>CM021107.1:568132310-568343409 GCA_007115665.2 Sequoiadendron giganteum | reverse complement strand
TGGTTTAAAAAGCAAGAGTCGAATAAACAGGTAGGGATAGTCAAACCTAGTAAGAAAAAGAAAAAGGCCAATAAGAAAAAGAATAAGAAGAAGGTTACAAGGGGAATTGAAAAGGAAAACATGTAACAAACCATCAAAGATTCAAATATCAAGAGCCCAAATAAACTAGAGTGAAAGGTTGTAGTCAATTTCACATTCTCAGAGTATGTGTTGCAAGATCAAATTCAGGATCATCATCACTGGGCCTTAATTTGTAAGTTTTGGGACTTTACTCTAGATATACATACTCTAAAAGATTTTTTATTTGATGAATGGGAAGGGGTTTCAAAAGTATTTTATTTAGACCAAAATGAGGGCATTTTTAGTGTGCTTTTTCATTCCAAAAGAGAGAGAGAAGTCGTCTACAAAGTGAAATCTTGGATATATGAAGGATCTAGTTTAAGCATGAATCCTTGGATTCCTAATTTTAAATCAAATCAATTTATGTCAAAATTTGTTCCAACATGGATTCAATTAAAATATTTTCCTTTGGAGTATAGGGAGTTTAAATTGATTGAAATCTTGGAAAATCATATTGATATCTTTCTTCAGCATGACAAAGCTTTTTATGATAATCCCACACAACCTATTAGGGTTTGTGTGTTGCTATATACTACAAAGTCATTCCCCAATCAAGTGCATATAAACTTGAAGTTTGGCACATGGATTCAACATATTGTGATAGAAAATAAACAAAATACATGTTCTTTGTGTCATTCCATGGAGCATTTGAAAGTGGTATGCCCTAATATTGCTAGTTGTCAAAAGAAAGAGAGTTCCTTACAATCTCCTCATCATAAAGCTTTATCTCAAATGTCTGATATTAAATCAGACGAAAATGTTTCAGGGTATTTGGTAGAGGAAAATGTGTCAAGAGATTTGGTAAATGGGAGTGTTCAAAAAAGAGAAAGTGTCATTTCACTACATCAAGCTAATTCAAAAATAGCAAGCTTAAGCATGATCAAATCAAAAGATTATCATTCTTCCTTGTTGAATAATGTTTCAGTCAGGAAAGTATATCAACATAGCAAGGTTGGTAGTGGGAGGGGGTTGTCTTCTAAAGCAACATTCTCAATTGATCATTGGTTGCATTAGTTCGCCAGTTTCAGTTTAATGGTTTTCCAATTCAAATTTCATGCACCTCACGGGAAAAGAAGTCACCCATTCAAGTGACACAATATTTTTAATGAGAGGAATGATAATTTTGAGAAGCAAGATCTTTTAGTTATTCTCATATGTCAAAGTTCACAAGACCCAAGCATAGATCATCGGTGTTTTTCTTCTCAGTTGGAGGCTCTTGCACAAAATTTGCTTACATCAATAGGCTAAAAATTATTTGATGAGATTACAGATGAAGTTCTTAATGAACAAGGAGTGGCAGAGGAAAGGTTCAATGATGATTTCTTTCCATTGATTCCCAAGGAAGATCTATTGTCTAAGGGTGGTGTGGATGATACAATGGCATTGGATGTAGTTATTGAGCCTAAGTTTGACTATTCTCAAACTTTATCTTTAGCACAAACGTTTGTTCATTAGCTGCCTATTAAGAAATCTCCAGGTAAGAGAGGTAGAAAATCAAAAGCAGAAAAATTACAGGAGGAAACTGAAGTAGGGTTGCAAGCTACTTTAGATGGAAGGTGCATAGTTAACAAGAGGCCGAGGAGAGCATACTACTCTCCTCACCTATAATGAAGATAATATCATGGAATGTTAGGGGCATCAATGCCTCTAACAAGAGAGCCCACGTCAAGCAACAAATTGATTCTTCTAAGGCTAATGTGGTACTACTGCAAGAAATAAAATTATCAATAGAATCCTATAAAACCATAGTAATGAAATGGGGCAAATATAAATCTCTTCATATCCTGGCTCAAGGGGCATCAAGAGGATTGATTGCATTATGGAATTTGAATTCAATGACAAGAGAATTTTTGGGAGGGGATAGTAATTGACAACTAATGAAAGTTGAGTCTTTTGATTTATGTTTCAGACTCATTAATGTTTATTGACCAACGAAAACTCAAGATAAGAAAATATTGTGGGATAATCTAAAAAATATTATTTAGAGCTTGGGGAGTGAAAAAGTGGTAGTGGTGGGGGATTTTAATGCTATAGTATCTCTAAAGGAGAAACATGGAGGCACCCATCCACCTCAGAAAACTATAGAAGATTTTGAGAATTTTATTGTGAATAACTCTCTACGAGATGCGCTATCAGAGAAAGGTAGCTTCACTTGGTTGAATAAGAGAAGATATTTTTCACAAATAGTTGTACAATTAGACAAGTTCTTGATGTCTCCAAATTGGGTTCTCAAGCCTTTTAATTTATCCTCACAAATATTTCCATTTGTATGTTCGGATCATTATGCAATTTCATTAATGGTAATGAACCAGAATGTGTCTCCGCCGCACAGGCCTTCCTTCAAATTTGAAAAAATATGGTTCAAACATTCACTTTTTTTGCCTTTGCTTAGACAATGGTGGGTGAGTGCACCGCATCAAAGGGGCACTAAAATGTTTCAGTTATTTAAGAAATCACAATTCATTAAGGGGTAGATCAAATTTTGGAATGTGCAAGTATTCAAAAATGTTTTTGAACAAAAAGATGAAGTAGCAAAATAGCTGGTAGAAGTTCATGAGAATATTATTCAGAATGGAATCTATCCCAATACATATGTAAAATAGAAAAATCTGCAATTAATCTGGCAAGAACTGGGGAAAAGAGAGGAAATCTATTGGCATAAAAAATCAAGAGAATTATGGTTGAGAGAAGGAGACTGCAACACAAAAAATTCCATGCATTAGCCCAACAAAAAAGAGTAGAAAAAACCATTTTTCAATTTAGGATATAGAAACAGGTAAGCAATTGACAAGTGCAAATTAAATTCAAGAAGGAGTAAAGTTCTTTAAACATTTGCTTGCTAAGCCTGCTTCTACACAAGGGAGGCAAGATGACCATGAATTTTTGGCAGCAATACCAAGCCTCATCTCTCAAGTAGACAATGCTGAGTTAATAAAGCCCTTTTCCCTAGAATAATTGAGAAAGGTGGTCTTTTCACTTTCACTGGATAAGGCCCCAGGCTTAGATTGTTTTACTCCTTTATTTTTTCAAAAATATTGGGATGTAGTGGGTTTTGATTTGCTCTTAACCTTAGAGGAATCAAGGAAATTGGGCACTATATTGAAGCACTTTAATGTTAAAAATATTTCTCTATTGCCCAAAACAAAAGAGCCTAAATTTTTTTCTATTTTTAGGCCTATTTCTTTGTGTAACACAATTTACAAAATTTTCACAAAGGAAATTTATCAGAGACTACAACATTTAATCCCAAAAATCATCTCGCAAGAGCAAGGTGGTTTTGTGTCAGGTAGAGAAACAATAGAAGGGGCTCTATTAGCACATGAGGTTCTCCAATCTATTATACTAATCATCTTCCATAATTTATTGTAAATTTAGACATGATGAAAGCATATGATAGGGTTGACTGGAATTTCCTGTTGAAATTTTTGAGCAAGTTTGGGTTTTCAGACAAGTGGTGAAAATGGATACTATCTTGCTTATTTGGAGCGTTCTTCTCTATAATAATTAATGGTTCGCCCTCGATATTTTTTAGAGCCACACAAGGTGTAAGGCAAGGTGATACTCTATCATATTTTCTTTTTATAATTATGGTGGAAGCTCTGAGCAGGACAATACAAGAGAAGCATAATCAGGGTTTATGGCATGGGATTCACATACCCCAAACTAATCTGTCGGTCACACACAATATTTTTTCGGATGATACCTTGTTGTATGGAAAGGTGAATATTAATGAAGCCAGGAAGATAAAAAGTGTTTTGGTTAAGTATTCTAAGGTATCAATACAAAAGATAAATGCTCAAAATTCAACATTGTATGTCTTCAATTCCAAAGAAGCCTTAAAAAGAAAGATTATTCAGATTCTAGGTTTTCAAGAGGAAAGCTTACCATGTAAGTATTTGGGTATTCCCTTCTTTATGGGTGCAAAAAAACCATCCTTTTGGGATAATATTATAGAGAGAATTAAATTGAAAGTGTGTGCTTGGAAAGCCCGTTGGTTGTCTTTATCAGGTCGTATTCTTTTAATTAAATCTATTTTGTATCAATTCCCAATTATTTTATCTCAGTCCTTAAGGCACCTAGAACAATAATTGATCAAATAGAGAAAGTGATCAAGGGATTTTTATGGAAGGGAAAAATGAATGATGTAAACAAAATTTCTTTGATCTCCTTGGAATGCATGTCTTCGGAAAAATATAAAGGTGGAGTTGGTTTACATGATATTTCAAAACATAATATAGCCTTTGGGGGGAAATTGATTTGGAAAATATATACTAAACTTGAGTCCAAATGGTGCACACTTATGCAGGCAAAGTATCTTGACAGTCAAAACCCTTCAAGAATTCTCATAGTTGCTAACCCGCCTATAGGATCTGCTATGTGGAATTTTATGTCATCCTGTAGAAAAGTAATCACATATTATATTTCTTGGGAGGTTAATAATGGGGAAGAAGTGAATTTTTGGGATGACTCTTGGAATGGCCATCCACCATTGAGAAATTGTCAAGATCTTCAAGATGCCATTCCAATTTTGTCTTGTTTATGGGGTTCCAAGTTAATTGATTATGTTAGTGCAATTGAGATCTCATCAGGAAGGGTTTTATGGAAATATTTATCAAATTCTCAATTAATGTTTGAAAAAAAGAACTGTCTTCATCAGATTTTGGAAAAAAGAATAGTTGTTTTATTAGCAAAGGCAGATCATATTATTTGGGCTCCTTCAAAAGATGGCAATTATTCAGTCAAACAAGGCTATAAGGCAATCCTTAATAAGGATATCAAATTGTAACCTCAAAGAGATTATTCATTTTGTTGGAATAATAAGGTGTTGCCAAAGGCAAAGAATTTCACATGTCTTATGTTGAGGAAAAGAGTGCTCACAAGTGATTGTCTTGAAAATTTGGGAATATCAAACTCTTTTATTTGTGTCTTATGTGGAAAGTGTTTGGAAAATATTGATCATTTGTTCTTGCAATGTTCATTTCCCCAAAGTTGCTAGGAATTTGTCATGCAAAAGATGATTTTCTATTCTCCATTGCCAAACTTAGCCTGGGATCTCTTTTCTTCATGGCTAGTATTATATAAGTCTGCATTTTTTGCATGTATTTGGCGACTAATTCCAGCTACTATCATATGGTCCATTTGGTGGGAATGAAATAAGCACATCTTTAGAAAAGTTTCAGCATCAGTTCACTTTGTCCATGCAACAATTGAAAAATTAACTACAGAAGTGATCAATGCATGTGTACATGATCAAAAGAATGTTAGTTCTTTGTTTACCTCATGGGACCAAATTATTCTTAAGGACTGGAAAGGTATTAATTTTCCTTTCAAAGGGAGTATGAAGTTACCCCCTAAATTGAAGGTGAATAGAAGTTTAGTCAAATGACACCCTCCATTGATAGGGTTTATCAAACTTAATTTTGATGGTGCATCCAGTGGGAATCAAGGTTCTTCAGGGGCAGGTGTTTGCATTAGAGACCCTTAGGGTAAACTGAAAGTAGCTAGATCAATTGATATTCCTCTGGGAATGAGCAATATGGTAGGGGAAATGGTCGTTCTTTATGGTTTGTAGTTAGCAAGACAACTTCAGATCAATAAGATTCATATTGAAGGAGATTCACTAATAACTATAAACATGTGTAAGGAAAGTCAATTTCATAATTGGAACCTAAGGTATATATTAGAAAAGTTGTGGAAACTAATGGATGAGTTTGAACTCTACCAGATCTCACAAACATATCGTGAAGGGAACAAGCTTGTAGATTATTTAGCAAATATGGAGTGCCAGAAAATAGAGGTAACTATAATGGAAAATGATGATAAAATAAAAGCCTTTCCTAATTTACAAGAAATAATAAATCATGAAAGTTTAGATAAAATGATCTAAGTTTGGAAAGCACAGGCATGATGTTAAGTCTTTTTTTGACTTTTCAATGTTCTTTGGGTGAGAATAATTTAAACAATATAGTTACAGGTTTAATTCATTTAGGGGTGGCATTCAATACGTTTTGGGGGTCTTGTCAAAGTCAGATGTTATAAGCATATGAGTCCTTTCTGATTGCAAACCAAAAGTGCTAAAAGTAGCATTTCTCACATGGAAAATTCTAAAAAGGGGTTGATATAACGACATCTGTCAAAGCACAACCCCATTGTGATGGATGAATACTATTCTAAAATAGGTGATATTTCACATGATGTAATCTTTGACCTGTATCAGTGCAAACCTAAATTTAGAATGGAGTTAGCAAGGACTTACCGATAACTAAATGGTGGTCACATATATTATCTAAGGCAATGCAAGTTGAAGATGATCAATCAAATGGTGAATGGTATGGATAATCTATCAAGGCGTCGTCGAGGATTGTTTTCCAGCTGAGCTGTCAGAAATTTCACTTCATTTGAAGTGCATTAGTACTGGGGAGGCTCATAGCTCATGTGGGCAACAAATTTTCATGTCTGAAACAAGATGGGAAATGACTCTTTCAAGTGATCAAAGGTGATTTCATTTATTTGCTAACCTTTGTTGATTTTTTTGCAGGTGCTCGTTAGTACTCAACGCCATTTCTAATGATGAAATTGCCATTGCTTAGCGACAGATGATTAATTTCTACGTATAGTGGTATATGTCATTCAAGTTCAAGATGTTACTTACTAGTTGAAGCCACCTCTCTCCAAGCATGTGAAAGACCTTATATATCCCTTAGATTTTGATAGCATCTCATCATACCTTGAAGTGCATTAGAAGATGGGCTTCAAGGTGTTGGGAATGCAAATTTAGTTTTCAGAAGAAGAAGGGAAAATTAGGATCCATAGAAATTGCGGCATCGAAAGAATGGAGTACTTACCTCACAATCATCGAGTCTGGATTCCAATTTTTGACTGGGAATTACCTTTTTCTGATACAATTGGGGACACTCAGCTTGTGTAGGTATTCAAGATTCACTTTTATTAGTATAGGAAGAGTTTCATAAGAATTATTGGAGAGGAGATGCTCTATTCTCAAGCTCAATGGGTCATCTTTCCATCGCAATTGGTCTCAATTTTTCTTTCAAATGCTTATGATCTGCTCCAATCTTTGTTTGACCTTCATATATGGGGTTTTATGTAAATTTTGTCTATAGTAAGCAATCAGGGTACCAATCTTGGTTATATATCGGCATTTAGCCTTCCACCTAAAAAAAAAGGAATTATGTGGGAAAAAGCAACTGAACTACACCATGGGACAATCAATTGACAATTGGATATGTGAAAATTTAACCTCCATCCACCCACAAAAGAATGAATTAGTCAATTTTATAATCAACTATGACTATGAAAAACTTTACTAAAATAGAGAAGCATACCAAAGGGGAGGTTCAAATGACTAAAGAATTCTTGTATTTTTCCACTCATTCTACCCTTGTAGTAAATGATGACTGAACTGACACTTTGTGGGAAAACCCAATCGAACAACACCCTATGTGAGGAATCATTTTACCTACACCTAGGCCAAGTAAAAGGGGAAAGCATGTAAAGTCAGAACTTTCATCCCTTAAAGAATTTTAAAAAAAAATCAAAAGCAATTGGGCCTAGTTTTTCATGCTCTACCCAACTATACTAAGAAATTTGGAAAACTACCACCTAGATTAGATATATTAGATCAATTATCAAAATATTGGTAATAAAAGGGGGCCTCATAGGAACACAAAAGAGAAGGGACTCAAGAAAAAGACAATGCAGATTTGAGTCTCAAAAATGGCTCTGGTTGGGGATGTGTGTCTCTTATAGGCACAACAAGAATCTAAATATTTAGGTAGACCAAATTTGGGAACAAAAAATGAGATTTACTCATGATTAATATATATATATACCTATGAAGCTGCAGCCTTCAAAGGATCTTTGCCAAGAAGAAACTCACCCACACGAAAGTGTTGCAACTTAGGCATGCAAATTGAGATTCTATTATGAGATTGATCTAGAATGGTTTTACAAATATACAAATACCTTGTATATATAGGCAAGAGTGAAATATAGTATGCTATATGATTTTTCCATGTGTCATGATCTAACAACATGAGATAACTAACTAGCTACCTAGAATGATGTGAAGATAGGATAAGGCTTCTAGAAAAGACAACTCATTCTTCAGAGAAGGAATATTTTATCCTAAGAACATGTGAAGGGGGATAGCCCCATCATAACTAATTGCCTAGTGAATGCAACCTAGGAATTAATTAATTAAATAATATGCCTAAGTAAACTTATGTAAGTGTAATTAAATATTAATTACACCAACACCCCCCATAAATGCAACTTAGGGAGGAAATGAAAAATGTAATGATTATGCAATGATGGAATGATGGGTCCCATCTACATGATGGAAATTTTAGGTACCCACTTACAAATGAAGAAGAATTCAACTACTCTCCCATAAACAGAGCAAAGGGGAAAACCCATTGGGAAGAAAACCCCTCTCCAAAAAAGGACACAAATGTTTAGATGTGAAACAAAATTTTAACAGATAGTAAGGCAGGCCTTCACGGGATGGATTTGATCATTTTCCTTTGTCAAACACCATCTTGTTGAAGGAATTTATTTCCCTCAACCCACAATTATTTTTGTCATATAGTTGTAACAAGTGTATCCTTCTTCTTGCAAGCACAAATATGTGATTACCATCGAAAAAGTGAAGACTTGCTCCATAATTGATCTTTCCATTATATGTTAACCATAAATAATAAACCACCACATTGCCTGGCATTACATTCTTCATCTTTATAGTAGCTAGAGGCACCAATTGAAAACTCAAGTCAACACAAACAAAAACCATGGTATTTTCATATATTTTGACATCTAAAAGTGAATTAAGGAAAAAAGAGAACATCTCCAATTCACATGGAAAAGAAAAAACATGTCTCTTCATCTTGTTGACCTGCAAAAGGAAACTCATCTTATAGCAAATAAAACTAATTTTTTTAAAGCTTTGGCATAAAAAAAATTGACCACTAGTTTTTTCATCATATTGGAGAATAATTTTTTTCTCAGCATCATCACAAGATATATGTTGGGCCTAGGTGGAACACACAAACTCAGGCACACTAGACACTACAAGAAGCTACTCCTCATCATAAAGGAAAGCTTCATATTCAATTTTGTAATCGTTTGGGAAAGCAAGTGACATACCTCATTATAATCTATGCTAATGCAATATTCATTAGCACAACAATTAGAACCATGAGACACTTCGTGTGAAGAGTTGCACTCTTCAAATTGTCTCTTATTTTCAAGATCATATTGGAAATCTGTTGTGTCACACGTGCTATAAAAGTTAGACTTATGGCACACTTCTCCTTCCATGCTCAACTCAACAACATCAATTTAATATGACCCTTTTAAAGTGCATTATGCATGAGGAATACATGTTTGACATCAGATTAAGAGGCTCTCATATGCATCCACATGATCACCTAGCTCACAATCTTCAAGTGAAAACTCTTTGCATTGAATTTCATTAACTGCGACAACATTTGTTTCTATATTTTCATCTTCATGTATAGTTGTGCCTAATCTATCCTTAGCCACTTCAAAATCAAAAACAAAGAAAAAGGAAGGCAAAATATCAAACAAGAATTCAACTCCTTGTTCACCATCATGTGCATGCTCTACATAATTAGCCACTAGAGTTTATTCACTTGATAAATCTCTTTCATAAAATCCTCTTCACTATCCACATTGCACCAAAAAATATAGCAGGATCATATTTCTCATCCATAGACTAGATGTCATCATTGATCTCTTCATTATTATCAACCATAGATGATTGATCCAATTGAAGTTAGGTACACACATTTTCAAATTCCTCTATATTGCTAGCATACAATGAATCGATGCCTTCTTCTATGCACATTCAAAAACAATCATCACTTGATTTTGTACTTCTACTTAATGTTATCTTCATACAATCGCTATCTTCAACAACATGTTCACCGCTAACAACTTCTATTCTTGAGGATAAAGATTTTGCAATCATACCCTTTCTTAGATTATCAATGAGGTCAAGGCACATGTATTCCTACTACATGTTTTCCAAATAAAACTCTTCTCGTATTGAACCAAAACCTAGAGAAACATCATAGGCTCTAACAAACATGTTAATACAAGTAGGTATGTTAGGTTTGAAATTTTTTTAGAATCTTAGAAAAAGCAATAGAAAACCTATGACTAAACTCCATACTAGACTCTCTCTCTCTTTCCATCTAATGTTTTCCAATTATTCAACAAGAGAAATAGGTTCTAACTACAAAGCATATGGGTGAAATCACAATATTGTGTCACTTTTTGGCCAAGATGGACATTTATATCAATACTTTTAATTGAATCTTCACCTTCTAAGACCTATAGCATCTAAACCATTAAGAATTTAAAGATGATGTGAACTAGTAAATTGTGGATATTTGTGTGTAGATTCTAAATATATATATTTTTAATTTTTTCTAAAATAAATCATGAATATTTCAACATCTCATTTAATAACTAGTTTTAAACAGTAAACAACATTTTCAAAAAATAACATTTATGTCGTTAAACATATTTTTTTTTCTAGAAAGGATAAAATTATAATTTTTAAATTATAGATTCTTAACATCAATATATAGAGCAAGGATATTTTTTCATAATTTTTTGTTAGATTTTTTTAATTAATTTTTTAAGTCATTATAACTATAATTTGGACATAGGTGTATATCATCAAACATAACTTGCTATGTATATATCAAAATCCTTTTTTTTTGTGAAACAAGGACATCAATACCTAGGGAAAAGGTACTTTTTTGATTGTTTTTACAATGGTTTACTATTTTTTCACCTTTGTAGGATGAAGAAATTGATGTTCGATGAAAAAATTATGTTTAGTAAAAATTGAAAATTAAATACATGATAAAATGAAGACATATAAAAATTACACTTGTTGGAAAGATCATTTTGAGGGCTATGATCTTGCAAAACATAATTTCTAAATGATTTTATTTAATCCTCTTCAAATGTAGTCACAAGTTGATTCCATGAAGCAAAAGAATGCTCGGGAAATGAACATACCAACTCTTTTCATTTCCATCCAATGACCTAAGAAAAATATCATCCACATGTCTTCATCTTCAAATAAATATTTTTTCATGAAATCTGAAAAATAATCCAACATGTGCATCCCCCTCCCAATGACCATACCCATCAAATCTTAGCATCAATCTATATATTGAAGATTTCATCGTTTATCTTTCATAGTTGACCCAAGAAAGGTAGAGTTGCTTATAAATGGGATTAAGTGAGACAATTATGGATTAAGAAACCTATTTTTTTGTAGCAACAGGGTGTCTATGTGATTGTAGAGCCTTGATCCTTTCTTCACACTCCATTTCTAACTCAAAAATCCTATTCAACTCCAACTTATTTTCAAGTATGGATGTGTGTATATTTAAATGTGAATATTGTTGGGTTATATGAATAGTAGGGTGATTCATCTTTCTAATATTCCTAGAAATGCATCAAACCATATTCCATAGGTTTTGAATCATATGCTACATTTGATGAAGTGTCTATAGGGTAAATACATCCATTCCAGCTCATCATATTTGGTTACAAATACTTATGCATGGTAGAGAGAGGATAGCATAAATTTGTTTATTTACCAAGAAATAAATAATGCATTGAATTGGAAGAAAATGGGGTTCCAAATACTTAGCTATAGTCACTCAATATGTGTTCATCAAACATGAACAAGAACAATACAACTTTCTTCTTTTGACAATAAATTCACCATCTCACATATGTGAGGAAATCCTTGAAACAAACAAACCTCCAAAGCACAAATTTGATTTTGGATTGAAACCACTAGTAGAGTCTTCAATATCTTTTCACCCAACAACCCTTGTCATTCTTTAGACACCATTTCATTGGTGTAAGTTGATAAGATGCCAAACTTACCCAAACAAAATGCATAGTTGCAAACTCAAAGCTACCAAGGTTCTCAAAATATTACTTTATTCTTTATATCCTCAATAATGATGCCATTATATTGGTGTAAGTTGGCAAGATGTAAAACTTAACCAAAATAATGCACAACTACAAGTTTTGATACCAAGGTGTTTCAAATGTTTCCAATTTCCTAAGACCTCACAATGACTAAATCCTCCTCAAAACAATGACATTCTATTAGGTCTAAAAAAAATAATTCCACTTCCTAGAATGAGATTTCACTTATAAGGCTAGGGTTGTCAACAAATAAGTGTAATAGGGTGAAATGGGATCTAAGCTAAAAAAATAACCTAAATGAATTATTCCACCTTAAACATTAAGGGACACAAAATTAACCAAGAGACCTTGCTTTGTTGTTGTCCTCAAGGGAGAACCAAACAGGTTGGTCAAGGTTTCGGTCCCTTTTTGTGTGGGGTGTGTAATGATAGATTATGAGATGTATGAAACTAGGTGAATTAAGATCAAAGTGATTAATTGTAATAGAATCTAGAAATTACAAAACAAAAAGATAGAAACATAAGACAAATCTGGAGAGTGCAGACAAAGAGGAACCTATCATTTAAATCTAGAGTTGAACTAGTAGGATAGGGGTGCTAGGTACCCTAGTCTAGAAGTGTTGAATTATATGGTTTTAGATCTTGCATAAGTGTACCAATGTTTGGAGGTCTTTGATAGTCAAGATCGAGTTCTGAATTCTGGTTCTATATGAATAATCAACTTGCCATAATTTTTTGATGATAGGAACATGAATGCATAAATTAGGTTTGAAGCCTTGATATCTCAAATCCACTCCAATCAGCAGCAGACTTGCAACCTACAAAATATATAGAGGGAAAAGGGTTGTGCCATATAGGGGTTGCCTTGATCAAACCCCATTTTATTTTTCCACCTACACAATGGCTATGATGATTGATGATAAAAAGTGCATGCTCTTGGGGGAGAAGATGCAAAACAATAAATGTAAATGATAATGAGCATAAATGGAACTTACCACTTAGATTTGAAATAATTTCTAGAAGAGAGTCACTTTTATCATCACGCACAAGGAGAATTAGGAGGATGCTTGGAGATACTGCAAGTGTTAGTGCACATAATGATACCAAAAATAAGCAATGAACATCTTACAATGCATGAATATGAATCTGTTGGTGTGTTTGAAGATTGTAAGTGACTATAAATATGCCTTTGATCTTATACTTATTATGCTCTTGATATTGCATTAATTTCCTTTAGGTTTTTAGAGTTCTCAAAAGCTCATTAGGATTTAAAAAGGATGGAAGAAAATATATTTATATGGATCTAAGCATATTTCACATTAACTATCAATATAGGCCAACAAATAGATTTGAGTTTTTAAACATATTGAGGCTGACAATAAGATTTAAAATTTAGGACCTAATTGATAGGTTGTCATTGATGTCAATAGATGATGGAATTTTGTTGATTGCCAGTATTTTGTTGCTCCAATTATGTATGACTGTTGATTCGGTATTTTGATCTGAACTATCCTATTTTTGTATGATATGCTCAAAAGTTGATAACATGATTTAGCCTGAGAAGTTGCATCATCTGACGTGGTTTCAACTGACTAGGTTATATGGGTTGTGAGGTGATGTTACTATTTGATTGAATATTGTGTTATGCTTATACACTGGCTTTGTACGTCGGTTCTTCGGTCTGGATTATCTCAGTAAAATATAACATTACAATACTTTGTATATAGGTTTGAGCCTACAAGATGTATTCTACCTTGGAGTTTCATGATGATATGTGAAGGCATTTGGAAGATATGTATGACAGTACTCTATTCTACAGACCTTAGTGAGTTTTCCTCTTACACATTGTTGTGGGAGATTCTATATTTTCTTATGATTGATTATCATACCGTGCAGTGCTGAAGATAAGTATTTTAATGTTGTCCAAAGGAGAATTCAATGTATTGACAATATTTATGTTGCACATTTGATGGAGGATCTATCTTAGGTCCATGCTGACAAAATTAGTTTTTAAATCAAGGTTTCTCTAATTGGGTCGACCTAATTAAGAAACATAAATGCACATGTAAATATATGCAAGACATTATTTTTGTGTAAGGTGTGTGAGAGACAGTAGTGGAAGAAGGGAAGAGAAGGAAGTGCGCATGTGAAAGACTCTTAAAGACAAAATTTGAAAATGTATATTTGTGAATGGTATAGATGAGCAGCTGAGTGAGTTACTCAAGCATTGTGCTTCACTGAAAATGAACTCCAGCACATGGAAGATGCATTCTTTATTAGTTCACCCTATTGTCAGTGATCCATACACTTTTGTATCTTGGCGGTTAGCCATCTCTTTTTGTATTCAGGTTGTGAGCCTTTCAAGGACAACGAGTCTTGGCAGTGAGCCCTATAATGTTCTATATCCAGATATATTATATTGTGAACTAATCCTCACCGTGGTTTTTCCCACTTTGGGTTTTCCACGTAAAAATACTGGTGTTCATGTGTGTTGATGTTTTTTCTTGATTTCATGTCTTCTTTCAATAATGCAGTTAGATTTGTGATAATGCTTAGATGGATTTTATGTGAATGGTTTTATGGAATACTGATTCACTTCTCAGTATTTTGGATGTTCAACAGATGGTACAGAGGTGTTGAGAACCCTAGTTTAGGAATTTTTAGATCTATCAAAGCTTGATAAATAAGGACTCAATAAAATTTCCTAAAATATAAACAAAATGGGTATCTCAGAAGCATAATTAGGTACATGCACTTAAGAGGGTGCCAAACCTAGTGTCAAATTCTTAGGGTGACAATTTATGACAATACATTTATCCCCATTTTAGTGAGGGTATGAACTTATGTTCATACCTACACTAAATTATGGAGAAGCCAAAGAGTCCTTTCATCCAAATACTTAAGAGACAAGATAACACTAAGCTAATAAATGCAATATCCCCCAAACTTAGAATCCTACCAAATTCCAATGCTAAGACAAAGACCACACACATACATGAGACTCAATGAAAAAGGAATATATTAATCCAAAAATACACAAAACATACAAGAAGCATACACAAAGCATACATGAAGCAAAGATTCCTTGAGTCAACAAGTTAAGGAGACCTCATTATGAAATTTTTTCTCAATACCAAGCATCATCCCATGAATAAAACAAACACATAGAGGAATTCTAAAATAGGAGAAAAATGTAGCAATTTGATCAATTGCTTCAAAGTAAGAATGCATGCAAATAGATGGGGAGAAATCAATACAAATAAATGAGGGTTTATGACATAGACACTACCTTGCTCTATCACTAGGAGTCATGCACATTATAAATCCCTCATGGACCATAGGCCAGAAAGTTATGTTAAATGCTAGGTGATCATGAGTGTGATAAGTAAAGAACACAAGCTAGCAAGTTATGTTAAGCTAGGTGGATTATAAATTACACATATTTACAAGCTAGCAAGGTGTGTTATTCTAGGTGAATGTGTATTTTTAACACCTCAAGGATCATACAAATGAATAACATCTCAAGGGATGAAAAATAATGTCTCAGGGAGCGCATAAATAAACAAAATATCAAGGGATGAAAATCATGCCTCGGGGAGCTTATAAATAAACATCTCAAGGAACAAATATCATGCCTCAAGAGCGTATAAATAAATGTCTCAAGGGAAAATTGATAATCATGCCTCAAGGAGTGCATAAATGAACATCTTGAGGGAAACATTGATAATCAAACCTCAAAGAGAACATAAATAGATAGGTGCCCCCACCTTAAATTAATTGCTAACACTAATTGAGAGGAATTTCCTTTAAGGTAGAAAGAGTGATAATGCATAATAAGGCATGAGATCTTTCTAAAAGCCATAAGCCAAGTGATATGTCTCCAAGAGCTACATCGTGATGAATGGATTTCCCCCAAGGACAAGAAAGTCACAACAATGCAACATATAATAATCAATATCATACAATATCATATGAGGGATCCAAGGATCTGAGGCCAATATGAATGATAGATAAATAATATGTATCGAGATGATCATTTGGATTGAAATCATTCCACAAATATTATGGAATTGTGAGTACAAGAGAATAAGAGAACATGAAGATAAAATAAGGTGAACATGGAAGATACAAGGAGTGCAATACAAGGAGAAGTGTCAAGTTCAACGCATGGCAGATCATTGACTATAAAATGATCATTACAAATGCGCCCAAAAGCTAAGTTCATTGATTCTACAAATATAAGAGATAGTTCTTTATGATTTTCCAATGGTTTGTCCATTTTATCATCTAAATCAATATCAGAATAGACCACAATGGGTGATATGGTGGTGTTAGTGGCATGATTGTAAACACTATCCTTTATTGGAGAAGAAGGATATTTGGGAGGAGAGAAAGAAGAATCTCATGGACTCAACAATGGTGAACATTTTAGTCTTTGGCTTGGTTGAGAAAGATAAGGCTCAGGTTCATGTAAAGGTGAATTGGATTCAAGTAATGGTGAAGATGGGTGAGGGAGAGGAACCTCATCATAATCCAACTGCATTGGATAATGATCATTAGGTGAAGGTTCACTACCTTTGGCAAGTTGGTGAGCCATAACACAATGTTGTCTCTTGTGTTCTTTCACATTTCAATTTTGTCATGTACAAGTTTGAGCTTGTGTAGGGGTAACCTAGGTGTTTTCCAACATCAGATCCCTTTCTTCCTTTTCTATAGGAATGGAAGGAATCATCAAAGGTTGAGAGACAATAAGAGAAGGGGGTTGTTGCACAACAAATTGCTTTCCTCTAGAATTCAAAGAGACAGGAGGAACACAAGTAATCTCATAAGTGTGAGGAGGTCTAAGTTATGTCAAGAATTTTCCTTGTAGTCTTGGATAGAATGGTGGAGGTAGAACCACAACATACACACCAAATGCTCGAGGTTGAGGAAGGATACCCAATTCGGGTCGTGATTTGTTCACTACCTATGGAATATGAGGAACAACCATCATAGCTATAGGAGATCGAGGAACCTCAAGGGAAACAACGAGAATGGTAGATGAGGTGTTGTTAATAGATAATTGAGAAATGTGGTTAGCTTTAATTTTTTTGATAATATAGAAAGGGAAAACTCTCATGAGGTCGAACGGGTTGGTTTGGTTGTGGCTAAAAGTAATTGAGTGAAAAGTTCCCATGAATCTAGACAAGGGCCTAAATCCAATATGATGTATAGTGTGCACTTTTCCTTCAAATGGAAACTTGAGGCATTTATAGATGGAGGAGACCAAACTTGTGTAAATAATCCATGGATGACCCAAATTCACATGAAATTTATTTGAGGTAGGAATTATGGAGAAAGGTTCATCCATGCCTTTTGGTCTAACCTGGACATGAAGGCTTAAGGTACCAATGATAGGGTGAGTGAAACCATCATGCACTCTTATCGAGACTTTTTATTTCTAATACTTGTCTTGGTATAAGTCATGCACATAAAGGAACTGTTTCATGATTAAATTTACTAAGTATTCCAGATCAATGAGTACTCCCCACATGGGTTTATCATTAATTTTTGGCAATAATGTAAAGAGGACCATTAGGTGCATGAATAGAGGCATCGATGTGTGTGAAGGTAATATAGGGAAGGATTTTAGGTTGTTTTTGGTGAGGGTGAACATCTATCATGGTGACTACATTATCTAATGGTTTACTTTCATGATTAGATGTTATGGAAGTGAACACTATATTAATGGATGGCTTTACAAGATTAGTGAAATGACTAAGTAATCGGTTGGTATATATTTTTAAGTTTTGATTAGGAGGTGCAATGTATTTATTCCCTTTATCATTAAGACCAACCACTTGGATGAAATTAGATTCGATGAGGTCTTACACTTGGTGCTTAAGATGCATGCATCATTTGGTATCATGCCTAGATGTTCGATGGTATTGACAAAAGGCTTTCAGATTAAAAGGATGAAAAGGTTTGGAGGTGTCCACAAGATAAATAGGAGCAAGTTTAATCAAATTAGTATTAATTAATTGTATCCTAATGGAATGAATGGATTCAAAAAGTTGTGATAATTATTGATCCCTTGCTTTGAATTGATAAGGGGTTATAAAAAAAGGTGTTGTTGTCACAACCTATGCTTAGATTTTATTAGAAGAAGAATAATAATTTATCTTGATAAAGTTTTTGTTTTTCTTATTAAATTATTGATAATTAGAAGTATGAGTGGCCTCGTATTGACAAATAGGAGCTAATGAGGATGAACCCTCATATTTGCTAACCGATAATTAGTAATCATGAAGACTTGTGTGAAGATTTGTAAGTGAAGGGTATCACATCAATAAAAGTGTGTCTTGAATGTGTGACTATAGGTTTCCAATGAAAACTCGTTGCACATCAACATCTAGAAGAGAATATGGGAGTTGAGAGTAAAGGGCTTGATATCACCCTATAAAATCAGTCACCTTCTCCTTGGCTCATTGATTGCAATGAACCAAATCAATTAATGTGACTTGGGGACCAATATAAGTTTGGAAGCATTGAAGTAATTGATTGAAAAATTATAAAAAAGAGTGGATTGAATTGTTAGGTAATGAAAAAAACCAATCCAAGGTCATGTCTTTCAATGATTGAGGAAAGAGTTTGGCTAAAAGAGCATCGTCAAAGAGGAAATCACTACATAGTGCATGGTCAATGCAGACACATGATTATTAGGATCCCCTTTTCCATTATACTTCTCAAAATGAGGTTCTTCATTTTTTTGTGGTATTGGAGTCTTTATAATAATTAATGGTAATGGGCTACAAGTGAGATATATTGGAGAATCGGAGTGGGATTGATTTTGATTATGTTGGATATTTTTTGTTGTAAAGAACTCGCATTTTTTAGTTAATGACAAGATCAGTTGGTGAGGGGGTTTGAGAGTTGGTATAATATGAAGGACTGACAATAGCAATAGGTGGATTGGTCTTTTGCTAAGTAAATTATGGAACATGTTGGGAAATGGGTGGATTGATATTTTGAGAATTAAAAGGGAGGCTTGAAGAAGGTGGAAAAAAGTTATATTGATTTATAATATTTTCGTATGAAAGCCCCGAACTAGTGTTAGATTATGTGACAAGATTCAAAACAAAAGAGGTGAATGTTGGAATAGGAGATGTAGTCATGGTATTTGATATTTGTGTTCCCATTTAATTTTGAAGGGATATTATTGAGAATTTTTGTGCAGCTAGTTGACATCATAATGTTTGAATCGACTATGTGAGCTAGGTTGTGTAGAACTTCCACACCTTGTATTTATCATTAATCAATCTCCTAAGGTTTTTTATAGGAGGGAAATTATCTCTAGCTAAATGTTTTATACTCAAGAATGGTTGGAGACCAACTAAGTATCAGTCTATATTTTGGAGTTTATCTTCATGAACATAAGCCATGTAGTTATCCAACCCCAAGTATTCATGAAGGGATTGTGGGAAATAAGTAATTGGTAATTTAAGAGTGGGAGTAAGGTCCTCTAACACCTCACCATAGGACCCTAGAGGACAACACATTAACAACACAGAAAAATGGTACAATTTTTTTTTTGAAATGTAAACATATTAAAGATTACAAATGAAACAATAACTCGCATTCTAACCTAATTCCTCTAAGTTCTATGCTACTAAAATCCCATAAACCAAATTGACAAGAATTATAATTCATTACATTAAACCATTCCAACTAACAATATGAATCATCCATATCATGTCACTTATAATGCATTATAAAATCCATCTAGTTAACTAACATATGCAATAATCATCCTCAAATTATCCATTACAAAAGAGAGTATAACATTGAATTGCAAGAGAATATAACAAGAATGGTAGATACATATTTAAATATACATAAAGTTAAATTATGCCATCTAAATCAGAACAAGACTCCCATCTGCCATCTCGAATCGCATTAAGGTATCTTGACGCACTAAGAAGTTCCTCAAGATAAGATATCCTTAGAAGTGACTTCTCAAGATACCTAAACCCTGGGAAGTCACTCCTCAAGATATCAAATATTGAGTACTTCTCGATCCAAATGATGCCCTCAAGGTTCAATGGCTACAATACTCATCAAAATCAAAACGTATATCTCTAAAACATAATTTTAGAAGCCACATCATTAATCATAACAAGTCATCAATAGATACTATTCAAATCAATTTCATTAACTTTATCAATTAAAAGAGAGAAAGTTCCACAATAAGTTACAATGTTACACCATTACATCATGAACAACAATGTCTCCTCGATCACATGTGAGGAGAGTACATCAGAAATATAACACATAATACAAGAGATTCATAGTAGAATACAAGTACATGAAATGTAATCCACATAAACTGGGACAAGTGCAGGAGTCTTCATATCTAGGAGTAGTCACCATGAACACGAATAGAGTGAGGGAACCCAATGGAGCAGAAGGCACATTCCACCTGACCATGTGGAACCCTAAGGTCCATCCCTTGTGCTAGGAATAGCATTAAGGTCCCACCACAAAACAATCAGGGGATAGAAGACAACATAGAGGCCAACAAGACTCCAATGCACAGGTACAGTACAACATCACATGACAATCACACTTCTTCTAGAGGCACACAAACATCAAAGGAAGACAAGAGACAAGGGAATACTAGGTTTTCGTAGGAGGAGTTTCATCACATAGTTTGCTATGGGTTACCTTGGCAGATCTTCCTTGGCTCTGGCCCCCATCCTAGGTTACCCTGGTAGCCTCTACCGATCTCTAACCCCCATACAACCCTATATATGTGAAATCAACATACCTCTCATGAGGACGAGGTGATTGATTTTTCCATTCCAGGCCTTCTCAACTCTTCTCAAGCCTAAACAAGCACTTGAGCAATGAGTGAGGCATCCACTTATCTTGATTAGTGTGATTACCACCCAACCCCCTAATTCATTTTAGGTTATCGCTTAATTACGAAACTCCCACATGGGTTACCTCGATGCCACTTTGTGCATCAACCTCCATTGAGATCCACTCCCCTACTAACAACTAGAAGACCCAAGAAAACCCAAAGGGAAAATCCTACTTGCACAATCATAAAATCTCATTAACATACACAACAAGGCAAGGCATAATTCATACCGCATGCAAGTTCCAACCATAGTGGAGAATATACCGTGCAAGGATGATGACCCCCGTAAACTCATTCAATACAAAACAACCATCCTAAAGGTTTATCAAGAATTTCATAAAAAGAGAATTTCCCCCTAGCCTCTGAAAGACTCCCAATTTCATAAACACAAAAAGACTCGACCATAGAGTAGCACCGATACTCCAAAGCATTTCAATCCAAAATTCAACATGATGTTCCAATCGATTAACAACAACATTACAATAAAGAGACATGATTGTATTTGATTTTCGATCACAATATCGTTTACTATTCGATTAATTCATATTTACAAAAGAACTCAACATTCAATATAAAGTCACGAGAGAAATACATCATTTAAGAGTTTACCCATTTATCCATTCCACTAATTTTAGAGTTATACTAAATACTCATTTAAACTATATATCACCCTGATTTATCCCCAACATTTCCAAGTTCCATCCACAATCAATCTTCTAATCATAAGTTGAAATATTTTTTTTTCTAATATTGAAATATACAAATAACGCCCACTAGTTAATACAAATTTTATCCACCCAAATATATATATATATATAAAGCTCTATATAATATATATATATATATATATATATATATATATATATATATATATATATATACATCCACAACAATCATAATTGAATCTCTTAAATAATACATAATGCAAAATCTGTTTATATGTATTAGCAAAATCTTAAATAGAGAAACTTCACATATAAATAAATATAAACAAATATATATATATATATATATTCTAATACAAAATACAAACAGAACAGTAAACAAATACATAATCTCAAAATGTGTATATATATATATTCATACATTTATTTTAACTTAGATGCCAAACATCTTCCTAACGATCTACAACCATTCAAATTTATTTACATATTGTTACAGTGAATACCCACATAGTAATACATTTATATACTGTTGAACAAATAGTAATACATTTATATACTGTTGAACAAATTGAAACTTTTGAAAGTAACCATACAAAATACAAAATACATCAATATATATATATATCGGTTGTCATAAAAGGGTGGTATGTGGCGAGCATCATACAACCGCCATCAAATAAGTTGATGCCAATAATACTATGATATCCCCTAAACACTTACAATGTATAAAGTATATGCCATGCACTATAATGCAAGGTTGCATTCGGTGGAAGTATTCAAATCTGGAAGTATTTGAATCGGCCTGTGTAATACAAGCGATGCCCTAGTTATAGGTTGTGCCTACAAAAATAATAGATGATAAACTGTAACCTTCAGGGAATGTAATTAATAGTATAAGATTGCATACTAAATATGAGCATACCTACGCTTGTAGGTGAATGGAAATGAAACCAATAGTGAAGGTAATTGAAACCAAAAGAAAAGGTCACATGACTGTTGACAGAATGTCAAAAAGGGCACAATTTCATGGAATAAATGATAATAGAAGGTGCGAGCTTGGAATAAAAGAAGGCTTTAGAAGCTTTCAAGCAAATGCAATCTTCAGGTAAAATTATAGGTAATGAAATTACAGGAAAGCTCTCAAAGTCTTGAATAAATGATACCCTCAAACAAATATATAAACCAAGATACAACGAATTGGCTGTGTGAATGAAAACATCATGATATTTCCAGAGAGATCACATAGAAAATAGCTTGAGAGGATCACAAATAATGTAATGGTTATTGGCGTATATGAAATGGGTTAATTTAAAACTTTAGGGAAACATCAAATAGTATTTTATAAAATACATCCAATTTTTTTACAGAGATATCCTCATAAGTTCTTTCAGAAATCATCTTTTATAATTATTTCAATATCAAAACAAACAGAGGCATAATCAAGAAGCAGTGGAACCTGGATAAAATCATTCAGTTGATTGAAGATTGATGCAAAGCTCTTTACTTCCGAATTGCAGCTTCAATACCCTTCATAATTTCCACCACACTGTAAAGCCCCCAATTCCCGAGCTTCAAAAACCCCCAAGAACAACTTTCAAGAACCAAAAAATATTTACGATAGAGAAACCAAATTAGATTTTCCAGAATAACAAAAATCCCCTTTTCTTTAACAATTAATTAATTTATTAACCACACTCCTCCATCAGTTGTTGCATGCAACTCTTTTAATTTAATTATTTTATTTTATAATTTTTTCTTGTCATATCTTGCAATTACACACAATTAGATTAACTATTAAAATATTTAGTTTATTTAATTTATTCTTTAATATAGTTTGTTAGCACAATCACATCAATTTAATATATTCATTTAAATATTCCTTTTTAAACCATGAATTTTAATTTATTAAAATCAATTAAGGACTTTAATAAATTTTATTTAATCAATACTTCAATTATATAAAGGCTTTTATTTTAATTATCCCAATTTTTTTTAATTTTGATAATCTTTATTCTAACATAATAATCAAACAAAAGCACTAATCATGAACATAACTCAAATGGGCATACTGTCAAGCCATATCAGACCGCAAAGCAAAATAAAAGGAAAAATGACAACAATATCGACAAAACAACTCGAACTGACCACATAACAGGGAATAGTAAATGGAAACTCATCCTCATCAAGGATGATGGCTCAACATAGGGGAACCTGATGCTATCTCCATTGGGTATCAGGCACACTCAAACTTGGCAATCCAGGTGGATTTGATGCCTGGTACCTGCAACCTGTAGCAAACCACATGATCGAACATGTGCATAGACAAATAGTCAAACACACCATGAAGGGAAAATCACAGTGTCATAGAGCACTCGCAAGCGAGAGATGCAACTTTGTTCCCCTTCACCAACATACATCAACGCACAATAACTGAATACTAATAACATGATAAGAATATACATCCAATAATCACATAGTGCTCATAGCAATAATAACTCACTCTATCAATTAAATTGATCTACTAAGCATGGTATAAGCATAACATCAATGATAAAACAATATCAACTAACATCATAGTAATGAGTCCAAAATTGAGCAATGTATCATAATATCTAAGTATATCAAGTAACTATCATAATAAAAGGAAAACTGAGGGGCACTACAGATCCAAATGTGATTATGTTGTAATAGTTCCTTAAGTGAAAAATTTAACAAACTTTGGATCAACATCAGAGCTAGTTAAAGAATGAGAAGTGATAAGTCTATAACTTCATCTCACATTAGTGTTGGATATATAACACTAGGTCATGAAACTCAAATAAAATATAAGTTTCAAAACACATAAGTGCTCCTAAGAAGTGGAGGATACAAGAAAGTGATAAGAGAAGTAGAAGAACGATGATGAAAAGATGAATATGTTGATGATATGTGAGAAGAAAGTGCTTGAGGTTTATGTTTTGCAGCAATAAAAGAGAAAAAATATTCAAATGCCTTGTTTTCTAATACAATGTTTATCTATAAAAATGAGATATTCAATTAATATAATTCTTTAATCAATTAGATCTAGAAGTGTAATGCTTTATTCTCAAAATTAAATATACAGTGATTACCTATGAGTAATAAGATATTCAATTAACTTAATATTTTGATCAAATTAAAAAATATATGATGTTTAAATCAAAATATTTGTAATAGTAGGATACGTCGAGTTCACCAAAATGTAATAAGGTGAAATGGGATCTAGGCTAAACACCTTAACCTTAACCAATTATTCTACAATAAACATTAAGGGACACAAAATTAACCAAGAGACCTTGCTTGGTTGTTGTCCTAAAGGAACATCCAAACATGTTGGTTAGGGTTTTGGTCCCTTTTTGTGTGGGGTGTGTAATGATTGATGATGAGATGTATGAAACTAGGTGAATTAGGATCAAAGTGACTAACTATAACATAATTTAGAAATTAAAAAATAAAAATATAGAAATAGAAGACAAATCTAGAGAGTGTAGAAAGAGAGGAACCTGGTATTTAAATCTAGAGTTGAACTAGTAGGACATGGTTGTTAAGAGTCCTAGTCCAAAAGTATTGAATTATAGGGTTTCAGAGCCTACACAAGTGTACCAATGTTTGGAGGTTTTTGACAGTTGAGATCAAGTTTTGAAGTCTGACAGTGTGTGAATAATCAATTTTCCCTAATTTGTTGATAAAAGGAACATGAATGCATGAATTAGGGTTTTAAAGCCTTGAGATCTCGAATCCACTTTAATCAAAAATAGACCTATAAACTGCAAAATAGACAAAGGGATAAGGGTTTGTTATATAGGGGCTTTCCTTGGTCAAACCCTATTTTGGTGTTTCTACCTCCACAATGGATATGATGATTGATGATAAAGAGTGTGTTCTCTTAGGGGAGCAGAGGTGAAACAATAAATATGAATAATTTAATGAACACAAATGGAACTTACCACTCAAATCTGAAACCCTTGTTGGACTGAAGTTACTTTATTCATCACACACAAGGAGAATTAGGAGGATGCTTGGAGATCCTACAAGTGTTAGTGCACATAATGATAAAAATAAATAAACAATGAACATATTATAATGCATGAACATGATTTTTCTAGTATTTTTTTAGACTGTAAGTGGCTACAGTTATGCCTTTGATCTTCTCCTTATGTTTCTCTTGTTATTGAATTAATTTTCTTTAGGTTTTTAGAGTTCTCAAAATTTCATTAGGAGTTAAAAAGGAGAGAAGAACTTATATTTATATGGATCTAAATATATTTTGCATTAATCGTTAATATAGGCCAAAATATGGATTTGATTTCTTAAACATATTGAGGCTAATAATAATATTTTAAATATAGTGTCTGATTTGATGGGACATGGACGCTAGACACCCTAGTCTAGGAATTTTTAGCTTTGTCAAATCCCTTTATTGGGATTAATTTTTTTTTTGAAATGAAAACAAAACTGGTATCTCAAAAGTATAATTAGGCACATGCACTTAAAATGGCACCAAACCTAGTGTCAAATTGTCAGGGGTGACAATTTACAACACTAAAATAAGTGACTTTTTTTCATTAACAAAAATATGGATGATTTTGAGCTAACTCAATGAGAGTGGGTTTTATCTCCTATGCTTCAAGCTCAACTTAGACTAAAGAGGGTGTTCCTAGGGGTATACCTTAACATGTATTGAAATCACATATAATGAACAACAATGAATTAAATGATATCCAAACCCAACCTTCCTACTTGACCCCAAATACTGTCATTGAACCAAGTAAACTAGCTATCTTTATACCTCGGTATAGTTAATAACAATGTAAATAATAACCCACAAAAAATGTATTCACTTGAGGATCACTAAAGATAGATCCCTGGTTATATTACGAGGTTAGGAATGCACAAAAATTAATCCTACTCTTACACTACTTATTTGTGTTGTTTGATGGATGATTTGAGATTGGCGAGGTGGACTAGAGATTCGTGCCTATCTAATGGGTTGTAGAGCCACAGGTAATAAGAAAGAAAACATAGAAGAATTGATCTAGCTACATATCTCATTAAAGCATAACCATAATACATAGATCATACTTAGTAATCCAAATTGAACATTACAAAGCTTGCAATATTTGAAATGTTTTTATATTCACCAATTTTATGTTACAACCATACTATCAAATGCAACAAGGGAAATATTTACAACCTTCCTAGAGAAATAAAAATAACAATAGAGACATTCACTGCACAACATCTATAGATGCATCTTATCCTTCACATGCCCCACAAATCCATAGCCATCCTATAATTGAAGAAGGTGTTAGTTGAAACCCTAGATGAAACTTTGCATCTTCATATAATAGTAGTATGGAATAAACCTAATTCATTGCACTATAGTAGCTCAAATAGATGATTGAGGAAAAATTATCCCTAAAATGGATGTTGTAGATGGAAGGAGAAGGATCGTAGTTACTCTTAGTACTTGGGCGAACAACACCATGAATGTTGGTAGATGAAATCAAATTCACACGCTAAAATCTTGCTACCTGAAACATTCATGAGATTGCCAAGTAGACCATATTTGTTGAAATTTGTATTAATGACATCTAACTTGGTAGAGGAGTAGGTGAAATACAAATGCAAAGCTAAAATAATGAAAATTTGGATGCCTAGACACCATCGAATCCTTTTTAATATCGAAATGGAGATTTTTAAGCCTCAAGGGGTCATCCAAAATAAAAGTGGGAAGTTTCCACCTAATTGGACCTCTACAAATAAATGTTGGCCAAGTGAACCATATGGAAATAATCAAGTGAACTCGCAAACTATAGCAAAAAATTCAATTCAAATGAACATTTTTGACTTCACAAAAAATTTTTTGTAGGAAAACCCAATTGAATAGAACCTTGTGGGAGGAAGCATCTAAACTACACGTGGGTCAATTGAAAGGGGAAAACCTGTAAAGCAGAAAATTTCACCCCTTAAATAATTTTTCAAAACTTATAAAAGCGATTGGGCCTAATTTTTCATGATCTACCCAATTGTGCTAAGAAATTTAGAAAAATACCACCTAAATTAGATATCTCAGATGATTTATTAGTAGATGAGTAATAAAAGGGGACCTGATAGGCACACAAAAGGGAAGGGACTCAAGTAAAAAGAGAATGCAGATTTGAATCACAACAAATACATTGTGCATGGCCTTATGAGCCAAAAGATAGCTAAAGGATTTCATAGAAAGAACATATATATAAGGAGAAAGTGGGATCCTTGCATGATGGAGAAAAAATGCTAACTTTTTTATTTTTTCTTATTAATATAAAGACAAGTTGAGGTATCTAAGAAAAGAGTGTGAACCACCCAACATAAAAAGTAGTCAAATCCTACTTTGAGAATCACTAACTCAATACTATCATAAAACTTCTCAAATTCAAAAAATCCATTGCTTGGATCCCCTATCCCATCTATCACCTCCCAAAAAATAATGATACTAGTAAGAATGTAGTGGATTTTAATAAAACTAGTTTTCTTGGGATGTATAATGAAAGGAAAAAGGTCAAAAATGCAAAGAGATAAAAAATTTGCAAGAATTTTACAAGAAAAATTATCAAGGAGGTGGGCCACCATCAAGTGATAAAATTGAGATCCCTAGCCTTGGGAATAACATTGATATTTCCAAAATTGATCATCAATCCTAGGGAACATTTGGTAAGCACTTCTTTGTGCACCTAGAGAAGGTTAGGACCTATAAGTACCAGGTGGATTTATAGAACTTGTAAGGAAAACCATCAAGGTTGAGTACCTTACCATTATTCATGTTGTATAAGAGCATCATGGAGCTTCTCTAACATGAGTTGAGAGATAGGAAATTTGTGATCCATAAAATTTAAGAGGACATTCCTCATGCATATTAATAAACAAAAAATCCTCTTGAATAATATTTACTCACAAGCTATTCCATTAGAAAACGAAAAAAATAATGATGTTCCTAGTTAATTTTAGACCTTAAGCATGTAATGAATAGTTATAACATAGCTAAGAGGAGATAAAATGGACCCATACAAAACTAAAACAACAAGCTATTGCGAGAGAGAACCTTTAAATGGGGAAAACACAACAAGCAAATAAAAAATCCCATCTTATTCACCTACTAGTGATACAATTATACTAAGGGTGTACATAGATCCAATCTAAATTCTACCGATTCCTAACACTTGTAATTAGCCTCTATAACTCTAGATTTTTCCCTTGTATAGTACAATACCATTCAAAAAATGAACTACTAAAGGTTTCAATTAAGTATTACAACTCCTCTCAATTGTCATCATCTTAGCTTCTTATCCTTCTTTGTTAATCTCTTCCAAAATAAAAAAAAGTGGACTATTGCTTGACTGGTAACAATTTCCCTTTGACTATAAGGCGAATGTTTACCATAGATAGTGTCAACCATCTATATAATCACCAAAACACTACCATCAACCAAGAATAAATTTTCCATACAAATTGCATGGTAATAAGTGATCATAAATCAAACATAATCACCTACTCATGTGGTAAAAGGATTGGGTGTTAGAATAAGGAAATCATCTACCACTAGTAAAATAATAAAATCCACCACATAGAAATTAGGCACCACTTTAATTTATTTTATTCACTATGAAGAGGCCAAGACTTATTCACAATGTTACCTAACAAATCTTATCTTTAACACATTTCTAACATTACGTACACAACTAAGAGCTTGTTTTGTAACAACTAAGACCTTTCAAAACAACTAAGATGTTTCCTAGCTAACCAATTTCAATTCATAAAGCTAGCGTAATTATTAAAAATAAAAACCATGTTATTATTCAATTATACCTAACTTTTTAGATGACATCCCATCTTTAGTAGGAGGCTTTTGGTCCCACAAAACTATGAAGATTTAATGAAAAAGGGTCAATGTACCCTTCATCCAAAATAGTTGTAGTTTTGCCTTGTACTATAAGATAGAAATAACTAGAACTTGATATTTTTTGTTTCTATATGATTTTATGTAGTTGGTGTCCTTATTTATATATTCCTATTAAAACAAACCTACCTTGGAACTCCCAAACTCAACTCCCTTCTTAAGGGAAACCCTTCCATTTGCTATAACCAATGAATTTATAGAATTTTAAAGTACTTAAACATGGCTTTGAGCTTCTTAACATATGGATACAACATAAAAATATTTATATTAATTATGATCCTATACAAATTCTTCTTCCATTAGTAAACACTATATCTTTTATTATATATGGATTTCCAAAAATGATATCACAAATATCTAGCAAAATGACATCTTACAATACTCTCATAATATTTGGAAGTATGCCTAAAATACATGTTACAATGCTTTATTATAGTAATTCAATGCCTCCTTGCGACTATCATAATACATATGGGTGTGGATGTTCTAGCATTTCTAAACCAAACCCATTAACCAAATTTTTAGATATAAAGTTTACTTGTACATTTTTTTTATCAATCATGACATCAACCTTATTACCTCATACTTAAAATTATGTGTAAAATTTGTGTAAGCTCTTTCCCATCATGTGAGTGAACAATAACCTTGGAAAGACCCCTACAAAGAGTGACACAAATAATTTATCATTCACTATGGAGCTACACTCAATCTCTTTAAATTTTCTTCCAAATGTAGTCCTTTTGTCTCTTCTCTTCTTAGGATAAAAGGGAACTAAATTCATATGTAGATTTCCAAATCTATCTTCTAAATTCTCATCCTTATCATAGTGGGTAGGCTAAATATTCTCCTTAATTTTGTTCTTTACTAGAAGTAGCATTCACCTTGTTCCTACCCTTGTTTAGTATCATCTCCTTCTTTGTACCTTGTTGGTACTAATTATTATGTTACTTGAACTTATTAGAAGATAATGATCCTAGACACATTTTCATTAATATCCTTAGGTTATCCATAAGAATAAGCCTCTTGAGGTGATAAAATAAACCCCCTATGTACTTCATCAAGATTCATGATCCATGACATCTTTCCCAAGCTACATCTCTCTCTTCCTATATTCATAGGTATAAGCTTGAACATTTTATCCATGCATTTAATTTAAATAGTTCCATTTCATCACCCTTTTTATTCATAGGAGATCAAGTACAATTTCTTATGAAGTAGCCTCTTGAAATAATCCTTTATAAATTGGTGAGACTTTCAAGATTTCCAAATAATATGTTTAAATCTCATACTATGTGAGAGCATGCACAATAAGATCAATCTTGTAAAATAAATTTATTGATTTAAAGGTGTTTTGTGAAGGTTAAAGTAAGCCTCCATTTGTGAAACCCAATAATTGAGCTTCTATGCACTAATCTCGTCATCATAGAGTTGAATGCCAATTTTTTCTTTCAATTTAAAGAGAATACCAAATGTTGATGTTTCTTACTCATGTCTACTCTTTTTAGGCTCACCTTCTTTTGGATTCTCTTTTGGAATCACCAACTTTACTACTAAGGTTAGCATAATAATCTCAATCATATAAGTTTCTCTTCTACATGAGTAGTCCTTGAAACATTTTCCTCCAACTTTATGAACCTTTATTATCCAAATTATTTTGATCAAATACTCTCTTAATTCTATTTTAGGATCAAACAAGAAAAAAACACCACCTCACTTTCTCTAATTGAGGGCCTACATCAACAAATAAATAAATAAACAATAAATTCCACACACATTGTAGAATATGAACCACTTTTGTCTATAAAATAGGATATTCCTTAGAAAGGTTCATCAACAATAGATCCTCTTGTGGAAATCATTAAACAATATTCAAACATATATTATTCCACCAAAAATGGAAAACAAAACAATGTTCCTATTTCATTTCAAATCTTAAGCATCTAATGAAGAGCAAGAATAAAATTGAAAGGAGATAAAATGAAGCCACACATAATTGAAACAACAATATAATACTAGAGAAAATCCATTAGTAGGAAAATATTAGGAAGAGTGAGTAAATACTCTCCATGACACTAATTTTAGTCACTTTTAAGTGATATAATGATACTAAGTTTGTGTAATAATCTTCAATAAACTATACCAGCTCCTAACATATGTAATCAACCTCTATAACTCCAAAATTTTCCCCTACATGGTACAATAGCACATAAAAATAAAATAAAAAAGGTTTCAATTGTCTTAAAATTATTCTCAATTATCTTCCCCTTGACCTTCTATCCTTCTCTATCCATCTTTATGAAAGGGAAAATTTGATAGTTTCTTAGCTATTAATGAATTCCATTGAAACTACCCTTTGAATGAAAGATGAATGGTTGTTACATATGGATACAACCATTTGTGTAACCAACACTCCCATTAGCTAAGAAAAAAATCCATACATCAAATTTAGTATTGAGAATTTTTCAATAAACCATAATATCATGTTCATGTGGTAGAAGGGTCAAGGATTAGAATAGGACAATATCATCTACTTCTAGTAAAACAAAACAATCCCCCACTAGGAAATCATGCACTACCAGGTAATTGATGACACTCACCATGAAAAAGGGTTATGCACAACCAAGACTTATGCATGATGATACCTAATGAAAGATCAAGTGGACTTTCATGCATTTGAAGCATTCACTTGCACAACTAAGTCCTTTCGTACAACAACTAAACCCTCTTGCACAATATAATTAAGATACTTTGCACACAAATTAAAACCTTCTTATGAAACAATTATTTTCTTCTATCCTTAACCAATTTTATTTCATAAGGATAACTCAAATATTGAAAATGGAAACCACAATCATAATGATCTTTCAACTTGACCCAAATTTTTGGATCAATTTGAGCTATGTAACTTAGCTTAGCAGGAACCACCTCCAAACATTGTTGACACATGTTTTGTCAATTTGGCCTATTTTCCTATGGTCAAGATAACATATTGTTGATTTTAATTGTCTTCTTGTGCTCAAGAGATCATATATTTTCTTTGAGAGATCTTAGGGAGCATAGTGTATCTCCCATGCACCAACTTAGTAACTTAATTTAGCATTGACCATACTTGACACCGAGTTTTGAAAAAATATTTAGTGGATCTATCAACCACCTTGAGTTGGTAAATAAATTATTGGATTTGGGTACCCTTAGCTCTATGGTTGTTATCACTCTTGAGTTTTTTCTTGAGTTGGGTTGTCCAAAATTGAAGTTGTAAGTCAAAGGGTTGATTCTTAAGCTCTAGTGAAGTGTGAAAACTTTGCAACCACACTTTATTTATGAACTCTAGTAACTTTCTTACTAATATTCCATAAGAAGGTGGAATAGTAAGTGATTATTGTATTCTATGACTTAGTCTAGCTAACAACCACTTGTGGTTCTAAATCCTAGGCCCACATAATGAGGTGGATGTTCCCCTTATGATAAAGTGATGTGTTTAGAAAAACTAAGTGCTTGGTATTTTCAATGGTATGTTGTCCCAGTCCACACCAAAAGTTATGGGATTGTGGTAAGAGAATAATATTTGGATGCATTTTTTTCACTTTTTCATTGTGATAAAAAATATGACATTTTATTCTCAAAGAATATAATGCAATGAAGGTGTTTATATATTTTATCTTCTCTAGCCCACATATTAGACAATTTATACCACAAATATATTATAGTGAGTCACCACCAAATTTGTGGGTTTGATGTCTCCAACATTGTTAGAATAAAATCAAGCTACATGCTCTTCCACTTTCCTTGAATCAACAATCAAACAAATTCAAATTCATGTACACAAATAGTATTAAATGGGACTTGAGCTATTGAAAAACAACATGAATATGAAACTTGTTTAAGGTCATGGGCATTAAAAATATAAGATTCACATCAATGGGTCCTTCATACATAAATAAAACTATCGATTACCATAAATGTTAATGCAAAAAAATGTTACCTAGAAAAGGATGTTGATTTGAAAAAGTATAATTGTTGTGTGAAATAAAGTGGTGCTTATTGCCGAATTCTCCCTTTGGTGAATCCTCATCACTAGACGGGTTGTAAGAGTGCCTAGAGAGTTGAATACTCATGACAAATGTCACAATGGCCACATGATGGCCTAGAATAAAAATAAATTGTGATGATAGGAATGGATTAGGCTCTTGGTTGCGTGCCACTCTTTCAAACATACTAGACATTAAATATAGGAAAAGGTTCATAAGTTCTAGTTTGTTTAACAATGACCAAAGTTTTTCTACCAAAAATTATTTACTTGGTCTCTTAAATAGGAGTGGATAAAGATCCCTTACTAGGTTGGCATGCAAATTTAGGAGAAGTGGACAATCCCTAATCTTATGGTTAGTTGCTTGACATCTAAATCAAGTATTGGGAAGGTTGATATAGGTGGTCTTACATTTAAAATCCAAATCACTTACCTAAGTGTCTATAGATTATATAAGGGTTGACATGAGGTCCATATACACATGCACATGTTTGTGAGGTTGAACCAAAAGTAAATTTTTAGGTTCGTGGAAAATAAAACAACCAAAAGGCTAGATAATTTTCGCTAGGAAATCCCACATAGGAATGAAGAGTTTTGGGAGTTCAAACCTATTGGAATTTTTTCTTGTGTCTTGAAATCACATTCTCTTCCTTCACAAGTGGAGTATTTTTGAGCACCAGGCTATTTATGTGATTGCAAGCCTATTGATAAATAAGATGAAAATAATTTGTGATAACTTAGCCACATGGCATCCTCATGATCCTATAAAGATTTGTTTATTTGACAACTATTCTTTGTTCCGTTATTGGTTAGTTCCCTCACATTAGTTTGGGAGGCACTATGATTTTAGGATGTTTCTCTTCTTGTGTATTTGAAAGCATACATTTTGTAGTAGGCGTCTCCTCATGCATATCCAGTTTAGACCTTGCTATGCGATTGTAAAATCTCTAAATACTTTCCATGTGCCTTTTTTAAATTTTAGGGACTTTGGGTCACTTTTAAGGCTCTAGCAAAGTTTTAGATCCCACACACATGCTTGCACCTTGTGCAAAGTGCACCCCAACTTTCACTTCCTTTAGAATTTTGAACTTTAAAATGAGGTTTAAACTTCCCCTTGTCCTACCAATTTCAAATTCCTAATTGCATTCCCCTTGTGGACTCTTCAATTCCTCTCATGCACTTGTGCAAGTCCCACTTTTAGTTCCACCCTAAAGTTCCATTGTTTGAGAAAATAACTTCTTCTACCTCCTTACACATCTCAAAATTCCATAAATGATCTCAGCTAGTAAATAAAAGAGGGGTAAAAACTTTATTAAAAAAGGAGAAATACAAAGCAAGGCTGTTACACAGCCCTATCAAGCTCCACTAGGTGGTACAACTGTTGAGACAATTCAGGGGGTAATTGACCCTAGTCCACCAAGTTGCAGTCATGAATATGATCAGAGGCACATTTAGCCAGACAATCAACAACACCATTCCACTCTCTAGGAATATGAGTGAAGGTAACAGACTCTAGAGAAGTACAAAGGTTGAGAATCTGTTCCACAATCAAAGCCAAATTCCAACTAACATCATCTAAACTGTGCATATTCAACAAGTTCACCACAACCTGGGAATCAGATTCACAAATAATCCTATACCACCCCAATTGACTTCCACGCTCAACAACTAATAAAATTGCTTGCCCCTCCATTAAATTATTAGTATAACAACCCTTATATATCGAGAAGATAAAATGAACCTCTCTAGAGCTATCCTGACTGACACCTCCAATACCAGCATGACCAGGGTTTCCACGAGATGATCCATCAATGTTAATTTTGAGGATCCCCTGAGGAGGAGGGGACCATCTTCCCTCCCTATTCACCTTCGAGATAGGATGTCTATATTTGTTGCGCAAAATTTGTCATTGTGGAGGAGGAAGATGAAGACGTTTAAAACAACCATCATCACCAGGAGCCACCGCACCAATCAGATCAAACTTAGCCTCAACAATTTCTCCCAAGGCATGCAAAATTTTCCACCATAGGCGAGGGGCCACCAATGACACATCCTGAAAAACCCAACGATTCCTCTCCAACAAAAGATTCCAAATAATGGAGGATGGGCCAATAGCCCAAGCAACTTGAAGAAAGGAAGTAGAAACAGGGGCCCTGCCCCATCGATCCACAAACTCAACTAACGTGGAAACATGCCAACAGGGCGTATTCCACACCGCCCACCAAAAATTCCAAATCTCCCTAGCATAAGAGCATTGGAAGAAGAGATGAGAGAAACTTTCCTCAAAATCCCGACACAACACACATCTTGAGGGACCTTGGAAACCACGCTTGCATAAATTATCCCAAGTAAGACACCTGTTTTGAGCCACTAACCACATGAAGAAATTGCATCTTGGGCCAAGCCCACTTGTATCAAACTTGATTCCACCAAGGGACCTCAACATCTCCAAACAACTGCCTACCCAGCTGCTTATAGACAACAGACACAAAGTACTTCCCAGACATAGTAGAGCCATCCCAAGCCAAAATATCAGGGTTGCTCAAAGAATTACAAGCACGAGAAGCCAAAAGTTGAGAAAGCTCTCGCCTAATCCCCTTAGACCCCCCAGGAGGCCATTTAGAAGGGTACTTCCTACGAAAGGTAACAATAGAACCACAACGCTCAAAGATCTTGTAATGCTCCATGGTGTCCTAGCCAGCAGCAGTAAACACATTGCAAAGGGGTTGAAAATGAGGAAAAACAGAAAGAAGGGAAGGGTGACCATCCCAAGCATAAAACCAAAAAAGAGCCTAAGACCCCGAGTGATAGATCCAGAAGAGCGCCTGCTTAATCAACTGAGCCCCCACTTTCAAAGTATTCCAAAGCATAGAACCACTCCCCTCCAGAGGATAGTGAGGAACCTCAGAAGAAGAAAAACCTCTATGATACTTATGGTTGAGAATATGAGCCCATAGTTGGTGCTAATTGGTACACCAATGCCAGTAAATCTTAGCAGCCAGAACTTGCCCATTCAAAATAGTAGAGTGTAGGCCGAGACCACCCTCCTATTTTGGGTGACACACAACATCCTAGTTAACAAGAATCCACTTAGAAGACATCAAGTTGACACTCCAAAGAAATTGATGAGAGAGAGCATCAAAATCCCTAAGGAAATACATAGGGGCCGAATGAACAAAACACCTGTAGATGGTGAGGTCCTAGATAATAGACTTAAGGAGAGTAACTCTAGCAGCTGTAGATAGCCACCTATGAGTCCAATGAGTAACATTCTTCCTCAACTTATCAAGCAACAACTACTAGGAGGACCGGGGCTGCCAACCAACAACAAGAGGAATCCCCAAATAGACCAGGGACCCAATTTGAAACCGCAAAATTCCAGCAATCCTTCACTGGATAGCCTGAGGAGTATTAAATAAGAAGATAGAGGAATTCTTCTCATTGACTTTCTGACCCGAAGCAGTAAGGTAGATATCCAAAGCATGCCTAAAGGATTCAACTTGAAGAATACTAGCCAACCCCATAAGGGAAGTATCATCCATAAACTGAAGATGAGAAAGCGTTGGAAGACCCATCCCCCATCGCCAACCATGAATCAAACCTTGAGAGACCTAGAATTTAAGGAAGCACCCCAACCTCTCCGCCAAAATAATGAACAGATAAGGGGAGAGCGGATCCCCTTGATGAAGGCCCCTGGTGGCACCAAAACGCTCAGAAGGTTCCTCGTTCACAATAACCGAAAAGGAGCAAGAAGTCACACAACTCATAGTCCAACTCACCCAATTTGAAGAAAACCCAAAGGCCAACAAAATCTTCTAAAGAAATATCCATTTCACTCTATCATAAGCTTTAGCCATATCCAGCTTAATGAACATAGATCGATCCTTAGAGATCACCATGGAATGAATGACCTCAGAAGTAACCACAACCCCATCCAAAATTTGACGGCCCTCCACAAAGCCCCCTTGCTCCTCAGAGATAAAAATAGGAAAACAAGGTTTAAAACTCTCTGCAATCAACTTCGTAATAATCTTATACACCACATTGCAGAGTGCAATAGGTCTACAAAAATCCAACCTATCTACCCCTTCTTTCTTAGGAATGAGAACCATAAAAGTAGCATTCAGGACACAAAGCATGTGCTTATTATGTAGAGACTCACAAACAACCTCCAACAAATCCAACTTCACAATATCCCAAAACTCTTAGAAGAATTCAATAGGGAAACCATCAGGGCCAGGAGCTTTCCCCTTATTCATCCCAAACATAACCTCCTCCATTTCAGATAGAGTAATCAGATGAATCAAAGAAGCATTCAAGTCATTAGAGATCAAAGAAGGAATACAGGAAAGAACCATATTCTCATTAGCCTCAACAGGAAGAGAATCCTCTATAAACAGAGCAGAGTAGAATTGATGAGCTTCTCTAGACAAAGCATTTTGCGAGGAGATAAAAGAGCCCTCATGATTGACAAGCAAAGGGATATAATACTCATTCCGACGAGCCTGCATAGAATGATGAAAGAAATTAGTATTCTTGTCACCCTCTTGAAGCCAATCAAACCTAGCCTTTTGTTTCCAGAATATCTCCTCACGAAGCTCCCATTCCTCCACCACTTTCAGAGCCTGGGACTCAGCAAGCCCAAGGGCCTCTGAAAATCCATGATCCCTAATCTGGCGAGTAATAACTGCAAGACTCTCCTGCTCTTCCCTTTTCTTGGCCCAAAAATTGCCAAAGAAAACCCTATTCCATCACTTAAGATGAAACTTGACATATTGCAGCTTCTTAACAAAAGTATACATAGTAGTGCCATACATAGGTGTTCCATCCTCCCACCACCGAGCAACAAGATTATACAACAAAGAATCACAAAGCCACATAAGCTAAAATTTGAAAGGAGGATTCTTAGGATTAGGGAAAGACGAAGTAGAAAACTTAATTGGCCAATGATGCGAGCCACACCAATCAAGGATCTCAAAGCAAGTGACCAAGATGCCTCCGACCCAAAAATAAGAGACAAGAAATCTGCCCAACCGCTCATAAATCACAACTGGCCCAATCTGCCTATTATTCCAAGTAAATATGCCATTAGAGGGTTTAATATCAACAAGAGCAAGATAATCCACATTAGCCCGAAACAAATCAGAAGTAGGACCCAGTCTCGGAATTCCCCTCTTTTCTCCTCCAAACACAACACAAAATTGAAATCACCAGCTAAGATCCAAGGAAAATAAGGTGCACAAGACCTAACATACTTGATATGGGCCCAGAGCTGGATTTTACCATGAATATCAATTAGAGCATAAAAATTACTAACCAAAATATTCTCACCAGATTCCAAAATAGATGCCACCACCGAGATAGAGGAATGGCTAGCAATCCACTAGTGAGGCACAACCTTACGAGGATCCCAAAAAAGAGCCAAACCTCTGGAACTTCCCCTAGACCCAATACACTGGCACTGACCAGAAACCCAAATATAGGGAGAAAACCGAAGCATGTGTTCCACCTGGAGCTTAGTCTCCTAAACATAGAAGATATCTGGGGAATGAACCCCAATCAGATCCTGAATAGCCTTTTTACGGGAGGCGCTATTCAACCCTCTTGCATTCCATGATAGAATAATCACGAGGAAGGTTGGACGAAGTGGGCCTCAATGGTCTTAACATACCCCGATTCTACCAAAAAATCCCCAGTAAATTTGAGCTTGTCCACATCCTTCTTATGACCAACTTTAGAGGGATTATCAAAATGCCCCTTTTTGAGAGGACGTTGTTGCACCCCTAGACCAGGATTCAAACCACCACCCCCTGCTCCAAAGGCAGGGTGTTATCCTTAACGATAATTGCCTACTCCAACCCTGTATCCATACCAGTGGCCCCAGACGAGATCTCAATAGGGATCCCCTCCTCTAAGGCTTGACTATCCAAGACTTCAAAACGATTGAAACCCTGATCACTCTGTCTATCTTTATAGGGCTGCTTCTGATCCCTCCCCTTAGCTTTCGGCTTAGCAGGAATAAAGCCATCATTAGGCCCCCCTCAACCATAGGCGCCTTGCCCTTATCACCCTTTTCAACCAAAGGCCCCGAAGAAGGAGGAGAAGAAACCCCTGTCGTTCTGGATGTCCGAGGACAATGGCATTGAAGGTGTCCATACTCGTGACAAAAATGACATCGAAAAGGAAGGGACTCATAATCTAACTGTTAAATCCATGAGGCAAAGCCAATGCAATTTTCCAAAGAGTTTGGCAATGGATTATTTAAGTCAATCTCAACACAGATGTGAGCAAATGAAAATACCTTTTATCCAAAGTATTATGAGCAATGGCAGCCGACTTCCCCAATAAGGCCACAATCCAATGCAAAATATCCTCTCTCCAGAATTCCAATGGCATCCATGGCAGGTGGACCCACACAGGAACCCGAGAGGGAAGATCCTTGGCCGCATTGAAACCTCCATGCCAGGGTTTCATGAAAAAACCCACATGATTGTAAAATTATGAACCTCCCTCAAAAATATGATTGCAATCCGAAATGAAAGAAAAATCAACCATGAAGAAGCCATTCCCTGCAACCAAAATATCAAAATCACCTTCAACTTGCTAGGATCGACGAATCCAAGACTCTAAAGCCGAGAGGGGGACACAAATACCCAAAAACTTACAAATCAAAACATGTTGATTCCAATAAAAAAATTCCTCTTGCATCGATTCCAGAGAGATAACGAGAACTGGACGATCTTGACTCCGCGACAGACAACCATTCACCTTCTTAAGCTTAGAGCTCTCGCACACAAAAGAGGAATCCATCGATGGTGCATGCATGTCCACAGAGAAACCCGAAGACGGTTTCACACTTGTAATCATCAAACTCTTAGAAACTCTAGCCATCCTCCACACTCGAAGCTCACCACACCAGTCTTCACACCCCACACCTCAGACACCACTTCTCACACCGCACACCTCAAACCCACCCAACCCACACCAAACGCCAGCCCCACAAACATCAAACACAAACCCCACACCAAACACCCCACAACACAACCCTGAACACCCAAAGCACAACTGACAACAGACTGGAAGGCACAAGAGCCAACCCCCATGCAGGAGACACATCAACAAAGCCAGGGCATCACTGCCTTAGCAGAAACCTATCGCCCGCACATCATCATTTTCAATCCCCCATATAGAGCCCATAAATGATCTCAACTAAATGTGATAAGATAGGGAAAGGTTATTTAATGCCATTTGGTACATGTGAACCCATCAAAGACATGATTTATGTACAAGGGCATTTAGTTGTTGATGTAAGGGGAATGGTTTCACACACTTGGCCATAGGAAGACAATCTAATAGATATGAATGACATGTACACTTGTTGAACACTCCTACTTTCCTACTCAATGACAAGGTTGAAAGGCTATATACACTTCATTATAATATGTCTTAAGGTTTGGATATTGAACAAATTTTTCATTATAAGTGTCTCATGCAGGTTCTAGGGCTTTAAATGATGAAGGTCCAACTCTATAAATGGTGAATAATACTTGTGAATTAGGGGAAGGGGTAGTTTAGTAAGGTTTTCCTTGCAAGATAATGCCTCCATGCCATGATACAATATATCAAGAGGGGCTTTGAGCCTAATTACTATCTCTCACCACACTTCGTGACATGATTGTAACAAGATTAGATGAATGTGTGACAATGTTCTAATACATTGCAAATATTTTATATTGGTCTTGTTTTGTTACATATGGGGTACTACTAGTTTTAAAGGGATAGCTAAGTATGTTTACTTACAAGTTTCCTTATTCTTTAAGGTTATGTATACACAAATTTTATTGCTAATATGCAAGCATGTTTTCATCCTTCTTGTAAGAGCTGCACGACTCTGTTACCTAACGAAGTAGGCACCACTTTGATTCATGAGAGGTCAAGTATTTTTTTTATTTTAAACATCTCTCTTGTTAGTCATAGAATTGGTTTAGGTTCTACCACACTTGTATGATCTAGTATTACAAACTACACCCTATCTCATGCTATCCTAAAACTAATAAATAGTTAGAGGATCATGCTAGTATTTTGTCACTCTAACCCATGTGTATATAATGTTAAATGGACTAATTTGTTAGGGAACACTACCGTTGTTATCTTTTGATGCATGGTAAGAGCTTATTATTAATTTCATGTTGTAGGTCTTGTAGGTTTGTATGTAGTCAATTTTGACATGAAACTTGATGGCACTCTCAAATTTTGCAAATTTCAGATGCCCATTTCAAATTTTTGCTTTTGCACTTTCAGAAGTGCACTTGAAGAATCAGTTTGGGGGACCCACTTTGGAGGCTTGTAATTTAAACCCTGATGAATTTTATGCAAAACCCATTTCCAGACATACTCAATTGACATATGTGAGTAGACATGTCAATTTTCAGCTTCCCACAATAATTTTTGACAGAGTTTCGAAAAGTGAAGCTGGAGGTTTTTGACATTGTTATGTTGTTTGCAGATTATCAGTTTTGCAAAACAACTTCCTGTTTGAGCTTGGACTTCACAACTAGTTGACTGTCATGTCAGAATGAATGTTGTTCCATATTTGCCATATCAAGATGATCTTGGGTGTCAGTTTTCAGAGCCTCATGGTCTGATTTTCTATTTTTAGTAGATCGAAACCAAATGCAGTTTGTTTAGTTTCGCATTTGCATTCCTGACAGCCTTTCTGAGTGGTCAACTTTGATCGTTAATAACTTTTAATCAATGATGATTCAATCAAATTAGTTTTACACACATGCTTAGGATATCTTAGTGAACTTACGTGTCTGATGGCAGCTCGCTAGGAGTTGATTCACTATTTTTACAAATTGGCAGTTGAATGAGTTTCAATTGGTTCAGAACAACTGTTGTTTCAAAAAAGTTTGATTGAGTAACTTTACTGAATAATATCTTTCACCTCGTGACATGATTTTTTGAGTCATCTTTTGCACTATACTCTTGGATCAAATGACTATAAGCTTGCAAGTTTTCTTGACTCCCGGAGGTCGTTTGACCAATTCTCCAGATTGATTCCAAAGCCCACTTGGCCAGTTTTTTCTCATTCTCCAAATATGACAGAAAGCCGATTTTAATGGAAACCCAGTTCATTTTTCAACTTCAGAAGTATTCAAAATGCAACATCAAGTCATTTGAGGGTAAATTTGTTTGAAAATGAATTTTTTTTAGTCGGGCCACATGGGGCCTGACATGCTTCGCACTATTATGATGTTGCAAATATTACAATATTACAAATGTGGATAGCAATCCATTTGTAGTGATTAAGGTCATCTATTATGCACAATGCATGAACGAAGCTTAGTGATAAGTTAGAGTTTGAAACAAATAAATCATGCTCAACATAAGCATGAATAGAGAATGTGAACAAAACAAATGACAATGTTAAGCACTCAAAAGGGAGATATATATGGAATTCAAGGATGGTAAAATGGATATAACAACTCCACTTGATTCAAGAGTGATGCTTTTGGGTGTAAGACTCATGAGAGAATAGTAACAGATTAATGACAACCTTGTTTGGACAAGCATTAAATAAAGTTTGATACCACTGACATTTATGTTCATGAACTGATTGCCTAAAACAGGGGCAACTTTAATATTGTAGATTGTGGTGATGGTGTGGTGGCGGGCATTGTTAGTCTTTCGGGAGAATTTGTTGTAGAAAGACAATTAGGTTCTCACGCTCCATTATATCAATTGCACTTCTTCCTGGTGTTCATTCTGGAGGCACTCTATCAGGTGAAATCAATTCTTCATCTTCAACAACATTGTTGAGAGTTGTGTTGAATACTCTATCATTAATGGTGGCTTAGATCTCTACAACTTTGGTCATCAGTTCTAGCTATGCATGATATTTTATTCCTGACTTGCAACCACCCATGTAGTAGAAACACTGTTACTTCTATGTCAGAATGACCTGAATGGCGTTTTGAGGTTCCTATTTCCAACTATGAGATAGTTTCAATTAAGTTCAAACCGGTGTTAGCATGGGGGAGATTGAGGAATATTTTTTGCCACTTCTTAAGCATAGTGTTAGAGAATTCTACAGGCCAACAGGGCTACCATATCCTTGATGGTTTTCGTAAGATAATGCAACCATAAATCTCTGACATGGCGATGTGGAAGGGCAGTGCCAAATTTGTATAAGATGGATGAACTGTTTTAAGTGTTTACATGGGCAAGCACCATGATATAATCTGATCTAATGTATTTGAGGAAGCAATGTGTGCATCCATCACTTGACATAAAACTGGCATTTCTGTTGGTTTTCTTTGTGAAGAGGAGGGATCCAAAGGGTCGCGGCTAGTTGGGCAGACGTGCCCCAAACATATGTGGTCTCATGGTAACGCCGGAACAAGGTAAACCTGCACCAAATGAGGAGGGATCCATCAAAGCACAGGGCTTGCACATTGCAATAAGGTAGGTGTGGTTAGAGCAGAGGACAAAGTGATGAGATGGGCACGACCAGATGATAGAGGGCTCGAACTAGATGCTGGAGAGGGCATGACTGGCAGTGTGGCTTTGGATGCATAGGTTGGGCACGGGAGCTTTATAAGTAGTGAGTAATGGAGAGCCCGTACCATCAAGGAATGTTGCTAGCGAGGTTTGGAGGCTCACGCATGGCACAATGGTTGGCGCGCTTGGCAACTGGGAGGTTATGCACAGAGGGCACGGTTTGGAGGGGAATGGACGTCCCTCAGATACAAGGCAACATGGAGAGAGGGGCTCGTGCGTTGTAGGAAGAGGCTTGAGCAGGATGGAGAATGGAGTTAGCCACCATTGTTATGTGTTTACAAAGAAAGGAAAGTAGAACACTGAACAAACAAAAGATTAGGGCGAACAGACCTTGATCAATGACATCGAGAGGAGCGGGGAGTAGGTCAAATCCCTACCGTCGATCGCTCACCTCGCATAATTTTGATGACACCATCATCTTGGCTGCGAGGTGTGCTAGAATTCTTGTGAGTAAAGGGAACGATTGGCCCAACAAAGATCTTAAGAGCTTTGGTTTGGCATAAAATTGTTGCTCGGGTAATTTTTATTTAAAAATAATAATTTTACCAAACCATTTTTAACAAGGGTATTGAGAAGAAAAGAGTGGTGGGTCCCTTTTACATTTTAAAAGGTAGAATATTACTTCAAACATGCCCGATAAAAGTGGATGGGTATATTAAATTTTTAAAAAATGGCAGGCTCTTTCAAATTGATAGTGGGGTCTATTTTTAAGGGGCAATTTATTAAGTGAGTAAAGGTAAGAACAACATGCCTGTGCAATATTTAAATGTTGGCATTTGAATGGTAAGAGCATAGCAGGGTGGAGTGTTTTTACCCACAAAAGTGAAATATTTTAAATACAATTTGAAGTGAGCAAATGTTTTAGATGAAACATTTCAAGTATTACTGGGATGCGGGTAAAATATGCAAGGTGAAATAAAATGTTTGTTGGGAAAATATGTGTTGAAGAGTAAACACAGGAAAAACCTTTATGTGCCCCGTAAGTCTTTCAAATGCTTTCACTTTTGCAAAGTGAAATAAAATAAGATAGAGTGAATGTTTAAATGGCACGTGAATTAATGTGAAATATTCTCTATGTTGGAGAATAAGAATGTAAAAGGGGCATAAGAAAAGTGAATTTATTCACTTTGTAAACAAAGGTCATTATTTGCTAAAGTATTGCTGCAGCAAGTAAAGAGAGTTGAAACAGATTTTGCATGGGAAAGAGGATATTTTCCAGCTGGGTGAATTTGGAGATTCTCCACATGGGCATGCTTTCAGTTACTAGGCAATGATGAGCTGAGGCAGTTTGGAGGGAATAAGTTTATTGCTGCAAGGGAAGAAGAGGAGACATTCTTTTCAGTTTGATCAACAATGAATGAAGCTTCCAGATGGCATTTCCAAATCGAATTTAGGGTTGCTCCTGCTTGCTTCTCTTCTTCTATATCTTCTATTATTCTCTCATTGTATAGGGTTCTGGGTTTTTGTATTGGGCTGGGTAGATAGAGAATTGTAATTTTTGAATAATTGTTTGAGTCTGTAAGCTGTAATTTTCTGAATTCATGAATCAATACAACCGGTTTATGCAAATAACATCTTGAAGGTGTTTGCACATTCATGAATATCTTCAAATTGTCTCCATATTTGTACACTTTTAGTCATGTAAATTCAATAATACAAAGTGTCTTTGAATTTATCATCTCAAGATTTATGAGATTGTTTTGTCTGTTCATTGTTCTGTTTCAAAGAAATGGTTAAAATGCTTTGAGCAGGTGATTGTGATTTCAGGTGTGCAGGTGGGATTTAATAAGAAGAATCTGATTGATAACAAGAGAGGGATTGTTGGTGCAAGACACTAACAGTTGATGCAAGACACTAACACTTGATGCAAAGCATTAACAATTCAATCCATTGGTTGAAGTCTGTTTGCTAGGAATTCATTTTATGTGTTTGACTGCATGGCCCAAAATTGGCATTGATCTATTTTTTAGTTTTGTTTATCTCAAAAGTATTTTATAATTGTAAAATAATTATAATATTACTGTTTGGTTGGTTGCGTGTCCTGCTTTCCAATGGTTGAGAGAGGGTTGAGTTACTGAGAATTTAGCCAAGTTTAAAGTTGTCAATGCTTCCCTTAGTGTATTTTCATTGGGAATTATGTGCTTTATAAAGTAATGTCAGTGTATGAGTCATTTAAGTTTTGGGCATTGTATAGGTTTACTCACCTTGGTCCTGCAGAGCCAGAAGTGTAGGAGATGTCAGTCTTTGACCGAATCTTGTCAGTTGGCCACTAGCCTTTGTGGTTCTTTAATATAGAGGTTGGCTACCTCTTAGAGAATTGCAAATCCTAGTTGGGTTGCATTTTAAAACACCAATAGATTGGTGACTCTGTTGGGGAGAATTTGTGAAAATTATTATTGCATAATCTAGCCTTAAGAGTCATTGCATAGAGTCAAATGATTTGTCATTCTGATTTTAGTTGAAAGTTTGAAATATTTCAACCTTGGAGAAGAATTTGTTGTAGTGAACCTGAACAATTTTGCAATCTGGGGTGCTCTGCTGGTGGAAAGGAACTCAGAAGGAAGTTTAAATGTGAAAGAACTTCATACTGCTTGAAGTTCAGTCCTCTTTGAAAAGAGGTGGCAACTCTGTTAATAGAACCTGTTGAAAATTTGAAGAAAGTTCCAGATCTACAAATATTACCAGACAGGAAGACAATTTGCAGTAGCTGAAAAGTTTTCAGGTATTCTTCACTTTTGGTTTTCAAACAGTTATATATGGAAACCATATTTGAACATCTTAGGAAAAAATTTGGTTCCCTATTAAGTGATTAACACTAAGAGAGGGAAAGAATAGTAATATTTAGTTTGCATACTTCTGAATTGTAATTTGCAGCCTATGTATCTTGTTGGAGAAGTATGCTTGTTCTTAAAATTTTCCCAATAAATAGATATTATGTGTAAATGCATTTGAATCATGCATTATGGTATTCTAAGATTGTTATGAAAGGTAGAAATAGGGCAGTGAATGATCAATTGTAGATTTGATATGTAAATTTTGAAAAAGGCATATCAAGATGCCTCAATACATGTACCCTAGTATGGTTCCAGATGGAACTATGGTTTGTGATTAGTCCCAACCAGATTGTCAAATAAGTTTCAACATTAGAAGGTACAAAGCTATCAATTTCAATGACCTTAGTGGTTACCCAGATGACATTCCGGCTAAAGTTAGAAATAAGTTACCAAGGTTCATGGGTGATAAGGTTGAATTAGCAAATAAACATTTGCAAGAGTTTAGTAACGTGATGGATGATTATGAGATTGATCATGAGGATGTGATCATGAGGTTATTTGTTTAGTCCTTGAGAGGAGATGCAAGAGAGTGGTTCTCTTATTTACCAGCCTCTTCCATTCATTCATGGGAAGAGCTCAAGGCAGTGTTCATGGAACAGTTTGGAGAAAGGATTAACCTTGTTTTGATAAGGAAAAAATTCATGAACATGGAGAAAGGAAAAGATGAGTTAGTCCCATCTTTTAATCTTAGATTTTCAATAATCATTAGAGAGATTCCTAAAGACATAAGACCAAATGATGTTGAATGTTTGGTTGTGTACTTGGGAGCATTTGACAAAAATATGAGTTATCTTTTGAGGGATAAAGATCCTATAACCCCGCACCAAGCATGTTAGATGGCTATAGATATTGAGAACAATTTGAGGTTCTCAATGATGAAAGGACATAGGGTTGTGAGTATTGGTAATCCTAACACACCTCAGGAAAATAGAACTCATGGATTAGTTAATAAAAGTACTTGTCAAGAGGGTAGTGATGTTGTTGATCCAATTTCTCCATCATTACAATCTACAGATCCTAATGAACCCTATGTTAAATGTCATCAAATTGTGGTGTCTCAAAATGAAGGTAGTAGTTGTTTGTTTCAAGAAAGTCAGAACATGATACACAAGAATAAAAATAGTGTGTCAGAAAATGAAGATATTTGTTGTTTGAATGAGGACACTAATTGTAAACAAATTACAATCAACACATGTACAGATCCTTGCAACATTAATGAAGAGGAAGATACATGGTATGATGACCAAATGAATATGCATGAAAAAATTTCTTGCAATATCTTGTATGATGAAGAAATGAAAGAGGTACAAGACATCACTCCATGTCAGGTTTTGATGAGTGAAAATACTGCAATTGCTGATGATTTTCCTTCTCAAGTTAGTGAACAAGACATTGGAGATGAAAGTGATAATTATTTTTGTGATGAGGATCATGGTGACAACTCAACTGATTATTTTTCTAATGATTATGAATGCTCTTATGAGAATGACTTAGAGGTGTGTCCTTCACACAAAGGATATAGTGACATGATTGCTCATGAAGTCACATGTCCACAAGTAAATGATCCAATTGCATTTGATGCAAACTTGGAATGTAATTCAAATTTGTCTTTAATGGAATATGTTGATTCTATCAATAATGAAGAATTTGAGGATGAACATATATGTGTTCAATTTGTTGATCATGAGCATAGTAGTGATGGGAATGGTGAGGAAGGTGATGAACCTATTTATGCTTTTGTTTCTCATTGCTGCTTGTATGAGATAGAGATGCAAGTGTCATCTCTACATAAGAAGGATGATCAATGTGTAATGCAGTCATATGAATCAAATTATGATGTGAGTGAAGAAGACTCATCCCAAGTTGTGACTACTCCTCATGTTGATGGGAAATAGTTTAGTGAGCATCCAAATAATGTGATGTATGCACCTATGGATTGCAGTCATGAAGTTTTAAATATGCTACATAACATAAGTGATAAAGAGATGGCAACATTTTTAGATACTTGGCATATCACATCATGTAATGGAACTACTAGTTGTTCTAGTTATGAGATCACATAGAGGGTCCATCTGCAATCTTATGGCTCTGATGAATTTGGTAATTTGTTTGAAGAAAAGAGTGATGATGAGATAATGTATTCATCATTCAGTGTGCTAGAACCGTGCAGTATTGATTATAATATTACCAAGGTTGAAAGCTTTGATAATACCGAGCTTAGTGTCGTGGGGCATGTTCGTGCACATTCAACTCATAAGGTTCCTCATGCTAATTGTTGTTATGTTGGTCATACTGGCTTGAATGAAGTAGACTTGAAAAGTTTAATATCAGATGAGGATAACACAAACATGCAAGATGCGGAGGACATTATTTCACTCTCAGGTGATCAGATTATGCATTCTGATGAAAATGTGAGTAAAAGGATGTCACCACTTTTGGGTAATTTTTCTATGAAGTTTGAAAAGTTTTTTGACCATGATATTTTAGATTATGTGGATATGGCAGAAATGTCAGATGTGTGTACTGAACAATCTGAGAATGGGAACAATATTGAATATATGCCTATCTACTTTTTTAGTGATTATAGTGAGTTTGAGTGCAATGAAAACTTGAAGGATTTAGACATTCATGCTGAGGAGGTTCACACTCTTATGTCAAAAATGAATATAATGGAAAATCCATTGTTTGATGAGCCTTCATCTTCACTAGAAATGAGAAATGATGAAACCTATTGATGGAGAAATAATCCACTCTTTGATGAGAGTTCTAATGATGCATTTCACACATGGTTGGAATGTAGTCTTGAGCAAGAAAATGAACACATTGATGAACTCCGCGAGGGCATTTCATATGACTGTTTTACATTTGAAACAGGTGTTGTAGGTAAGGTTGAACATCATGATTCCTGCTACTTGGAGGAGTTTGAATATTTTCAGTTTCCATTTCAGCTGAAAGGTATTTTTATAGAACATGACAATCAAATGAATAATAGGAAATATTATTTTCAACCTAAGCATATTTCATATGATGAATACAACACATATGTGTCATGTGATGATGAAAGCTTATGGTTTATGACACAGTATAGAATGAAGAATGAGATAGATTATACTGGCAGTGGTATACTCAGAAAAGTTGTGAGAAATGTCAGTAACAGTGTTTGTAATCAGACAAATTTTAGTGGTCACCACATTTTTCTGCTTGTAAGAAAAGGGTCACATATGTTACTGTGGTATGATAGAGGCAAGCATAGATTGAGGGGGATCGACTCTTTCTACATAATTGTATTTGACAAAGGTAAATGTTGATTCCCATTTTTCATTTGGTGGCCCGGGGTCATCAGATGAAGTTGAAAAACAAGGTTAAATGAAGGAACGGTTTGAGGACACATGACAGACTTAACTTTTGGTCTACTCTCCAGAGATCTGGAATCTTGCTATGCCCACAAGGTGCATACATCCCCAGTTGGAGCCACTTATGGCACTCTCAAATTTTGCAAATTTGAGATGCCCATTTCAAATTTTTGCTTCTGCACTTTCAGAAGTGCACCTGAAGAATCAGTCTGGGGGACCCACTTTGGAGGCTTGTAATTTAAACCCTGATGAATTTTATGCAAAACCCATTTGCAAACATACTCAATTGACATATGTGAGTATACATGTCAGTTTTTAGCTTCCCACGATAAGTTTTGACAGAGTTTTGAAAAGTGAAGCTGGAGGGTTTTAACACTGTTCTGCTATTTGCAGATTATCGGTTTTGCAAAACAGCTTCATGTTTGAGCTTGGATTTTGCAACCAGTTGATTGCCATGTCAGAACAAATTCTGTTCTGTATTCGCCATATCAAGATGATCTCGGGTGTCAGTTTTTAGAGCCTCATGGTCTGATTTGCTATTTTTCGCAGATCGAAACCAAATGTAGTTTGTTTAGTTTCGCATCTGCATTCTTGACAACCTTTCTGAGTGGTCAACTTTGATCGTTAATAACTTTTGATCAATGATTATTCAAACGAATTCGTTTTGCACACATGCTCAGGATATCTTAATGAACTTACGTGTCTGATGGCAGCTCGCCAAGAGTTAATTCACTATTTTCACAAATTGGCAGTTGAATGAGTTTCAATTGGTTCAGAACAACTCCTATTTCAAAAAAGTTTGATTGAGTAAATTTGTCGATTAATATCTTTCACCTTGTGGTATATTTTTCTGAGCCGTCTTTTGCACTGTACTCTTGGATCAAATGACTATATGCCTGCAATTTTTCTTGACTCCCGAAGGTCGTTTGACCAATTCTCCAAATTGATTCCAGAGCCCACTTGGCCAGTTTTTGCTCATTCTCCAAATATGACAGAAAGCCGGTTTTAATGGAAACCTAGTTCATTTTTCAACTTCAAAAGTATTCAAAATGCAGCATCAAGTCATTTGAGGGTAAATTTGTTTGAAAATGAATTTTTTTTAGTCGGGCCACATGGGGCCCGACATGCTTCGCACTATTATGATGTTGCAAATATTACAATATTACAAATGTGGATAGCAATCCATTTGTAGTGATTAAGGTCATCTATTATGCACAATGCATGAACGAAGCTTAGTGATAAGTTAGAGTTTGAAACAAATAAATCATGCTCAACATAAGCATGAATAGAGAATGTGAACAAAACAAATGACAATGTTAAGCACTCAAAAGGGAGATATATATGGAATTCAAGGATGGTAAAATGGATATAACAACTCCACTTGATTCAAGAGTGATGCTTTTGGGTGTAAGACTCATGAGAGAATAGTAACAGATTAATGACAACCTTGTTTGGACAAGCATTAAATAAAGTTTGATACCACCGACATTTATGTTCATGAACTGATTGCCTAAAACAGGGGCAACTTTAATATTGTAGATTGTGGTGATGGTGTGGTGGCGGGCATTGTTAGTCTTTCGGGAGAATTTGTTATAGAAAGACAATTAGGTTCTCACGCTCCATTATATCAATTGCACTTCTTCCTGGTGTTCATTCTGGAGGCACTCTATCAGGTGAAATCAATTCTTCATCTTCAACAACATTGTTGAGAGTTGTGTTGAATACTCTATCATTAATGGTGGCTTAGATCTCTACAACTTTGGTCATTAGTTCGAGCTATGCATGATATTTTATTCCTGACTTGCAACCACCCATGTAGTAGAAACACTGTTACTTCTATGTCAGAATGACCTGAATGGCGTTTTGAGGTTCCTATTTCCAACTATGAGATAGTTTCAATTAAGTTCAAACCGGTGTTGGCATGGGGGAGATTGAGGAATCTTTTTCACCACTTCTTAAGCATAGTGTTAGAGAATTCTACAGGCCAGCAGGGTTACCATATCCTTGATGGATTTTTTAAGACAATGCAACCATAAATCTCTGACATGGCGATGTGGAAGGGCAGTGCCAAATTCGTATAAGATGGATGAAGTGTATTAAGTGTTTACATGGGCAAGCACCATGATCTTATCCAATGTATTCGAGGAAGCAATGTGTGCAGCCATCACTTGACATAAAACTGGCATTTCTGTTGGTTTTCTTTGTGAAGAGGAGGGATCCAAAGGGCCGCAGTTGGTTGGGCAGACGTGCCCCAAACATATGTGGTCTCATGGTAATGTTGGAACAAGGTAAACCTACACCAAATGAGGAGGGATCCATCAAAGCACAAGGCACGCACATTGCAACAAGGTAGGTGTGGTTAGAGCAGAGGACAAAGTGATGAGGTGGGCGCGACCAGTGGACAAAGGGCTCAAACTAGATGTTGGAGAGGGCGCAGATAACAACGTGGCTTTGGATGCATAGGCTGGGCATGAGAGTTTTATAAGTGGTGAGTAATGGAGAGCCCACACCATTAAGGAAGGTTGCTAGTGAGGTTTGGAGGCTCACACATGGTACAATGGTTGGTGCGCTTGGCAGTTGGGAGGTTATGCACAAAGGGCATGGTTTGGAGGGGAATGGACATCCCTCAGATACAAGGCAACATGGCGAGGATACATGAAGGGCCCGTGTCCTGTAGGAATAGGCTTGGGCAGGATGAAGAATGGAGTTAGCCACCATTGTTATGTGTTTACAGAGCAAGGAAAGCAGAACACCAAACAAACAAAAGATTAGGGCAAACAAACCATGAGCAACGACAGTTGGATGAGCGGGGAGTAGGTCAAATCCCTACCGTCGATCAATGACCTCGCATAATTTTGATGACGCCATCATCTTGGCTGCGAGGTGTGCTAGAATTCTTGTGAGTAAAGGGAACAGTGGGCCCAACAGAGATCTTAAGAGCTTTGGTTTGGCATAAAATTGTTGCCTGGGTAATTTTTATTTAAAAATAATAATTTTACCAAACTATTTTTAACAAGGCTATTGAGAAGAAAAGAGTGGTGGGTCCCTTTTACATTTTAAAAGGTAGAATATTACTTCAAAAATGCCTGATAAAAGTGGACGGTATATTAAATTTTTAAAAATTGGCAGGCTCTTTCAAATTGATAGTGGGGTCTATTTTTAAGGGGCAATTTATTAAGTGAGTAAAGGTAATAACAACATGCCCGTGCAATATTAAAATGTTGGCGTTTGAATGGTAAGAGCATAGGGGGGTGGAGTGTTTTTATCCACAAAAGTGAAATATTTTAAATACAATTTGAAGTGAGCAAATGTTTTAGATGAAACATTTCATGTATTACGGGGATGCGGGTAAAATATGCAAAGTGAAATAAAATGTTTGTTGGGAAAATATGTGTTGAAGAGTAAAAACAGTAAAAACCTTTATGTGCCCCGTAAGTCTTTAAAATGCTTTCACTTTTGCAAAGTGAAATAAAATAAGATAGAGTGAATATTTAAATGGAACGTGAATTAATGTGAAATATTCTCTCTACTGGAGAATAAGAATGTAAAAAGGGCATAAGAAAAGTGAATTTATTCACTTTGTAAACAAAGGTTATTATTTGCTAAAGTATTGTTGCAACAAGTAAAGAGAGTTGAAACAGATTTTGCACAGGAAAGAGGATATTTTCCAGCTGGGTGAATTTGGAGATTCTCCACATGGGCATGCTTTCAGTTACTGGGCAATGATGAGCTGAGGTAGTTTGTAGGGAATAAGTTTGTTGCTGCAAGGGAAGAAGAGGATATATTCTTTTGAGTTTGATCAACAGTGAATGAAGCTTCCAGATGGCATTTCCAGATCAAATTTAGGGATGTTCCTGCTTGCTTCTCTTCTTCTATATCTTCTATTATTCTCTCATTGTACAGTGTTCTGAGTTTTTGTATTAGGTTGGGTAGATAGAGAATTGTAATTTCTGAGTCATTGTAAGTTGTAATTTTCTGAATTCATGAGTAAATACAACCAGTTTATGCAAATAACATCATGAAGGTGTTTGCACATTCATGAATGTCTTCAGATTGTCTCCATATTTGTATACTTTTAGTCATGTTAATTCAATAATACTAAGTGTCTTTGAATTTATCATCTCAAAATTTATGATATTGTTTTGTTTCAAATAAATGGTTAAAATGCTTTGAGCAGGTGATTGTGATTTCAGGTGTGCAGATGGGATTTAATAAGAAGAATCCGATTGATAACAAGAGAGGGATTGTTGGTGCAAGACACTAACAGTTGATGCAAGACACTAATAGTTGATGCAAAGCATTAACAATTCAATCCACTGGTTGAAGTCTGTTTGCTGGGAATTCATTTTATGTGTTTGACTCCATGGCCTAGAATTGGCACTGATCTATTTTTCAGTTTTGTTTATCTTAGAAACATTTTATAATTGTAAAATCATTATAATCTTACTGTTTGGTTGGTTGTGTGTCCTTCTTTCCAATGGTTGAGAGAGGGTTGAGTTACTGAGAATTTAGCCAAGTTTAAAGTTGTCTATGCTTCCCTTAGTGTATTTTCATTGGGAATTATCTGCTTTATAAAGCAATGTCAGTGTATGAGTGATTTAAGTTTTGGGCATTCTATAGGTTTACCCACCTTTGTCTTGCAGAGCCAAAAGTGTAGGAGATGTCAATCTTTGACTGAATCTTGTCAGTTGACCACTAGCCTTTGTGGTTCTTCAATATAGAGGTTGGCTACCTCTTAGAGAATTGCAAATCCTAGCTGGGTTGCATTTTAAAACACCAACAAACTTAGTGACAATTTTTTGGGGTTATGACATTTTGGGCATGGCTATTTAAGGGCCTTGAAGCTAATTGCTTATTTCTCTTTAATTCTCTCATTGTAGATATCTTAAGGAAAACCACCCTTAACCTTGCAAAGCCTAAAGGTGAAGGTGAGTTTACCTACTCACAAACATTGATCTGTTCATTCCACTATCTGAGCACAAGTCTTATCCATTACCTTTATTGGCATTATCATTGGCCTTAAGTTTTGGTGCCCATCTTTAGGGTTTTTGGAGATACATGTTTGAGAGCCAACAAACCCAAACCAAGACTTTAAGGGACACTTATTTCAAGACTTTGAAATCTTAGGTCTATTGAGGCGTTTCTTATAAATGAATGATTAGACTAGTTGAGCAATATGGTGGCTTGCTAGGGGTTGTGAAAGGTGAACACGAAAAATCCCTTAGAGAAATTCCTAGCCCTAAAGAACTTAATATCGAGGGGTTCTTAAGAATTCTTAACCCAAGAAAGCAAATATGACTTAGAGGGGATACAACCCACATAGTATGCAATATGACTATTATACTAGTTACGAACAATTCAATAACATCACATGATAAAATAACCTTAGGCTTCAAAGAATATCTTGATCACAAATCTTCAAGACAAATTTTCATGCATGCTCAAGAGTTATTTTCACTGCTACATGCAACATTAGTTGCATAGGCCACAATATTGATCATTTATAAAATCCAAGCTGCCCAAATGGTCAAATTAAGGATGAAATAAATGCATATAATCTCTAAAAAATCAAAAAAATAATATGATATGGAAGTAGATGATAAAAAAACCCCTAAACTATATTTTAGTATGAGAAACTAGACCGAAACTTTGACCTTAAGAAACTAGTTAATATAAAAAAATCTAACTTTGATGTCTTGATGTAATATGAACTCTTATAACATGTGATATGATATCTTTCTTTAGCTTTCTTTAACTCTTATTCAATAATAGAATCCCTAAAAATATCCAAAAAAATAATATAATATAGAAAGAACCAAAAAAAAAAACTCTAAACTATACTTTAATATGAGAAACTAGAGGGAAGCTTTCACCTTGAAAACTAGTTAATATAAAAAATTCGAACTTCGATGTCTTAGATGTAATATGAATTCTGTTCAGCCATATGACATCTACATATCTTTCTTTTAACTTTTATTCAATGATTTTCAGCAGATTTATTCAATACAAAAAAAACTTTTATTCAATAAGAAAACTAATTAATTGAAAACAAAATTAATTACTCTAGAGGGGCAGCAACTAACAGGTCATACATACAACTTCTTTACGCAATAAAAACGCGGAAATTTCTAAAATCTTTTATTTCCTTTGATACCTCAGACAAATTGTCTATTTACCGTGCAAGAAAATCCACGATATCCTCATCCACTTTTTCTCGGAAGAAATCAAAATCGCTCTCTGATGTGAAATATTTCCGACTCCTGAAAATCCTAGAAAATGTACAAACAAGATTGTACATACTCATGGGGCCAAAGACCATGGTTGGATTCATGACGGAGAATCTTTCGGACCACCTAACATTTTTTTTCATGATGTCATTTTGATCTTTTCATCCATTTCTCTTAAAAATTACAGACCCCAACCTCATACGAACACGCGTACCCATGAAGGGCACTTGGGCATACTAAAAAATGTACTGTTCCACCCTTTTTTCTCAAAACATGTAGACCAACCCTGCAGTCTACTTTAGTTTCTCGTAGGGAAGATTGTCAATACCTTTTTCTTTTGACGACGGCAATCCCAAAAACAAAAGTTAACAGTAGGAATCATCTGCGAATTATCTGGTATCGCGGAAACTACTGTAATTATCTCCATAGTTTAACAAAATTTCAGTTGCAGATACCCAACTTGTATTGAATTTGAATTGGATGGTAACATAGGCAATGACGGAAACTAGCCTGGTTGAGCAAATTCTAGAATGGATTCAGCAACAGAAGCCTCTTTATTTGGCAACGAAGACGGCCACTTTGAAGGCAACGAATTATGTGAGGTTCTTGGTGGTTCAAAATTGGCCTATTATTTGTAGTTGGTCAGTATATTTTGGAAGGCTGTTTTTGGTGGTGTCTGAACTATGGATAAACTGCAGTCTCAGAGGCATGGGGTCTCTGCTTCAGCTGAGTTCCGCAGCTTATTTTGTGCTGCTATGGTGCACTGTTCTGAGCACCACATCCATGTCAGGCCTTCTTTTTGTGCTTATAAGTTTGGTAAGTTAAATTTTTTTGTTCGAGTTTGGTTTACTAAATCGGGGTATTTGGGCATGTCTATCTTATTCATCTTAATTTTTTTGTGTCTATAATCTAACAATTCAGAATGGGTAGGTTATTGCCTTCTTTAGCATTAGGGTTTTTTGTGCGTATGCTTGTAAGTTAGTGTAAATGGATTCTTTATACAGTGGTTATACCAAACTCCATTTCACTGGTGTGTCGTTTCGGAATATTTCTATGGAAATTTATGTCTGCTTTAATGTGCTTATTTATGGTGATGAATTAATCAATCATAGGTCTACTTTTTCAATAATAATTTAATTAGAGCAGACTAAATTGAATCATATTTTGAATTCGGCAAGATCAATATGTTTAATTAATTTGGACCATGACGGGTCAAAAGAATCAAAATGAAAGATCAGAAAAGTAAGAAAATTCCATAATTTTCTTTTTCATTCTATAAGAATCTAACTTTTAAGTCATACAGAGTTTAAAATATAATTCTTGCTAACTTATGTGCTAAATATCAAAATATAGTTCAATCACTAGATCTGCCACTTTTCGACTTGAAATGCATCCTCAGAGTTGTTGTAAGTACATAGGACTGTTTTCTCTGTCTGTGCCTCTGCTTCTTCTTGTGCTGCAGCTTACCAGCAAAAAATCAATAAAGTTTATTCGAACTCAAATTAGCAATTCTAAAGCCTTGCTCACAAATTTGTCAGTAGCACTGATAAATCTGATTTGTTCACTCTACACCAGTTGTCTGCCCCAACGTTGACCTACTGGAGTGAAATGAGGGTAAAAACAACTTTTATCCAAATTATAAGCTTTTCTGTTTATGTTCTGATGTTGGCCAAGATATTTTTTCCAGCTCGCCCTGTTTGGGGTTAGAATGGACTTGGGCTCTGCAAATTTTTCAAAGGGTTGGAAAGTCTTGCTACTCTGATTGGAATGCATTCGTTAATTTTGATTATAACATTACCAGTTGTTAAGTAATAAGCTAAGTTGCTGGTATAGGTCCAATAGTATGGGGTTTGGGTATGGTGGTTTTGTATGGCCATACAAAAACAATGTAAAATAATAAAAAATAAACAGACAACCATAGTATGCATAGAATGAACAAAGTCAACCACAAAATGCTACTGATAATTGATAATTCAATGGCAAATGTTAAATGATAAATAGAAATGGTTTATATTATGGCAATATAGTATTCAAGCACAGTGATAGTGAGTGTTCAAATTACACATGCATGTAGAAACTCAAGATAAATCATCATATTGGTCTTTATCGAAAGCATCAACATCATCTATTGGTTCATTAGAAGTACAAGTAGCACTGCTCCTATTAACTACACCTTGCAGGTTTACCATAGCAGTTTCATGCCGTCTGCTATTGATTAAAGAATGTTGTGCAATGGAAGCATCAAGTCAGGGTGCTCTGCAGTCACATCCCAATGGCTTGTTGCTACCTCCTTTTACTCAGCTTGCTTGTGTGATAGGAGATGCAAGTTGAATGCATATACACAAACTCCTCTGCTTTTGGATGCCAATTGCTTGTACTTAACATAGTGGATTAAGGAGTATGTACTCTAGTACCCAATTGAAGAAACCTATTGAGGCAAAGCTAGTACAATTTTTTTGTTAATATATTTAAAAAGACAAATAAAAATTATTGAAATAAAGGTGGTCAAGGAATATAGAAAAGTACGCAAATTAATTTCTTGTAAATATATTTATGATAAAACTTTTATGGCAAAAGGTTGGAGATAAAGGGATCCTTGGCCATGGAGGTATTACCACATATGAATGTCCTGTATATTTGGATCAAGGAAGAGTCTAGTGAACACTGCTTTTATGCTTCTCACTAACTCTATCATACTTGTATGATGGCATCCTCTTGGGGAAAGAAAGTATCTATGTGCTATCAAAATTTTGGTGTCCAAACAAAGGTAAGGAGATGCAACATGACAATCATTTTATTCAACTGATCAATAAGAAAATTTTCAACTTCTGCCAATTTGTTAATTGATTAAAGGGTTTTGAAAGGTTCCCAAACCTTATACAATGCCACAATCCAGTTAAAAACAGTAAATAACTAGATTAGAGAAATAAAAAGTGAGACTAGGCCTTAACAAACACCGGCCCAAACACACAGCAAGAGAGGACTGCTCAACAACAGCATGCAGAAAAATTACAGCATCATTCTAAGCTAGGGAGAACCCAAAATACTCATGGCTTTGATTTGCCACGAAGTTTATATAATCTTCTGTTAATTCCAGCACAGTATCTTTTTCCTCCAACATCTTCCCCTTCTCTTGGGTTTTGGTTCTTTTGATGGCTTTTGTTTCCATATAATTATCCTTTTTAGCCTTGAACCCTTCCTTTAGCGTGTTTATACTTGTAGCACAGTTCTTGATGGCGATCCTAGTAAGCTGGACAACTTTTTCCAAGTTTTCCTTCAGGGTCTTCTTCTCAGCCTATATTTGATTCATTCTTTCTTTGAGGACAGCCACCTTATCCATAAGCACACAATCGTTAACCAAATGAGGAGTATTCCCCATTCTATTTATCTGTAGCTGGAGGTTCCTCACATTTTCTTTGATTTCTCCATTGTCTGTCAAAATCCATTTCAGTATACTCTTATGAAGATTTATATCATTCTCCAAAGAAAAAGCTTCCATGAAAAGTGTTTTAGCAGGGTTTTGCTATTTTGTTTCGATAATATACATTATTTTCTTGATCATGAAATCGATACTGTCATATGCTTCACCCAAACATGGCTGGTCTGTATTAGTAATCTGATGATATGCATGATGGGCTCATTGAAACTTAGCAAGTAATCCGCATGAGCCAACCAATCATTGTCTAGGATCAGTACTTTGAATTTTTTATCTCTCTCTCTGTGTCTGACTACCTTCATACTGATTATAGTTTGTTGATAAACACAGTGTGATATGCCTTTCACACCTTTACAAGTTGTCTCAAGATGCAATGTGCTAAGAAAATTATGTCTTAGCTACCTAATGGAAGATTAAAAAGCTTAAAACAAATAAAAAATCAATTTAAAAATGCTTAAAATCTCCAAATTCACAACATCATGAACTTCTTGTTTAAATGAAAATAAAATAAAAATAAAAATATCTAGAATTGAATAAAAAAAAGATTATTTTAGTAAGTTATCTAGAACAACTTCAATTTCTAGAAGGACCTAAAGATGGCTTGTTAATATGATGATTAGTCATAAACTTATGGATCTCATTAGCCTTTGTATAAACTTGTTTCATCTATTGAATATAGCTGCCTAACTTTTGCATCATCAAATTAAGTTAGTAAATGACACATCGTATTAAAAATATGCGCCTGTATCTCACCTTGATTAATGTTACTGTTGTTCCTTATGACTTGAACCATGTTTTAAGGCCCCGCTAACTCGATGGATCGTATGAGAATATTGTCATTGAATTTGACATCATTCACCTGCCCCTCACAATCACTTGCCTTAAAACATGTGACCCCTTTAGGGCACATTGCAATGACAATAATTAGGGGGCTGATTTTACAATCTTTCCATCTATTATAAACTATGTTATCAGTTTGCTCTACTAAACCCTTGGATTCGGGTCCCTTTTTAACCTAGGTCAGGTCTTGGTGTGGGCCCTTGTGGGGTTGTCCAGACAGCCCTAGATTCAACCAGGTTTGCTGTAGGTTCACTTTGTCTGAATTTGAGTCTGTTTTGTTCGAATCAGACAAAACACAGTTGAACCTGTTTTGTTTTGGGCAAGAAGGGTGCACCCATGCCAACATCTAAAGTAGTGGAATATATTAGAGAGAAGGATCAAATAGATGGAGCAATATCCCTTAGAATAGGTCATGCTTTGGCAAGGAAAGAATCTTGAGCAATGAGGTCCCCTCCTTTCCCATCTATTCTTAAAGTTGTGGTAGAAAGCCACCCATTTTTGGCCATGCATCAAGAAGAGTTTGCTTCACATTAGAGAATAGATGGACCATTGGAAAAGACATTTCAATGTAAATCTTGAGAGATAGCTGATCAACACATTGCAAGATGCATCTATGCAAATGCTTTCTATTTCAATGTTGTTTGCTCATTATATTGGCAAGAAATGGGAATCAAAATTCATTAGGCTCCAAAGACTAGAAGGGTTTGGGTTATGAGAAGGTGCACAAAGGGGGTGAAACTTGTAGAAGATTCATTGAAGTCCATCAGGGATTTGTGGGTTGAGATGGGTATCTATTGTTTTTGATGGATGGAAGGATGTGAAAAATTGTTCCTTGATCAATGTGATTGTAGTGTCCCTTAAAAGCGCATTGTTTTTGAATGCCATGGATTGTGAGGGGAAAATAAAGGAGGCACAATTTATCAATATTACCCCTAAAGGAGCCATTGAGAAAGTGGGGCTTAGTAATGTTGTCCAAGTCATAATAGACAAGCAAAAAATTGTAGAGTGGTCGGAACATTGGTCGAGGCATGTTTTTCAGACTTCTTTTAGACGCCTTGTGTCGGCCACTTGTTCAATCTTATGCTACAAAAGATGGGCAACAAAGTTGATTGGATAAAATAGGTGTAAGTTGAGGCTGAAGAGATTCAAATGTTCATAACCAATCATCACATGTTGTAGGGCATATTCAAATAATTCTTGAAACTGGACCTGTTGAAGGTAATGAAACAATACAATTTTATGTTTCACTTTAGTAATATATACTTCAAAATTAAGTATGCTTTCTTTGTTGTCTTCAATCTTTTTAATTTCTATTTTGAATAGATTGCTAAGACTTGATTTGCCTCCAACACAATCTCACACAAACAAAATGATTACAAGGAAGGGACAATGAAGTTGTGAGATGCAGAGCTAGAGTATTTGGAGTTGGATGTTTTGGCTTCCCAATATTCTTCATATTTGGAGGAATTAGATAGCGAGCATCATACTTTTGGTGCATATGCTAGCAACATTCCTTGTGGCTCTTCTAATCTACCAACATCATCTAATTTCAATGATGATGATGATCTTTATGAAGACCCATATGAATCTGATTTCTGATTTTGTTACTTTAATATTGAACAATGAATATCTATTATGACATTCAAGTTTGACAAATTGCCATTGAAGTAGTATTTTTTTTTTTTTTTAATGGTAATCTTGTTTATTATAAGATGCTATGTTGTATTTTGAACTTAATTCCTATTTTTAGGCTGCAAATATGTATATATATGTCTATATTTATGATTTTTATATGTTTATTGTATGAATGAACACAACCCCAATCCTTTTTGCTGTACTGGGGCATGCAAATCTTGAGGTAAGGGAGGTATTTGGCCTTCTCATCAATAATTGCTGCAGTGATAGTCCCATTTGTCCAACTTCAGGTAAGGGAGGTGTTCCATGCTGATTTTCCACCTTTAAAGGTGGCTGGTAACTCCAAAACAGTTTTGTGAAACAATTCTTTCAGACTGGTGGTTGTAGTCTAAAACAACTTCCAAAAGTTCTTTGATTCTTTTCCAAAATGTTGCCGAAAACACTCAATTATAAGGATTGTTTACAGGTGGTTGGGACAAAGTACACCAGGGAGAGTATGCCCCGGACACAGAAGATATTTTGAATACAAGTCAATGGCATGTTAAAGTCTAAGATCCAAATCAATGAATATTGTAGTGAATAATTATTTAGATATTTTGTTTTTTGTGGCGATTTTCACTATGTGAGAGCATTTTTAATACTCAAGTCATCACCACAATGACTATTTTTGACAAGTACTTATTTCTCTATGACCAAGTAAGTCATGTGATTAAATCACATAGCAAGGGGGCCCACAAAGCACACAAACACCTCTAAGCATTTGTTTGTATGTGAATGGTGTTTTTATAGATCTGTTGCTTTGGTCTTTTCACCCTCTAGCCTCTTTTCATCTTTGTCTCATTATTATTCAATGTGGGACTAACCCAATTTAATCCAATATCTTTTATTATTACAAGAAGCTTTGTCAAGAGGGTGAAATCCTATACACGTTAAATTTAAAAAACAATAGCATTCCTCCTCCGTACTAACAAATGCCTAGAGGTTCTTGCTTCTTTTTTGGGTTTCCTTTCCTTGTGATTTAATCACATCATGACTTGGTCATAGAGAAATAAGTACTTTTGGAAAGTAGTCATCATCAGTCATCATGGTGATGACTTGAGCATTAAAAAATGCCCTCATGTAGTGAAAATCACCACAAAAATAAAATTTCTTAAAAATATATCACTACAACATCCTCCACTACTTGCAATTGTTCTCATCATTTGGTTTGATTGTGAAATAGTTGCAATAACTGTAATACCTTAGTGGCTGTGGGTCTCCTGGTGTTTCCTGTAATAACAGAGTTATCTGAAAAATTGTTGGAATTAGGTTGAACAGAAGCATGTTTTAATTTGAATGTGCATTGGATGATTTTTTAAAATGGGCAGGCATGAGAATATGAAATTGAAATAGGCGAATACAATGACCAAAGATAAAACAATGAACTTATGCTGCCATGAACATGCAGGGAGTCTCTTGTTTTATGAAGTCTCAATTTGTTCTGAAATTCTTTGGTTATCATGCCTACCTGTTTGTTTCCTATTTTATTGAGATTCTGTTTATTGCCTGTTGTGATTATATTTGGATAGATGGCACCCCTAAGTTACCTTGCACTTCTAGTCTTTATACAGTGATTTCCTATTTTTATTCCATTGTGATAAAAATGAGTTGACATATATTTTCACTGTTGACACAACACCTATTATTCATAAATAAGTATGAATACCGTTACAAAGGAAAATAAACTCAGTATTGAGAGTCACATATTTTTGTAAGTCATAGTCCCAAAGAAAGATAAGTGGTTTCTTAAACACCAATCTTGCTGCTTCCTGTTAGTGTTTCTTAGATCAGATTAGATAATAAATTACTCAATAGAATTGCAACACATAAGACAATGAACACAACAAGATACCCTGGGAAAACCCTCCTACTCGAGGGAGAAAAACCCAGCAAATGATTCTCTTATATATGATAACACAGTGACAGAAATCTGCTTACAACTCAGGCCCAACAATGGCCAATACAATGATAATATATTCGCCCTCCTTCAAGGTATAAATGACTGTCTTCTTTCTGGAAATCGGACTGCTGCTTCTAAGGTGCGACTTCTGCTCTAAGTGCGAATTTCTGCTCTTCAAAGGTAAGTGCGAACTTGCTTGAATTCGAATAATTACAATGCCAAGGTGACCTTGTATATATACATCATTAGGCGCCTCTTGACTTAGGTCGGCCTTTCTTGGAATACAAAATAAAAGATAAATAATTAATATAACTTTAGGTCGGCTCAAGTTTGATACAAGGAAAAGGTCGGCTCTTGGTTATATAATAATTTGTCTTCTTCTTGGAAGTGCAGACCGAAGCTGCTATATAACATCAACACTTCCTGGGTTTTACTTTTGAGTTTTGATGAATGTAGAGTTTGCTAAACCAAAAGCAGGCGTCAAAGTGCCACATTTTCATGTAGAATATCATACTTGTCATTGAGGTATTATTTGTCTTGTATACCAGTGATGTTCTATGGTATGTGGAATTTCTATTTGGTATTTGTTTTTGTTTTTCTACTTTTATGCTGCAGGAAGACATTTTAATTTTCATCTTGTATTATTTTACTTGATTTCCTCACCATCTATGCCTTAGTCGCAACTCCTGCTAAATTAAATTTGATCTACTCTATCAGTACTCTGGGCATGCTAGCCTGCCATATTAGTAAATAATTGATTGATGCAAGATCTTTGGTTTTCAGCAGTACTGACTTATTTAGAAATTTTAGCAGACTTCTATTATTCTATCTCCCAAAGTTGATCAATATACATTGTCTGTGGATGAAATGATTCAGGGCATAGCTTATCTAGCTGAACCTTTGCTTGGCTTTGCACCTGCAATTATAATAATTGCTACTTTGGGGGCTACAATGCTATGGATGTATGGAAGCTTTTGGATAACTGGAACATTGATTATAATAGGAGGTACTGTAAATCTCCCCGATTTTGTGCTTGTTTATTTCACACAAGATGCACTTGACCTGAGAAAGTGATCAATTTAAACTTTTCCTTTCATTTCTTTTGACAGTCCCGTCTTGATCTTTTTCCATCTTATTTCCTCCATGGATTATTTTAAATAACAAGATAAATCCAACATTTTAACTTTTTTGGATGCACAGGAAGTCTGTTGGATTTGAATCATGCACGGCTGATAGTTCTAATCGCAACCATTTATTCTATGTATTGTGCTAAAGTTTGTACTGGATGGTTTGGTGTAGTTTTTTGCATAAACTTGGCTTTTATATCAAATGACATTTTGAGCTACTTACTAAAAAGCAGTGAAAAAGAAAATGAAAACAAATGTTTCAGTCAACAAGCTGAAGAAACTACAGGCAGTGCCAGAAAGTTTAATAATCCTCCCCAAAGCACTACCTCTAACTGTCAATCAAGCAAATCTCATGAGACTAGATCATCTGGTGAAAGTTCAAAAACTGCTCAGTCTGCACAAACATTTAGAGAATCATCAACCGCCAGATCATCAAGCAAATCTCATGAGAGTAGATCATCTGGTGAAAGCTCACAAAGTGGTCAGTCTGCACAAACATTTGGAGAACCATCAACCACCAGATCACCAAGCAAATCTCATGAGAATAGACCATCTGGGGAAAGCTCACAAACTGGTCAGTCTGCACAAACATTTGGAGAATCATCAACCATCAGATCACCTAAAGCAGAACCATCTCTTGCGGATGAAGTGTTGCATATACTACATAGTTCAAATCATTATGCAACATTGGGTCTCTCTCGTTATGAGAAAATAGATATGTTAGTCCTCAAACGAGAGTACAGAAAAAAGGTAGTGTCTTGTTAAGCCAGGAAATGTTTGAAATTATTATAATAGAATTACTTTGCCTTTGCTTTTCCATTAGACATTGAGGCAAATGCAGTCTGCTGATTTGCTATTAAATATTCTTTCAGTTTTGACCTTTACTGCACTTTTTGGGCAGGCGGTGCTAGTCCATCCTGACAAAAATATGGGCAATGTAAAGGCAGAGGAATCTTTTAAGAAGCTCCAAAGTGCATATGAGGTAAATCTTTCCTTTTTATTGCTTCCCAAATAGTGAATAAATTTGATATATTTTCTGTATCTTTTTTTAAAAACTTTGCCAATCAAAAACTATACACTGTTGCCATTTTCAGGTATTATCAGATTTGGATAAAAAAAGTGCTTATGATGAGGAATTGAGAAGGGATGAGCTTGCAAGGAGTTCTCATAAAAAAATTCAATGTGGTGCTCAAAAGGTATTTTATCTTTAAAAGTTGATTATGTTTGTCATAAGATTTGCGCGGCAAACTTTTTAAACATTTTTCCTTAAACTAAAGTGACAAGCAAAAACTTGTAATATGTATGCACAGAGAATATATAGACATATGTAAGTTTGAAAGAACAGATGAATATAGGGGTTTTATGGGATAGATGAATGTAACTTTGTGTAACCTACAACCAATATCTCAATTACAACTTATTAATGCCACCTAGTTGTAGAAATTGCAAATTTTAATAGATGCAAAATCCTATTTAAGGAAAAACTTACTATGGACAAAATCACTGCAAGACAATCTACAAGACCACTTAAGATTTTGAAAAAAAAAAAAAAAGTACTCAAGGTGCTGTATGTTATTTTTATCAGTACTTTGTATACCAGCACATCAATATCATTCCAGAAGGTCTGAAAATTAAATATTTGTGAAATTGTCCTTTGTATGCACATGTTTGATAAAATACCAATGACTGGCGAAATGCATGGCAAATGTTTGTAAAAATGCCTGTGTTCATTAAAGGTAGCAGCAGCTGTTTTTCAATCATGAAATGCAAACTTGTTGATTAATATGAAGTTAAACTGTTTGAAGTAATGTCTATGTGGAAAAAAATGAAACAATTGCAAGTTTGTGGAAAAATCTTGGTAAGGGACTTTACATGAGGGAAAGCCAAAGTGTGGATCTGAGAAATAGAGTTGGGTTCACCTTCATAGATGAAATGGTTTGGTCAGAAATCGGATGGGATGACTGTAAGCAGTAAGAGTTTATGGGATTTCAAAGAGGAGCCCTAGGTCCAAACCATGAGTGACATGATAAAATGTTGAAATTGGGTTAAATACTGCATCCAACATGGTGGGTGTGGTATATCCCAATCGACAAGGCTAGGTGCAAGTCCTCGATGACTTTGATGTCAGAGATACCCCTTTGTTGTTGGCATCTAAGCCAAAGATTTTGCAAAAATAATGGAATTTACCAAATTAAAAAAGATTCAAGAAGAGAGGAGAAAAAAAATGTATGGTCAGTGTTTATTAACAAATCATTTTAAAGACATGATCAATGTGTAGTGACAACCTTCCTTTAATTTCTCGATCTTCAGATAAGAATAATGGATTCTGCGTCCTACATTAGTTTTAAGCATTCTAGCCCTCAAATCATTGTTTTCTGTTATTATCTGTATAATACAAACAAAATAACAGTTATGCTGTACACTTATGTTGCTCTTATCCAGGATTTCACACAACAAATCAGTAAAGGGTAACCATCAACACTAAAACATCTGGGGGACCTATTGCCAATGAATAGCAGTCACTTGACTTTTGGATAATGAAAAAGCCACACAGAATCTGGTTGTAGGTTCTGTTCCATCCTCCATCAATGAGCCTGGTTGAACAAATGTGTTGGGTTTTGGGGTACTGGATATTTGCATTGCTTAAGGTCACCAACTTGGTTTGGTTTTGTGATCTGTTATCCCCCACTTTTTTTCAGTGCTTCACTTTGAAGTGAAGTATTACCCTTGCACTGCATTTTGCCATTTACAATTTTCTTATTCCATTCTCTTTGGTGCCAGAGCATATGATCAGGGCTATTCAGTGCGTAGCCATGGGCAAGGGCTTCTATCTGGTCAGTTTACCAAGAATGAGAGCTCTTGCTCATGTTTAAGCTGCCAAATTTCTTTTCGTTCATATTACTTCTTTATCCAAAGTCCTACTTATAGTAGGAGACTTGGTTTTGTTTTGGTAAGCAACCCTGGGATGGTGCAAAGGCAAGTGATCCACACTTATAAATTGACAGATACTGCTAATTATGTAGATGATCTTTCTGTTATCTTCTGTAGTTTTTTAGGTCTTGTTCATTATTTGCACTTTATATTATTGTCTTGTTTGGTCCATTGATTCAAATGGTTTCCAATATGAACTCTTTGTTTTGCATATTTTAAATCTACTTTTGAATTTGAAGGCAATATAAGTCAAGCTAGAACAATTGCATTCCTCTATGGATAAATTTTTAATGATTCTCATTCTCTTGACAAAATCAACTGCTCCAGAATGGAAAGCACAACATATCGGAGTATTATTTTCATAATCATGAGAAAGAGGGAAAGGATATTCCTACGGTACCAAGGATAGTATCTTGCAGAAAGTGCAATAAATCACATAAATGGATATGTACAAATAGAGCCAAAAGCCGAGCAAGATGGTGCCAGGTTTAATTTTTCATTAGTTCTCTATATAAGAAAATGTTAATATATATGTAGTTAGAAGCTATATTTCTCTAAAGTGTAACATTATTTCATCAGGATTGTGAAGATTATCACCAGGCAAAAGATGGCGATGGATGGATGGAATGCTATGACCATGTTTTGTTCATTGGAATGCCACAAAAGGTATCTATGCTAATCTAATTTATATTATTTTTCTTTCCAGTTTTTGGCCATATGTCAACTTAAGAGGAGGATTGTTTTAAAGCCTGAAACTGAAATTTTTGATTTCTTGAAGAAACCGGACTGTTACAGTCTCAGACTCTCAAGTACTGAGAAAAGTCCTCATTGGACTCTCATCTAATACACTTGTCTCTTGGGATGATAAAACAAGTTTTAATTTTTAATATGAGGTAAACAAAGAACGAACTTTGCACTTATAAAAGCACAATAATAAGGAGAAAATCTAGAAATGTCTCATTTGAGGATTTCCAATAGCCTTGTAAGAACACCAGAGAGGTTTTTTGGGAACTTTAGGTTTCAATACTTTGATTAAGAATTCTGTTATGGTTATGCAAGGCACCAGCAAGGGGTTTCAGCTATGCTGCCACTGGTGGCAATTTTTGGCATGTATATATAGACCTTTAATTTTTTCTGTCTACCATTGCATCTTATCTTCAACATTCTTTCTATTTTTGGTTCTCACAAATGTGATTATGCATGGCTAGCATAGTTATTTCTTACTCTTTTTACTCAAAAGGACACTCAGACCCAAGGTATTTTCATGAAAACCAAAATCTTGCATATTAAGTGCCTTAAATTTCCAAGCACCCAAAGACATGGCGTTTCCAAGAATTATTGAGGAGAGATATTAAGGATTAGTGAGAAATGTGTGCATCATTCTTTTTGGTTGCTATGTATAACAATTTGTTTTGATTTGAAGGAAGACAATACCCAAAGCTTCCCAAAAACTGTCATGAACTACCCAAAGCTTCCCAAAGACTATAATGAACTATGTCTTTTATTTCTGTGAATAGGCCTTCAGTTGAAAATGGAGCCATTGTTTTCATCTTCAAGAGAATGGAGGGCAGTCTTAGGATGGATACTTGGAAGGATATTCAAACCATGACACAAGGAAGAAGATGGCATCATCATCATTGATAACATCACCTTACCTACATAATCATTATTTACGACCTCATCTTGGGGTAGAAATGACAAGAAGATGATTTGTACTGTCAGGCTTACATCAGCAGCAACACTGACCATACTTGTTCTAATATTGACTTTTACTGCATCATTGATCTTGTAGCATTTTGACCTTTGAAAACATCTTTGACTATGTTGACCAAGTGAGAGGACAGATCTGCTTGTGGTTTGCTTTCTTGCAAAAGTTGGAGCAAATTTTTGAACCATTTTCCTGTAGACATCATTAAGAGTTTCAATCTTACTACCCCACCTTGTTTACAATATATTCATAGCTATACACTGTTGGTTTGTTTCAATGTCAGATACATGTGCATCACTCGGTAGCTTTGGCTCCCTATAAGCCATAAAGCCTTTTAACAATGAATTCATCCAGTTGCAACTCCTTTAGATGTTTGTGATCATTGTCTTGAAAAGTCATTTAGTTGTGACAGACATTGGCGTTTACTAATCTAGGCCAGAGCTTGTCATCCTTACTATTAGTGAACATAATATGAAATATCTGTTGGAAATTAGTGTTCACATAGGTAGAGTTTGTGTGGGTATTTTAATTATGTAAGTATGAATAAGTGAAATAATATTAAGTTGTTAATAAACAACTTAATATTATCATATCTCGTAGTTGTTAATGGGTTATTAGAATAGTGGTTTGTATTGAGTTGTTAAAAACAACTCAATATTAATAGGAATATGGTTTGGGTGGTTTCCTATAAAATAGGATCTTGAAAATCCTATAAACATGTATGGTATGAAGTAAGACATGTATTGAAGAAATATTATTATTATTATTCTGTCTTTTCCCATATTTTCCAATAATATCCAATGCTAGAAATCATTCCAAAGACAATGATATCTAATGCCAAAAGTCATTCTGAAGACTAAGGTATATCTATTTGATGCCAAATAGTGTTGTAGATTTTCATACTTACCACAGTTCAACTGAAGGATCAGTGCAGAACTTCCACTTAAATGCAGTATATCCTTTGTTATGGTGTCTGCCTGGCAGAGACAACTTGATGTATTCTTTGATGAATATCCACAAAATTTCAAATCACCCTTTGGAATCCCTCTCCATTGCTAGGTGAAATGCTTAGTCATCCAAATACGAAGATCACCACTTTCAAATGGTCTTTTGAATCACAAGTCTACCTTGGAGAATGGAGATTCGACAACAAAATCACTACTTGTTGCTTGACAAAGGCAAGGCCAAACCTAGTGCATTAGCATGATGTGGTCCCATTGTTCTTGTGCCAAAGAAGGCTAGAACATTGAGACTTTAAATATTATTTCTTGAAGTAGTGGTAGTAATTGTAAGTTCTATGGGTGTGTAAAAGATGTGTGGACATTTACATATTAGAGTCACCAATGGACTCAAGCTCCCAAGATCACCTACAAAACCAAAAGATGCCTTTCACAAGAGAGCAGCAAGAGCAAAATAATGCTTGATTATGGGCACAATGGATTATGATTAAAACCCTTATGATTACATGGTTTGAAATGTACATATGATGCCTTGCTTATATAGGCAAGAATGAGAGATAGGACAAAACAAGATTGTGACAAGTGTCTTAATCCTATGCAATGAGACTAGTGATAAGATAAGATAAGATCACATGAGTACTTAAAGACTACTAGAAAGATTCTTAGGCTTCTAAGCAGGGAAACCCGGGGACGCTCCCCTCCCTAAAATGGTCCGTCCCTGTCCCCGAGACGTCCCAGGTACAAGGGGACGGTCCCCTAGTGTCCCCTTTTTTTTTCAAAAGCTGGGAAACATCCCCAAAACGGGGAAATGGTCAATGGGGAAAGGGGGATGGTTGACCATCCTGGGGAATACCAGGGGACGCCTGAGCCATCCCCCGACTGTCCCCCACGTCAAAGCATGTTTTAAAAATAAGAAAATATATACAATAGTTTTCAGTTTTCTAGTTTATGAGTTGTTCGTTTAAATTATTTTCATATATCTTTCACAATATTTGGAACATTCACAAGATAAATATTTGCTGCTCTATTAGAGATATATAAAAATAACAAAAAAATATTCTAGAAGTGTGTAAACTTAAATTTATTTGCTTGCTGTTCACTAACAAGTTTTAGAGACAAAGACTTAGGATTTTGACCTTTTTAACCAGTTCTTCACAATTGGAAATAGGCTGAATATTAAGGCAATTTGATGCCCAAAACTCCTTGAGTGCAGCAATTGTCCCCACATTTAACTGCTCAAATCCATATCAGACAATACACCAACATTGAATTTACTTCTAGTAGTCCACACTCCCACCAAACTACAATAATTCTGCCTTTAGATGCCTGAGCTGTTCATTATTGTTCTGTGCCAAGTAATCAATAACCTAGGTGAAACAATCTTCACTGTAATCACAAATGTTCGCCCAATTTGCGAGTTGGAAATAACCTTATGTAATTTGATATAAGTTTATAAATTATAACTTGGAGGTTGTATCATGATTCATGTATGTTAATTCTGAATTTTCAATGCGTATTGGGTATTGACAAAGAATGTTGAAGACAAATGTTATATGTTAAGGTTCTATAATGTATATTATGCATAGTTATGAGACTCGCCCGGAAGCGTCCAAACTTGGCGAGTCCCGAGCCGAGCACACCTGGCCGGGTCCTAGGAGCCCGGACGTGGACGCGGCCGAGTCCTACCGAGTCCTGGCCGGACGCGCCAGACTCGCAGCTTCCCGGAGAGTCCCGAGCCCTGGACGCGGCCGGCGACAGCAGAAGCAAAAGTGAATAAAAAACATAAAAGTTGATGTTTAAGTTTGTTTTTTTTTTGTGTTATATTATCTCCCCAACCCTAAAAGCAACCTCATTTCATTCATTTGGAAAAATAGGAGGAGAAGAGAGAGTTGTGAGGAAAAATAGGAGGAGAAGAGAGGGCAACCAGCAAGCTGTTGAAGACAAATACAGGGCCACATACCATTTGGGAAGCTTCATAACAGCAAGGAGGTGCATTGAGAGCTCATTACCAGTGATTGGGAGGAGTTTGCATTGCATTCCAAGCCAAATATAAGAGGTAAGTTTGATTTTTATTGGTTTTTTTTGTGTTTTTTTAACAAATAATTCATTGTAATTTGAAAAATCATTGTTTTTTTTAGTTTGCATTTTTTTTTACAAACCCTACTTGCAATATAAATAATTTTATAAACCCTACTTGTTATTGCAGCCACATTCATTTGCAAATCAAAACATATTATTATTTTCACAATGTCTCAAACCCCAGGCAGAAAAGACCCTGCTTGGAAACATGCTGAAATCTTTCCCGGAATGAAAAAAGGGGAAGCAAAATGTAAATACTGCAAAACAATATATCATGGAGGCATAAATCGATTAAAATACCATATTGCACGCATACCCATCCATGATGCAGCGGGATGCCCTATAGCACCTCCTGAGGCTGTCCGTGAAGTGCAGGTGCAATTAGAAACTTTTGAATTGCAAAAAGAGATGAAAAAAAAACAGAAGCATGAATTGGTGAGTTTGGGAGTTGGACATGGACTTGGTGCTGTTGGAGATGCTTCTTCCATGCCTCCATACCGTCCTAGTGCTAGTGCTTGTGCTAGTGGTACTGCTTCTGCACCAGCTATCCCTGTGCATACTTCTACTGCTGGTGGTGCTAGTACTGCTAGTGCTAGTGGTAGTGGCAGTATTATTGGCCCTAGAGTTCGTAAATCTAGGGTGGACTCATATTTTGTACTACGCACTACTCCTGGTTCCCAACCGTCGCTTGAGAGCATGGGTTGGAACAAGGATGTACATGATGCAGCAAAAAAGACAATTGTAGACTTTTGGTACTACTGCACCATTCCCTTCCATGTAGCCAAGTAATTTTTTTTTGTTTAATTGTTTTAAAATTTATTATTTTAGAATCTAGATGTATCTCATTATCGAATTCAAATTTAGTGCAGTTAAAATCTTAAAACTTTTAATTTTACAATACTTATGTAAGTAACTTATTAATTTATTTATGACATGTTTTAGGTCACCTTTTTGGCAAAACATGGTTGATGCCATAACCATATGTGGGCCGGGGTTCAAAGCCCCTTCTGAAGATGAATTAAAGGGCCCACTTTTGAGTCAAAAAGTGGCAGATGTGAAAGCACAATTAGAGGAGCAGCGTGAGCAGTGGAGGAGGATTGGTTGCACCATCATGACTGATGGTTGGACCGATAGGAGAAATAGGACGCTGCTTAATTTTCTAGTGTCCTCCGGAGGTAATTGTACTTCCCTCAATGCATTGAAATTTGAATTTGATTTAGTGATTAATAATTTAATATGGCTGATTTTTGTTTTTTAATTTATTGAATAATTGGTTTTGCTTATTCTTTCAGGTGACACCGTTTTCATTAAGTCCATTGATGCTTCTGCCCAATTCAAAAATGCCACATATCTATGTGAGGCTATAGAGGAGGTGATAGCTGATGTGGGGGAAGAGAATGTAGTGCAAGTGGTGACAGATAATGCAGCAAACTATGTTGCTGCTGGTAGATTATTGATGGAGAGGCACCCTACTATATTCTGGACTCCATGTGCCGCCCATTGCATTGACCTCATGATGGAGGATCTTGGCAAGCTCCCATGGATCAAAACATGTGTGGATGCAGGTAGAAACATTTGCAAATTTATATACAATCACACATGGGTGCTTAACCTTATGAGGCAATACACGGGGTTGAGGGAGTTGTCTCGTCTTGGCATCACTAGGTTTGCAACTAATTTCATCACATTGCAATCCTTGATTCGGTCAAAGGCAGCCTTAAGGCGCATGTTTGTTGGTGAGGAGTGGTCTTCCTCATCGTTTTCTACAAGCACTGCAGGGATTGGTGTGGCCAATTGCATTTTTGATGAGCAAGGGTTTTGGACACCAGTGGAGGAGATTGTGAAGGTAAAATTTAATTCTTTATTATGTTTTAATTTTTAATCATATCTTTTATTTGTTTATTTTCATTCACACTTATTTGTGAAACATGTTTGCACTTTGCAGTTTATTGAGCCCTTGCTAGTTCTCCTACGAGTTGCAGATGGGGAGAAGCCCGCACTGGGATACATATATGAGGGCATGGATAGGGCCAAAGAGGCCATTAGATCAGTCTATGGTGGAGTTCAGGATAAGTATCGTCCCATTTGGGAGATCATTGATAGGAGATGGCAAAACCAACTTCATAGGCCCATCCATGCAGCCGCATGTTTCCTAAATCCGGCCTTCCAATTCCGCCGTGATATCCGTGGAGATAGAGAAATTCTTAGTGGGCTCTACTCGACGATAGAGCGGATGTTGCCCGCTGTTACTACACAGATAGTGCAGGAGATAGATGCCTTCAGTAAGGCACGAGGAGACTTCTTTGCACGTCAAATGACCATAGACAGTAGGACAACATTACTACCAGGTAAAAATATATTTAAGGGCATAATTGTCATCTTTTTATATTGTATTTTATTATTAAATGTTGAACTTGAAACTTGAAATGAGATTGATTTTGTTTCTTTTTCTCATCTCAGATAGTTGGTGGAGGTTGTTTGGTTCTGATGCACGGAACCTGCAGAATATTGCCATTCGTCTATTGAGCCAGCCATGCAGTTCATCTGGTTGTGAGCGCAATTGGAGTATGTTTGAGCACATACACTCCAAGAAGCGCAATAGATTGACAGTGGAGAGGATGAATGACTTGGTCTATGTTCATTACAACCTTCGGCTCAGATACAGGAAGCTTTTTGACCACGACAACACCCCGATCAATCTAGATGAGGTTGATCCACAGTCTGAGTGGACCACTGAGGCTACAGATGCAGTCTTTAGTGACGAGGACCTTGATTGGGTGGACCAGGCAGAGAGAGAGGCTGAGGTTGTAGCCATGGCCGAGGAGGAGGCTAGAGCACGAGGAGACATAGCTGCTGTTGGTGAGAGTGGCATGGAGACTCAGACAGAGGCAGGGACTATGGCTGCAGCTGCAACATCATCCAGGAGCGTTAGACGCCTTCGTAGGAAGGATGTTGGCTCCATTATGCCATAGAGTCATAGAGTCATAGCTATTGTTTTGATATTTCATATTTGTATGGAACATTTGATGTTATGGATTTCATATTCCATGACTTTTGTATACATTTGACTAGTTTTATAATCTATATATCTAAGTATGCTATTTCCTTCAGCAGCGCAACTACAATTTGTGTACTTTATACTTATGTGATCGTTGTATACTTGTGTATGTGATCAAATTTGCTTTTATTTGTGTTGTATTCAATAAAGGGTGCTTGAAACAAGTTTTAAATCCTTAAAAATCTCTAAATTTCTAGGTTTTTTTCAACTTTTTTTCATTTTGCCGAGTCTGCGCCGAGTTCGAGTCCCGAGTCCTGAGTCGAGTCGCCCTAGCCGAGTCCGAGTCTCGTTACTATGATATTATGCATGCTTTATCCATGTTTTCATATGAATATTTAAAATTTTCCTATATTTTATATAGCCATCTCCCTGCCATCCCCAAATTTGGCCTCAAAAATTAGAAACTTGGGGACTCATCCGGCCATCCCCTGCCATCCCCATCCCAAAAACTTGGGGTAACACTGCTTCTAAGTAAACTTAACATGTGAAGATGTGTGAAAAGGACCTACTAAGTGATTAGTTGGGTAAAATACCTTGTTCACACCAACACATCCCTTAAGTGCAACGTAGGGAGAAGTAGACAAATGCTAACAATGCAAAGATGAAGATGATGGGGCCCGATTACTAGGCCATGATAGGTACCCATGTACTATGCAATCTCTCACAAACGGACATAAGGAGAAAACCCAGTAGAACAAAACTCCTCTCCAAAAGAGAAAAATATAAGTGAAAGGACTCAATATGACCCCCAAGGACTACTTTTATCACCAATATACAATCAATGATCCCCCCATAAGAGTGAAAAAAAGAGACTATGTAGCCCCCCCACAATGTGTAATCTCCTACAAAAATGGTGAATGCTTGAAGACAAAACATGATCCAATGCCTACAAACAACATTCCTCCCCTTGGGAAGAAACAAAACCAAGTATAGATGCAGGAATGCTTCCTATTCCAGATAGGAATTAGTAGGTAGAAGAATCTAGATGTATGGTGATTGTGTCTTTGAAATCTGTTCATGTGTCACCATGTCCATGGAAGATGATGATGCCACAATCAAATTAGGTACATGCCCAATCAATAGAGAAAGTGACAAACCAAGATCAAGTGGCAACTAATGTTGAATAAGATCCGAAGATAAAGATGATGGGACAACAATTATGATGGGGCTGTCATCAAAGAGGAGAGATAACCCCTCAAATTTTTCCTCCAAATTTGAAATGTGAGACTCCACAAGCAAGTTTGAAATACCTGTCAAGTAAACCATCCCACAAAGATGAATTTGAAAGACTATGATTTACCTATTGCAAAGAATCATTGGAAGCTCTTGATGAAGCATTATTGAACTCTGATGAAGCAATAGAAGTTGGATTTGCGATCTCAATTGGAGGAGTAGGAGCAACATGAGAGGTCTCTTGATCATCAAGACACTCAAGCACTGCATCATATTCAAGCTCCTCTAATGTATCATCATCAAAGGGTAGATGCAAAATGCCAAATCTTAGACAAGACATGTGAAATGTTCGACAAATGTGAAAGTTATGGTGGTTGTGCGGTTATGTTTTCTTAATGCATATGTATTATGTATGAGTATAGGCTTGGGGAATGTTTATAGTGATGCTGCTTTTGATTTAGGTCCCAAAAATGTTGCAACTTATGTTATTCTCTCAAACATCTATGCATAAGCGGGCAGGTGGAGTAACGTTCTGATAGTAAGGAGAATGATGAAAGACAAAGGAGTTTAAAAGATCCCTGGATGTAGCTGGATTGAAGACCATAAAATGGTACATGTTTTTTTGTGTAGGATATAAGTCACATCCACATGTAGAGGAGATCTATATAAAATTAGATGAATTGGCTTAGTATATGAAGGTGGTAGTGTATTTTGCTAGATTCAAAATAATGGCTAGTTTCAAAAAAATTGCTTAATGATTTAGAAGAGGAGGAAAAATAATTATTTCTTTATCACCAAATTGAAGAGTTGGCAATTGCATTTGGTTTGTTAAAAATACACCCCTTGGAAGAATTGTTAGAGTTGTTAAAAACTTGAGTATGTGTTGATTACCACATTGCATTGATTGCAATGAAATTTATCTCCAAGATAGTTGCAAGAGAAATGGCCGTGGGAGGTGTAAACCATTTCCATCATTTTATACAAGGATAATGTTCTTGTGGAGATTAATGGTGATGCAATCTGAAGAATAGGTTTGCACTACAATAATGTGCGCTATGTCAAACCTGTAAGGACAAGGTTTTATTCCCAGTTTCAAGGATTATTTTTTGTTCTGTTGTGAGTATTTGGCAATCTAGGCTAGGCTGTGGCTTTATAAAATTAGATGCACATTGCAATACAAGTAATGAGAAATGGGAGATGTTTTTAAGATGTGCAATAAAGAGATTGCAGAATGGAAGAATGGTTTTGATACCTTCTTACAATGATTTCTACTTCCTCAACCCGAGGCTTCATTACTCTTTGAGAAAATGACTTATGTTATTGAAGCTAGAAAAGTAACCCGATTTTTCGGAAAAGTTAGGAAAAATCTAACTTTTTGTGTTTATTCTTAATTATTGTGTTTAAAATAATCTTTTACAAAATGGAAAGTTATATGTACTCTCAAATATAATGTTAAAGGAGTTCGGTTCTTGGCTGGGAAAACCTTTGGCTCTCACACTTTTGACATAAGAGTTTTTGGAGTTGTGTAACTTCAAGGAGATAATAAAGAAGGCATTTAGATTGTATGTTTGGGTGATTTTCTATGTTATTGTTATCGATTTTTCTTATGTCAAATTAGTAGTAATTTTTATATCTCTTTATCTTTGTGGAAACTATTCCTTACCTATTGAAATATTAATAAACTATGCAATTTGTCTAAAAAAATGCAAACATATCTTGGTATCTTGCTTTGATTGTTAATAATATAGCCTATCTCATCGTGTGTTGAGATTTGAATGTCTTTCTTTCATTATTGTTATAGTGTCGTACATTGTTGTTATGAAATCCATCATATACTAAGATTGTAAAATCTGTTTTTGTTATGAATCTTAATTAGTTTTAGTAAGTTTTCAAAACCCAAGTTCGTATTCGTGTGCCTACTGCTAGGTTTTCTGTAATTAAGTTTTCTTTGAGTTCTTCCTTTCCCTCTTGGTATTTTTGGGTTGAAAATATGGTAAAAACCCTAAAACCTCATCATACGAGGGAGTCACCCCTCTCAAATGTAGAGGAAAGTTGTTAATCCACAATAACTTTTCCAATTGTTGTAGGCATTTTTGTCATGAGTTCCTTGGGGGAGTCAGCTTTTCCGAAAACTTAAAGTGACAAATTTGTTTACCAACATATATTAAGGCCTTCAGTCCCATAAGGGATAGTGACAAAATTAGAGTAAGCCAATTGTCTCACAAGGGAATTACAAGCTAATTGTCTTGTAATAGATTGTGGCAATGACGACTAGGATCATAAGACAATAATCTTGCTTGGGGTAGTGATAATGATGACTAAGATTATAAGCCGATAGTTTTGCAATAGGTGATGGCACTGGGGATTAAGATCTTAAGCCAATACCCATAGAGTTATAAATCATAATGCAATTGTTTTATTGGGGAAGTTGGCTAGGATGATCAAGAATTTCAATTATTAGTCTTGTAAGGGATGGTGGCTGCCATGATTGAGATCTCCAATCAATAGTCTTGTAAAGGATTGTGGCTATGATGATTACGAACTTCAATCAATAGTTTTTAAAGGGATGGTGGCAATTTATTAGCTTATAGTTGCAAATTTAGCTAATATTCTCTTAGACATGATAGATGTATTGAAAATTTGAAATTGATACTGAATCTACTGGAAATGACAGAATGTAGAAGATGAATTTGACTTAATGGTATCATATTTTATTTATAATTTTATACAATTCTGATGTAAGGTTGGTAATAGAGATGAAGTTAGTTGGACTCCCAAATTTGATGATGCCTTGTAGTGAGAAAAGTCAAGGGATTCTTCTCCATGGCATCTCTATCATGTTTACTGATTGTCTCATATAGGTCCACATATCATGTTTTGGACATGTTTTCTTTTGAAAAAGTATGTACTAGGATGCTTCATAATACCATGGATAAGGAACATGATACATACTTGAAATTACAACTTATTGTCTTTGTCATGTCCCCAAAATAGCAACACAAAAATAAATAACCTCAAACATTTAAATGCAATTTGCATAAGAAAATGCAAATAAGTAACAAAATATATTAAAATTATAAAAATAAAAATTAGTAATTATAATTATCATAAGATAGTATTACAATTGTAATCATCAAATATAATATTGAAATACAAACATTAACAATTTAAATATTATTATGAAAATATATAAATACAAAATAATAATAATAAATAAATATTATAATCATTACACATCAAAGATTGTAATACATTAGAATAAAATAACAATAAGATATTAACATATTGGTTTTATTATTATACTTTAATGTTAAAATATGTTCAATAAAACATCAAAATAAAATAATAAAATTAGTATATAATTTGAAATATCATAATTATTAGTAATAATATATTATTTTCAAAAATAGATATTATTGTGATAATAAGCCTTTAAAGGCAGCAATTAAATCTAACAAAGGGATATATTTTATGAAAAGTCACCTCTTTCACCAAACAATACATTCCCCCCATGTGTCACCTACTTTGAATGGTATAAATAGAAGGAAGAGGGAAAACATTGAGAAACAAAAAAACAGCAGCAACAATGATTGTTATGCATTGGAATATAGAGCCATTTTATATATATATATATATATATATATATATATATATATAATTTAATAGGCATACAAATATATATGCATAGATATAGATAAATTTTATAATGAATAATATGCAATGAATAAAGAATATATATGAATAAAAAAGAATAATTATATATATATATATACTAATGGATATAAGTAAAAGAATAATTATAGATATATGTATATGAAGTATATATATATATATATATATACATACACGATTATGCAATAATGATACTTATAAGTAATGATGACTCTTTAATATAAACATAAGTAGATTATGTATATTTATGAATTGTCCTCATCCTATGATCAATTCAGTATAAGGTTGAAGGAGGCGAGTAAGGAAACATGGAGAGATATAGCAACTCAGGTGATGTACTCACTTAGCAATAATATTTAGCATATTTTTGAATATAAGAAATTGATATTGCTAATTTGATTATTGATATAATGCTTTCTTTAATCTTATCATAATGAGAATTATTCTAGGAAATGATGAACTTAAAGAACCATTGATAAATGAAGATATATTTGATTATAGGTATGAAATAAATCTTGGATGAATGCAAATATAGCTGATCGTGTAAAGATTGTCTTCTTTGTGCTTGTAACCCTATCAGGAAGGGTGAACCATGGTTTAAGTAGATTGTCTAAAAACCCCACTTTCAGCCCCTTAGGCTCTAGACAAGGGATTGGGCCCTGCAGCCCCTTAGGCCCTTGACTAGGGATTGGGTTATAGAAGGTTGGGGGTCCCACCTAGGCTTGTGCCCCTTAGGCCCTAGACAAGGGATTGGGCCTTGCAGCCCCTTAGGCCCTTGACTAGGGATTGGGCGAATAGGAGGTGGTAGACCTTAGGCTACTTAAGGATTCCATGATTCCTCTCCCCTTGATAGAATGAGTGTCTTCAAGGTGTTGCCATGAATGGAGTATGTAGGTACTAAGCCACTAGGCAAGAAGGATTGGGATGGACAACCTCTTGAGATTTATTTGAAGGCTTCAGGGCGGATCCACCCATGGCACTCCTCTTGCTTGTTAAATTGCATTTATGATTATGCTTATATTTTGGATATCTAGATATTAATGCTAACAAATATATGTGTGTGTGGGAATGTTGTTAATATGGTGAATGCAGATTTCAAATCAAGATTACTTAATTCAAAAGAACAATCATGTGGAAAGAAGGAACCCTAAACCTAATCAACAAATGAATTCTAGGGCAAACCGGGTAAGGGACACTACAGCGGTATCAGAGCATCTTTCCTGCCATCCTGTGCATGCTTGAGCTACTTGCTTACCTACTTGAGCTAGTTGCCTACTTGCTTGAGTTGGTTGCCTACTTGCTTGAGCTACTTGCTTGTCTACTTGAGCTAGTTGCCCACTCGCTTGAACTACTTGCTTGTATGCTTGAGCTACTTGCTTGTCTACTTAAGCTACTTGCCTACTCGCTTGAGCTGGTTTCTTGTCTGCTTGAGCTGCCTACTTGCCTACTTGAGCTAGTTGAGCTAGCTACTTGTGTACTTGAGCTACTTACTTGCATGTTTGAGCTACTTTCTTGCATGTTTGAGCTAGTTGCTTACTTGCTTGAGCTACTTGTTCGCTTATTTGAGCTACTTGCCTGTGTGCTTGAGCTAGTTGCTTGCTTGTCGAGCTACTTATCTACTTGAACTGCTTGCTTGTGCACTTGAGCTACTTACCTATGTTCTTAAGCTACTTGCCTATGTGCTTGAGCTGCTTGTTTGTCTGCTTGAGCTATTCGCTGTATGAGCTACTTGAGCTACCTGCTTGCTTGCTTGAGCTACTTGCCTACATGGCTAGGCTACCTGGTTATTTGCTTTAATTCCTATACGAGCTCACCATCATGTTTACTTTATGCTTAAACTATGAAAATGTTAATGTTGTCTATCAAAATGCTGATGGGGGCTAGGAGGCACTAACAAATTAACTAAAACTGAATTATTATTATTATTAGTATCCAAATGCAATAATGGAGAGTCATAACTATTGAAGTGAAAAGGTGCGACTCCCTCAAACTTGGGATACCAAGGGAGAGCATTTCAATACCATCAATTGAAGAATCCGATTCAAAATAGAACCTTAGTTAATTTTTCAAGAGACTTAAATTAGGATCTCAAGAGTAGTGATGAGGTGGGGAAGGATGTAACTCCTAATATGAAAAGATGTTTGAGAATGTGATTGCTTGAGGACAAGCAATCTTGGGCAGGGTGGACTCTCATGTCCCCAAAATAGCAACACAAAAATAAATAAACAAATAAGTAACCTCAAACATTTAAATGCAATTTGCATAAGAAAATGCAAACAAGTAACAAAATATATTAAAATTATAAAAATAAAAATTAGTAATTATAATTATCATAAGATAGTATTACAATTGTAATCTGATTCAAATATAATATTGAAATACAAACATTAACAATTTAAATATTATTATGAAAATATATAAATACAAAAATAATAATAATAAATAAATATTATAATCATTACACATCAAAGATTGTAATACATTAGAATAAGATAATAATAAGATATTAACAGATTGGTTTTATTATTATACTTTAATGTTAAAATATGTTCAATAAAACATCAAAATAAAATAATAAAATTAGTATATAATTTGAAATATCATAATTATTAGTAATAATATATTATTTTCAAAAATAGATATTATTGTGATAATAAGCCTTTAAAGGCAGCAATTAAATCTAACAAAGGGATATATTTTATGAAAAGTCACCTCTTTCACCAAACAATACATTCCCCCCATGAGTCACCTACTTTGAATGGTATAAATAGAAGGAAGAGGGAAAACATTGAGAAACAAAAACAGCAGCAACAATGATTGTTATGCATTGGAATATAGAGCCATATATATATATATATATATTTAATAGGCATACAAGTATATATGCATAGATATAGATAAATTTTATAATGAATAATATGCAATGAATAAAGAATATATATGAATAAAGAAAGAATAATTATATATATATATATATACTAATGGATATAAGTAAAAAAATAATTATAGATATATGCATATGAAGTATATATATATATATATATACATACACGATTATGCAATAATGATACTTATAAGTAATGATGACTCTTTAATATAAACATAAGTAGATTATGTATATTTATGAATTGTCCTCATCCTATGATCAATTCAGTATAAGGTTGAAGGAGGCAAGTAAGGAAACATGGAGAGATATAGCAACTCAGGTGATGTACTCACTTAGCAATAATATTTAGCATATTTTTGAATATAAGAAATTGATATTGCTAATTTGATTATTGATATAATGCTTTTTTTATTCTTATTATAATGAGAATTATTTTAGGAAATGATGAACTTAAAGAACCATTGATAAATGAAGATATATTTGATTATAGGTATGAAATAAATCTTGGATGAATGCAAATATAGCTGATCATGTAAAGATTGTCTTCTTTGTGCTTGTAACTCTATCAGGAAGGGTGAACTATGGTTTAAGTAGATTGTCTAAAAACCCCACTTTCAGCCCCTTAGGCTCTAGACAAGGGATTGGGCCCTGCAGCCCCTTAGGCCCTTGACTAGGGATTGGGTTATAGAAGGTTGGGGGTCCCACCTAGGCTTGTGCCCCTTAGGCCCTAGACAAGGGATTGGGCCTTGCAGCCCCTTAGGCCCTTGACTAGGGATTGGGCGAATAGGAGGTGGTAGACCTTAGGCTACTTAAGGATTCAATGATTCCTCTCCCCTTGATAGAATGAGTGTCTTCAAGGTGTTGCCATGAATGGAGTATGTAGGTACTAAGCCACTAGGCAAGAAGGATTGGGATGGACAACCTCTTGAGATTTATTTGAAGGCTTCAGGGCGGATCCACCCATGGCACTCCTCTTGCTTGTTAAATTGCATTTATGATTATGCTTATATTTTGGATATCTAGATATTAATGCTAACAAATATATGTGTGCGTGGGAATGTTGTTAATATGGTGAATGCAGATTTCAAATCAAGATTACTTAATTCAAAAGAACAATCATGTGGAAAGAAGGAACCCTAAACCTAATCAACAAATGAATTCTAGGGCAAACCGGGTAAGGGACACTACAGTGGTATCAGAGCATCTTTCCTGCCATCCTGTGCATGTTTGAGCTACTTGCTTACCTACTTGAGCTAGTTGCCTACTTGCTTGAGTTGGTTGCCTACTTACTTGAGCTACCTGCTTGTCTACTTGAGCTAGTTACCCACTCGCTTGAGCTACTTGCTTGTATGCTTGAGCTGCTTGCTTGTATGCTTGAGCTACTTGCTTGTCTACTTAAGCTACTTGCCTACTCGCTTGAGCTGGTTTCTTGTTTGCTTGAGCTGCCTACTTGCCTACTTGCGCTAGTTGAACTAGCTACTTGCGTACTTGAGCTACTTACTTGCATGTTTGAGCTACTTTCTTGCATGTTTGAGCTAGTTGCTTACTTGCTTGAGCTACTTGTTCGCTTATTTGAGCTACTTGCCTGTGTGCTTGAGCTAGTTGCTTGCTTGTCGAGCTACTTATCTACTTGAACTGCTTGCTTGTGCACTTGAGCTACTTACCTATGTTCTTAAGCTACTTGCCTATGTGCTTGAGCTGCTTGTTTGTCTGCTTGAGCTATTCGCTTATGTACTTGAGCTACTTGCTTGCTTGCTTGAGCTACTTGCCTACATGGCTAGGCTACCTGGTTATCTGCTTTAATTCCTATACGAGCTCACCATCATGTTTACTTTATGCTTAAACTATGAAAATGTTAATGTTGTCTATCAAAATGCTGATGGGGGCTAGGAGGCACTAACAAATTAACTAAAACTGAATTATTATTATTATTAGTATCCAAATGCAATAATGGAGAGTCATAACTATTGAAGTGAAAAGGTGTGACTCTCTCAAACCTAGGATACCAAGGGAGAGCATTTCAATACCATCAATTGAAGAATCCGATTCAAAATAGAACCTTAGTTAATTTTTCAAGAGACTTAAATTAGGATCTCAAGAGTAGTGATGAGGTGGGGAAGGATGTAACTCCTAATATGAAAAGATGTTTGAGAATGTGATTGCTTGAGGACAAGCAATCTTGGGCAGGGTGGATTGTCATGTCCCCAAAATAGCAACACAAAAATAAATAAACAAATAAATAACCTCAAACATTTAAATGCAATTTGCATAAGAAAATGCAAATAAGTAACAAAATATATTAAAATTATAAAAATAAAAATTAGTAATTATAATTATCATAAGATAGTATTACAATTGTAATCATCAAATATAATATTGAAATACAAACATTAACAATTTAAATATTATTATGAAAATATATAAATACAAAAATAATAATAATAAATAAATATTATAATCATTACACATCAAAGATTGTAATACATTAGAATAAAATAATAATAAGATACTAACAGATTGGTTTTATTATTATACTTTAATGTTAAAATATGTTCAATAAAACATCAAAATAAAATAATAAAATTAGTATATAATTTGAAATATCATAATTATTAGTAATAATATATTATTTTCAAAAATAGATATTATTGTGATAATAAGCCTTTAAAGGCAGCAATTAAATCTAACAAAGGGATATATTTTATGAAAAGTCACCTCTTTCACCAAACAATACATTCCCCCCATGAGTCACCTACTTTGAATGGTATAAATAGAAGGAAGAGGGAAAACATTGAGAAACAAAAAAACAGCAGCAACAATGATTGTTATGTATTGGAATATAGAGCCATTTAATATATATATATATATATATATAATTTAATAGGCATACAAGTATATATGCATAGATATAGATAAATTTTATAATGAATAATATGCAATGAATAAAGAATATATATGAATAAAGAAAGAATAAATATATATATATATACTAATGGATATAAGTAAAAGAATAATTATAGATATATGCATATGAAGTATATATGTATATATATATATACATACACGATTATGCAATAATGATACTTATAAGTAATGATGACTCTTTAATATAAACATAAGTAGATTATGTATATTTATGAATTGTCCTCATCCTATGATCAATTCAGTATAAGGTTGAAGGAGGCGAGTAAGGAAACATGGAGAGATATAGCAACTCAGGTGATGTACTCACTTAGTAATAATATTTAGCATATTTTTGAATATAAGAAATTGATATTGCTAATTTGATTATTGATATAATGCTTTCTTTAATCTTATCATAATGAGAATTATTCTAGGAAATGATGAACTTAAAGAACCATTGATAAATGAAGATATATTTGATTATAGGTATGAAATAAATCTTGGATGAATGCAAATATAGCTGATCATGTAAAAATTGTCTTCTTTGTGCTTGTAACCCTATCAGGAAAGGTGAACCATGGTTTAAGTAGATTGTCTAAAAACCCCACTTTCAGCCCCTTAGGCTCTAGACAAGGGATTGGGCCCTGCAGCCCCTTAGGCCCTTGACTAGGGATTGGGTTATAGAAGGTTGGGGGTCCCACCTAGGCTTGTGCCCCTTAGGCCTTAGACAAGGGATTGGGCCTTGCAGCCCCTTAGGCCCTTGACTAGGGATTGGGCGAATAGGAGGTGGTAGACCTTAGGCTACTTAAGGATTCAATGATTCCTCTCCCCTTGATAGAATGAGTGTCTTCAAGGTGTTGCCATGAATGGAGTATGTAGGTACTAAGCCACTAGGCAAGAAGGATTGGGATGGACAACCTCTTGAGATTTATTTGAAGGCTTCAGGGCGGATCCACCTATGGCACTCCTCTTGCTTGTTAAATTGCATTTATGATTATGCTTATATTTTGGATATCTAGATATTAATGCTAACAAATATATGTGTGTTTGGGAATGTTGTTAATATAGTGAATGCAGATTTCAAATCAAGATTACTTAATTCAAAAGAACAATCATGTGGAAAGAAGGAACCCTAAACCTAATCAACAAATGAATTCTAGGGAAAACCGGGTAAGGGACATTACAGCAAAAATATGCTAAATATTATTGCTAAGTGAGTACATCACCTGAGTTGCTATATCTCTCCATGTTTCCTTACTTGCCTCCTTCAACCTTATACTGAATCATAATAGGATGAGGACAATTCATAAATATACATAATCTACTTATGTTTATATTAAAGAGTCATCATTACTTATAAGTATCATTATTGCATAATCGTATATATATATATATATACTTCATATGCATATATCTATAATTATTCTTTTACTTATATCCATTAGTATATATATTTATTCTTTCTTTATTCATATATATTCTTTATTCATTATAAAATTTATCTATATCTATGCATATATACTTGTATGCCTATATATATATATATATATATTAAATGGCTCTATATTCCAATGCATAACAATCATTGTTGCTGCTGTTTTTTTGTTTCTCAATGTTTTCCCTCTTCCTTCTATTTATACCATTCAAAGTAGGTGACTCATGGGGGGAATGTATTGTTTGGTGAAAGAGGTGACTTTTCATAAAATATATCCCTTTGTTAGATTTAATTGCTGCCTTTAAAGGCTTATTATCACAATAATATCTATTTTTGAAAATAATATATTATTACTAATAATTATGATATTTCAAATTATATATTAATTTTATTATTTTATTTTGATGTTTTATTGAACATATTTTAACATTAAAGTATAATAATAAAACCAATCTGTTAATATCTTATTATTATTTTATTCTAGTGTATTACAATCTTTGATGTGTAATGATTATAATATTTATTTATTATTATTATTTTTGTATTTATATATTTTCATAATAATATTTAAATTGTTAATGTTTGTATTTCAATATTATATTTGATGATTACAATTGTAATACTATCTTATGATAATTATAATTACTAATTTTTATTTTTATAATTTTAATATATTTTGTCACTTATTTGCATTTTCTTATGCAAATTGCATTTAAATGTTTGAGGTTATTTATTTGTTTATTTATTTTTGTGTTGCTATTTTGGGGACATGACAGTCTTCCTAAGATTGGGGAGCCATTATGAAGAAGAAATTTCCTTAATCTCTTTGTTGGAGGGTGGTGTCCATTTTGATTTGCATTGGGCTAAATAGATTTCTGTTAGTGACCATTTTTTCGTTCCTTATCCATCTAACCAACACTTGTAGAGGGAGACAAACATTAAAACCAAAAATCTGCCTTCTCATTTCACGATTATCATTTTTTCTGCAAGTATGTTACTGTTCAGCTTATTGCCCCATGCAAAAAATAGTTCTTTCCCATGAGATTAGAATTGTAGTGAATCATATGAATTTTTCTTCTATTTCAGTTCAGCCATTGTTTGTCTCTGCTGCTTACATGGTTCTCACTTTGTCCATTAAACTAATCATTTCCTGGCTTAGTTTGTATTTTATCTTCTAAGGAGTGGACACCTTTAGGTTCATCACAAAGTGAGATCGACTTACTTTAGGAAAGTATTTATATATTCTTCAGCAACATAAAGTATTTAGGAAAAGGTGATACAGGTATTTTTTATGGGTTAATTGTACTAGTATATATCCTTATTGCAAGTTGCTCTTCTTCCCCAAGCCCAATAACATTATATTGATGTCAAAATCTCTCAAAAGAGGACAGAAATATCCAAATTTGGTTGTAATTTTGATATTAAAAAATCTTTATATTTGAAAGGAAATTAGACTAGATCCAAAATAATCCCGTGAGAGAAACAATGCAGGTAAGAACGAACCTATAGAAATTTCTGTAAAGTAACAACTAAAACACACTATACACCTTGGGAAAACCCAATGATAAAAACAAATTCAATGTATTAATCTCCACAAAAAGGTTACAGTATAAAGTAGAGTCCAATGCTTCCAATTGGGATTTTCACTTTGATGCTGGAGTCAATTCGGCAGCATTGTTAGATCCACATTTCATTGAAACTTGAAAACAAAAAAAAAACATCATATTCAATAGAACATTTTTTTTTCTTTCATTTTACAAAATAGCAAGATGCATCTTTTGCTACCATAACATCAAGTAAGATTATATTCTACTTAATAACATGTACATAACTGAATTCATGAATTCAAGTACTAAGCAAGATAATTAAGGTAAGAGATTAGAAACCCTCATCTGGTTTTGCGTTTTCCAAGACTCGGCTCGCCATTTGCAAGTGAGGGAAAGCATTGTCTGAGTGCTTTTCCACCAACCACAAACATGTGCAGTCCCTCGCACACCTTCCCTTCTTACGAAAGGTAAAGTTGGAAAACCCTCAAAACAACCATCTGAGCTCTGGTGGTGAAAACCCTACTTAATTGACTCTGCCTTGCTACTAAGGATTCCTTCCTACTAAGCAGGCAACTTTGGCTAGTTAGGTATCTGGGTTACGTGTGAGTACTAAGTGCAGTTAGAGGCACCTACACCTACTATGGCCATAGCTTGTACTACTGTACAGACTCACCCACCTTGCTCGACTTGGAATACTCTTCTAATCTAGGGCTTCCGAGAGACTTTCTCTTTGCCCTTTACTCATATCAAGGACACCTGTCCTAGGGCATATTCTCTATTCCTAGTTAAGGTTATTCGGCAAGACACACTTTTCTTGGCTACTTGCCACGTGTGACTAACATTTAAGAACTAGGGCTTCTAACACGACGCTCTTTTCTGGCTACTTGCCATGTGTGTTCAACATGCATGATGCTAGGGTTTTACTTAAATAATCCTAGTAGAGTAAAATTCAAGTTTCTTGTTAGAACGTGAAGGAAGACAAACCTTGTCTAGTTTGCAAGATTGATTTGGTGCTCACATGGCACTTAACGCATGCTGATTCATCTATATGGCATGCCGGGTATGACACCAAACGGAGACTGACCGCAATCAGGTAATCAATCAAAAATCATATGTTCTTAAATGATTCCTGCAGTAAATATTCGTCTGTTTACTCTTGTACAATAGTAACAGTACCCAAGTGAGTAAACATATACCAGCAATGGATTCCCAAAACCGTGGGATCAAAATAATGAGCCAAGTCTTAGTCCAGCTAGTTGTGCCACCCTCCAAGAGTAACTTCTCCTGAAATATAATGTAACTCTAAATGAAGATCTTTAACTCCCAAGCACTCCATGTAGGAGCCCTAATTACACTTATGCCTATATTTAGCTGGTCAAAGGTGCTCCTTGTAGTTTGCTTAGTACTCCTCTCTTCAATGGCCCTGTACAGCTGTCATAAGACAAGTGACAAGGAATCTTGAGATTGCCTCCATGTGTGGTGCCACATTTCATGAGGACCCAACATCACAACACATTACAATAATTAAATAATTACAACATTCTTAGGACTTGCAAGATGTACAACACCTATTCCCACCAATATTCATAGTATCATGACTAGGTAAATATTTGGCAAGTCAACTTGGTTCACTAGTCAAATAAATTCGAATTTGAAACTTACTTATTTTTTTGGGTGCATCCCAAAACTTGTGAGCTGAATTAAGAGTATAGCTATGGGCTCAAAGCAAATTTTTATTTTGTTATATAAGGTAATTTAATTTCTTTTTCTTTTTCTTGGTTATTTAACATCAAGCTGGCTAGTCGAGTTACAGAATATAGCAATGGTTCATCATCCACCGTGCTTGCACTATATACAATTAAAGTTTGGAGCTCTTGTACCATAAACTATTATAAATTTGCATCTTATTTTATTTTTGAAATTCATTTCACTATATACTATATGTTTTTATATTTCTTTATCTACTTTGATGTCCATGAAGTGGATTTCAGATTTGTAATAGAACAGGAAAACCCGTGTTTTATTAAAAAGTACTTCATTTTTTCAAGTTGCGAATTGATTCTTACACTTTGGATTGCCAAGTCGTTTTCTAGTCTGATTAATGTCACATTTTTCTATGCGTGGGAAGATTGAGATGCTGAATGGTATTTATCATATGAATGAGTAATTAATATCCCTCATTATTATATAGTAATCCAGTATCATTATGTCAATAGTAATAGCTTAATGTGGGAACCTCATTGTAACATTTATCCGATGTGTGCACCTATTATCAAAAGCTCCACAAGGCGGCCAAGATGGCTTATAAACTTTAATGTTTTCTCTAGCAAGTAAGCCTCTAACAAATAAATTTCCAGCACCATACTTATTCTGTGAATTCATCTTATTTTTAGTACTTTCTTACTCATTAAATCCTAACATGAAGGCACATTCTTTTAATTGGGGACACACTATAAAATCTGTATATAGTTATAAAAGTTTTGATATCTTTATTGTTATAAATTTGTAAATTTTCTAAACTTAAAGCCTTTCTCCATTCTGAACTGAATTAGATCAACAATTAAGATTGTTGAATGTGAAAAAACTTATCCTACACACAACATGGTCAATTTGTTTTAGTAGACTTGGTAATTTGAATTTACCTGGAATGTAGTATGCTTTTTGTGTAAATCATCTCCTCACCTTTGAGCAATATATTGACAATTTCTTCTTGTTCCATCTGTTTTCTTAGGTGGAGAAGAAGCATGCATATGCTTGTATAGAAAATATGATATATGATGTGTCCGAGTGGGCCGCATGTCAGGTAATTGAAATATCTTTTAGTAGTAAATAATATGAATGAGATGTTCTCAGTAATGTAAATTACAGGCTGACTATGATATGCATGATATTTACACATATATGAGAGAAAAATATGTAAGAGTATTTAGTGTTTTTCCTTCAAAAAGATTTACTTTAGCATTCAACATGATAGATATGAACTATTTCATTGGACCACCTGATGTGAGGAAAATCTGCACAAGCCAATGGGTATGCTCACAAAACATACGATGTGCATCCTCTTCTGAGCTTGGTCTTTGTATTTCATATTATATATAATCCTATCCACAAAATGAATATGCTGTGATGTTAAGACAACACAAGCTTTCAAATCCTTGTTGTCGAGTAAATATGAACAACAATATTTTTGTACTCAACAAATCCAAGATCTCATGATATCCTTAGTGTTGTTCTTGCATGCTAATTGGACCATTCAAAATTTCTACATACCACATACTCAACTTATAGGTCAATGAGACTGGAGAGGTGCTTATTAGTTTGGATCAATCCTTTCCCAATACTTGCACAGAATGACAAAATAGAAAGAAATGAAAAGGATGATTAACAATGTAAAAGAGAAATCAGTGTGAAGGCTTAGTATGGAGGATGATCCTCAACAAATTTCTCTGCAGATGAGTGACTCTTGTTGTTCAATACTCCTGTTGGTATATCATGGCTTACTAGTTTAACTCTAATTCTGACCAATGTTTTGCCCAGTTTTATCCTTGAACATGTAAAAGAGGCCTCAATGTTTATGGTTTAGCGTGAGCGCTATATACAATTGTCTTGTGTCTCAAGGTTTCTACCCTAGGCGTTTTTGTTTAATATGTATATTTTCAGTGAATAATCTGTATGTTCACAAAACTTGAATTTTAAAGGTAATTTTGCAAGGAATTAGTGACAGATATCAGATACTTTAGCAGAGTGTTATAATGTCTTAGGATGGAAGTAGGAAGCTAAATCTATTCTAAGGAAATAAAACTATGATATATTACTTCTCAGCTATTTGAAATTTTCTAGATTACACTGTGTTTTTGTTTGTACCCAATGTTTTGAGTTAGCTACCTCACTCATTTTCAGGGAAGCTAGTTTTTTATAAGCATAATGCTTGCTTCACATTCGAGATCCAAATTTTCTGGTGTAACAAGGTTCTCCACCCTTGTTTGAATTGTAGGAGACAAAGTACACACTTGTTATATGGATGAAAAGATGGCATAGCAGCAAATACAATGAACCATGATATATATATATATATATATATATATATATATATATATATATATATATATTGTGTGAAACCCTTCTCATTATTTCAATTAAGCCCTGGAAAAATTTGTAAAAGTCTTAATGTTTTAATTTTGTCACAACTTGCTAACAAATTCTTTTATCTATGCTGGTATTCTTTGAAGACCCTCCATCATTTCTAGCTAATGTTGTGCCTCAATGTAATGTCCCAAATACGAAATTCTATATTTCATAATTTTTTTTGTACTTTCAGAGTAATTGGAACCAGAATATTCAAACAAACTGCAAACCGAGACTAACAATAATGCTGATTACGAACAATTAAAAACATACATATATATAGCCCTAGTGACTGTAACTCTGCAAATAGTGTGCTCTAGTGATTGTAACTTTGCAAACAGTGTGTGATTGGTGGAAATTGGGTGAGGGTGAGGGGATGTTTTGTTAGTATCTTAAAGTCTGAGAGATGTCCTTGCCTCTAGAAGTGAAAGTTCTTAGGGGGGATGCATCCCCGTGGAACACTGGTTAGAAATCAATGAAAATGTAGTAGAGATGGGGATAAAATTAATGATGGGAATTCATTGTGTCAACACATAGGGATGATCTTGCTGTAGAATCAGAGTATGAAGTGTTTTGGTAATAGAAAGCAATAATAGCCTCACTTTTGAATGGAGGAACACATAACTATTAAGGATTTATTTTTCTAGTTTGTGATGGAAATAGTTCAGTTGATTACAAGATACATCTCAACCTAGAGAGGGTCAAGTTGGACAAGTAACTATAGTGTGTATTTTCCTTTTGGTAGTTCTTGGAGATGGTGTGAGGAATTCAACTATTCTAAATTTCTAATTGTCTTTTGGTGATTCAAAATGAATTCCACAACTCTACGGAATGCATTAACAATCTAAACTTGGGGAACATAGGTTGATTTCGACTGACAGGGAAAGACATATTATCAAGCTGTAGGCAATTGTGGGCCGATTGACAAGACCGGACAACTCTTCTACACTTCTAGCTTTGTAGGGCCAAGGAGGGTATTCTTAGAGATCTTGACAGGACAATTAAAGAGAAACGAAGAGAAGATTAGGTAAAAAGTTAAGCCACATCATTTGTGTATGTCCCAATAATTTGTCACTAAATACCCCTACACTGGCTTACTGGTCTTGAAAACCTAAAGATCTCTTTTCTGCAGATTACGTTACACATACAACTACAGATGCAAAACTAATTTATATCCCCAGAGGTTAATCGCTTTATGCATTTCTTATTTCATGTGCAACCTAGAACCCAAACATGCATAACTCTTTGAAGATATATCAGACATCAATTCTCAAAATATTTAACATTAATGTATTAGTATTACTGAGTTATGCAGACTGGTAGAACCTAGCATACACTAATCTGCCAAGGAACATGGAGGAGGATATTTTCATAAAGACATTGATCATTTAGCCATTTGTGATCAATGCTTACTTATTTGGGAAACAGAGTCAAAAACTTAGAAATGGGAAAAAACATTAAGGTATACTTGAAACAAAGAACTAGAAATGCATATAAGAAACCATCAACCGAACTGCAATCTTACCCACATGCAATTCAAAGACTCAAGAAACTTAAGATAATCAAACATTCTTTAGCTGCATATAACTACTCAAAGAAATCCCACATGTTATTATATAAAGCACTAATCAAAAACAACAAGAAGCTATCAAATGTAGCCCTAGAAATTTATTTCATTATATTCAAAAAATCTTAGTCAGTCATGGAGACATCCAGATCATGGAGAGGATCTCTGCAAGACAATAACTTCTCCAAAATTTACAGAAAACCCTCCCACAACCCTCTGAAGCTTTGACATAAATCATTTGATCACCTTAGAATAAACTTTAGGCAGCACCACAAATTTGGTTAAACTATTTTTTCTCCTAAGAAAAAGAAGTATATATAACCAGCTAGCATAGTCTAGTTGACGACACTTGTTTTCTATGCTGATAACACTTGTCGTAATCTGCATCTTTGCAGGACATATTTTTATTAAATTTGTTGCAACAACCTCTCTACCAAGGCATTGAAGTCACTGAAGTCATGCAACACACTTAATCAGACCTACTAAGAAGAATTCCAATGTTTGGTAGGCTTCAATCATCACGGCCACATCTCTAGTAGACAGGGCATTCTTTCTAGTACATCAGATCAAATCAACTCAGAACAGGGGAGGTCGCAATCAAATATGAACAGAAGATGATAAGAAGTACCTAACTCCATTGGTTTCTGGTGCTTTAATGACTACAAAGTAATCCATACCCAACTAATTCACTTCCTTTGTGAATTCTACATACGATATGGGCATTGTAGGATCTTCAATAACTCTCCTAGCTATCACATGCGCATTTTGCAACATGGTCTGTTAGATTAGATTTGCCTCTGCAGATATCTACCTTGTCAATGACTGGGCATTCAAGACTTGGCCTCTTCTCAATTGATCCTATAAGTGCCATGTAATTCTTCATCTACCTACTGAACTTGCCTCTGAAAAGTTTCCTTGGTTGTGTTCATACCTTACTGCTTTTCTTACCAATAGGACAACATAGGCTTAAATCTTTTTAACTCTCACAAGGATCAATGGTGTAGGTTTATTGCCATTCAAATCAATTGTTGTAACTTGTAAGCATCTATGGACTCAAAAGTTGATTACCACTTTACTAATTGACCTCATAGCTAATTAGAACATGCAGCATGCCCTCTTCTTATTTGTTCGAGCACCTCCCAAATGCCTTACTTTAGCTACTAAGTGCCCACAAGAATGAATGGCCTAGGTCGATCGCTTCAAGATCAACGATTGAGGGTGAAATGAGGAAAGAAAATGTGAAGGCACTACCTTCCGTCATTTTGCCTATATGCAATAGGAAGTGAACATGTCACTAGATACCACAGCATGGACCATGCCTTAGAAATCCACTAGATATAAAAATGGGGCCCACAACACATGCCATCTAAGACCATGTGGTATGCTCTCATTTGTTGTCACATAAATGATCCCCTTAGAAATTTCACTCCTGACCAATAAGAATCAACCTTTAATACCACATGTCCCTTTGTATTCCATTTGGGTCACCACTTTGACTTGGTAAATCTTGACCAGAATCTATGGCTCATGTTGATTGGTAAATGATCAATGATTACTGGTAAAACAGGGAGAGCAGATGTGAGGTGCCATTACTTTTAAAATTTTTTCCATTTCACCAAGGTGCATAAGAAATGAACACATTGATATCTTTTAAAATACTACTAGGTCCAAACATATAACTGAACCTTTGCCGAGTGGATTGAGTGAGTCCTTGACTATTTGTTGTTGGATGACATGCGGCAACACTCTATTTGCTCCTCATTGCAAATGAATCAAAGTCGCCTTCATATACTGCCCTTTAAACACCATGGCCAACCTCATTACCACATGTCCCATACAAAACTTATGCCTTCAAGTAGAACTTATGGAAGTACATGAAAATTAAAATAAGAGCCTAGATGAACTCATGACTTTTGCCATCTAAGACAATGTGGCGCCTTTCTATTAGTTCCTTATGGCACGGGCCCATGTGAATCATCCATGCACTCACCCTTCAACCAATGGAGTTAAGACACATCAGGCCAAGTGTTCATTGAAAGTGGCCAATTCATCTTTTGTTTGTGCCATTGGGTTCATTAAATAGCTAGCAGATAAAATTGTCCATATTGATTGACACACGATCAATGGCCATGGACAAAACGGCATAACCCTAACTTGCATGCAACAATCTTTTGTCATTTTGCCTATGCCAAAGCTACCATGTAAACTGCACCTTGAACATTTGGCGAATTGACATAGCAGGACCACCACCAATTTCCATTTGATAACATGTGGCTAGTGTCCATTTGCTTCTTATGACACAGGCCCATATGAATCATCCATGTATCTATCCTCCGCCCAGTGATTTCTAGACAGCTCATACCATGTGCCATGTAAGAAACCTTTTATTTACATTTGTGTTTCTGGCTCAACTATTAAACTGTGGCTAGATCTGATGGTCCACATTGGTCAACACAAGATCAATGACCAGGGGCAAAACAGCCAAACACAACTTGTAATGATACTACCTTTTGACATTTCACCAAGCAATATCTTGTGGCAGATTTTAGGCCCTGCAATTCTCTGCCTGTTCTAACATGACCAATTAAAGATTGCCACCTGTCTGGTCCCATGCCACATGAAAATGAAACAAGACACCTCATCCCTGGCACCTGCTGCTACCTTGAATTCGTCTTGGATGCCTATGTAATTGCTTATGTGTACCATTGTTGCTCTGCTGCAAATGAAGAGAAGATCAGCTGGGCTGATTAACTGTGGGCACAAATTTACGACAGAACTGGTAACTGGTCATTGCGGAGACATAATAAAATCACTTAAGCTGTGGGCAACTGCCTATATCAAGTCAATGTGCATTTAGAGCAAAAGCACAAAGGCAAACTTGCAGGCTAAAGCAAAGACTAGGCATTTCACATAAGTCTGAATGAATCAGGCTGCCATGAACATAAAACAGGAGCTTGACAAAAGCACAACAGGAAAAATCCCATGCAGGATGACTTACTGAATCATACTTGGAAAAATTGCTTAGAATTTAACAATACACATAGTGCCAAAGTATAGTGCTGAGAGCGGATTTAACAAAGCACAAGCATACTGGCAAAACACAAAGCCCTAGTTAATATCTCTTAGATTGGTTATAAGCATGAAGGTTACCAAAACAATACAAAGAGCCTTAATTAGGCTATCTCAGATCACGTGTCACACCATGAGAGGATTTTAATTGATGGAGAATGATTGTCCTTTTTCTCGTGGAAGTTAAACCATAGACATATGATTGAATCCATCTTGTTCAAGGACAATAAATTGAGCATTGTGTGTGAGAATTATATTAAATGGAAGAAGACACATTTTGAGCTATATGATTTTATGGGAAGGCTTTATTTTCTTCATTTTATTAAAAATAATAAAAATCAATTTGGCATGTTGCCTTTTAAGGTTTAAAAATCAAAACTAGTATAAAGGACAAATGACAGTTCCTGTGTGCTTATGCAAGAGATCAGAAAATTATTTGGACAAATAAACTTTATACTGAAAATCTTAACCATGATTAGGAGTAGCTTGTAGTATAAGATTTGCTTTGCTTAACTTACAAGTATTACTGTGCTGTTGTATATGCTCTTATCATTTTGTTTGTTTCAGCGTACTGCCTTCATTTCTGAAGCTTTAGTATTTTTTTGCATCTAAACTTTTAGCATTCTGAACATTTTTGTGCTGTTGTATATCTGTGATTATAAGATGGTTAATGCATTTCCACAATGATTGAATTGGTATTTTTGAACTTACTTGCTACATTGTTGATGGTTCTGTTGAAGTGTGTAAACATTGTGAGTAAGAAAGGTGAACTTACTTTAAGTAATTTGTATTCTCTGTAGTACATTGATCTATTCAGGCTAGTGATGTTCTCTTGCCAGTTCCCTTTTCAATCCTTTAATGTAAGCCATTAGAATTTTAACCCCCTAAGCATGTGTTTTTATATTTTAGTGCAAACGTGACTCAAATTGTTTTGATAGAAAATTGTGTGAAGGAACATAATATGTTTCTACAGTTCCATGGAAATTTAAGAAGTATAATTGTTAACACCTCATTTTTATTTGTAGCATGTAGGATAAGAGATGATATCCAGCAGCATATATGTTAACCTCCCCAAATCTTTTTCCTTTTTCAACAGGGTTTGAATTGTCTATCGAACAGTCACAACCCAAGTTTTCACATGAATGGTATGGGGAAGAATGTTGTATATAGCAGTCATAGTAATAAAGGAAGTAGCCATGGTAGCACAGCTACAAACAGAGATGAATATATCACGCAGGAAGAACTTTGTGAGTGGTTGCATATGGCATTCAGCAATTTTGATGGTGCTAATGGCTTACAACAGAATACAGGATTGAAGCGCAGCTACTATGGCAAGAAGAAACTAAAAAGAAATGGAAATAGGCGATGGTAATGTTATAGAGATGGGTGGTTGAATCAGTTGCATTATATCCAAGCACATCCATGTAAACTGTAAATAATTGTTTTCACTTGTTGTCTGTTATCTAATTCAAGTGAAGGCAATCCAATGAACTTGTAACAGTAACATTAAAAGAAAGTTGTTATGGATAAAGGCATATCTCTTTTTATTCAAGAGCATAATTAGGAACCACAATCATGCTTTTTAACAGAATCCTCTATACTTCCCCATTTTCCAATTAGCGTCCAAAAGAGCTGTGTAAACCTTGGTACTAGTGTATTAAGAATCTCGACACAGAATTGCTGCTTTAGAGATTCCAAGTTTGTATTTCGTGAAATTGAAATCTTGTATAGTAAGAGAGAACATCACAAATTTTCTGTATGCAATATTTGAATGCAAAGAAACTTGCTCGTAGTGCATGAATTGTTTCTCTTCTTTGATTTCATGAAGGGAGATTAAGAATTAGTTTCAAGGAGCTTAAAGTCCAAAACATGGACTCTTGAGTCTTAACTTACAAAATGCTATTATTTCAAAGCAGTAATGCTTGTTAAGCCGGGCCTACTTTGTCACATAAAAGTTGGAGACTCCCAATTCATGCCTTCATTTAATAGAAGTATATACTCGACTATGAATGGGATTTGTAAGTTCGCAGATCCCATAAATCCTTAACGTTGTCAAGTTAGTTTTCTCATCTTTATAGATGAATACAAAAGTAAACTTGTCCTTCTGAAGTGTTATATATAGAAAAACTCTAATTACCATTTTTTAATGGTGGAGAAATGCATTTTATACTATTTTAGGGACCAGAGTATTACATCAATCTAATTGCCTTTTAAAGAGAGCTAGAAGGGCTAACATCTATGTCTGTGGATCAACGCGGAAGGATTTAATCTCCCCATAGACACATGAATTGAGTTTTGACATATTTGATATCCTAAGACATTTTCCCAAGCCTAATCTATGTAAGTTGGGTAAATATTTGTTCTCATTGTTTTTTGTTAGCTATCATGCTTTAATACTCTTTTCCAATTCATTAATGTAAGCCTTGCGACATTTATTTTCATGGTAAAAATAAATTTTATAAATTATGAATAAGACCTAATTTAGCCACATGGTCAAGAAAGGGACTACCCTCAAAGCATTGAGGTTATTGACTAAAAATGGTTCAGGGATCACTCATGTTATTCAAGTGAGGAAATAAAATAATGCAGTGTTTGCACTGTGCAACTAAACAAAATTGGTTAATTTTAGTAAAACTATTCTTCATTTTTAATAGCCAAAGCCTTATTACTCGTTATTATGATTTTTGACTCAAATGACATTGCACAATATTTGTTAAGAAAACCTAGATTTCAATTAAAAAACATGAAAAGATAACACACCAGAAGCAAATTCCTATGATGTCAAGATTACAGTCGAGGAAAACATCTAAATTTAATATCATATAATAAAAAATATCTACTTTTGTAATTATAATATAATGCTTATTATATCTCGAGGTATCTTAAAAACCTTTCATCAGGGTCATTTTGTTAACACTACTTTGGTTTAGATGCTTCACATCCATTTATGACTAAAATGAATTTACTCCTATGGAATATAACACAACAATCTGATAGATTTATGACTAAAATGCATTTAGTCTTATTGAATATAATCCATAAAAAGGTTTTGAAACGATTGCACAAACACCTCTTAAGGGATCGATGCTTATATTTAAAAAATATTGAATCATAATTATAACTTTATACAAGCAATCTAGGGGAAAGGACCCATTAGTTGAACATGTTCCAATAGTTGTGATAGTAGTTGTTAATATAATGTTCAATAATTGTTTAAATAATGTTCAATAATTGTGACATAAGTATCCTAACTTAAACAAAATATATCCCTTAGATCTAAAAAACAACCAATCATGTGATGCCACATCAGCGCTCAACTACTCATGATGTGAATGCACAAGTATTGGTAGCACTTTTTTTTGGGCCTTTTTAGACACCTTGACAAAAAACATGCTGATGTGGCATCATGTTTGATGATGTGAACCTGAAATGAAAGTTATAAGCAAGGGACTTGCCATGTAAGCTGCTGTAAAAAAATTGGAGTGATTTGAAATTTCCACGTAAGAGAAACGCAAAATTAGGGTGCACAACTACTAGATCCTCTCCCTTATATGTGAAAAACAAATTTTATTTGTTGGATTCAAATTTCTAGAATGTTCTTAAAAGACATTTATTATGTTGTGTATAAAATTAACTGAGATTAGTTAATAAAGGTATAGCTAAATAACAAAAAGTGGGGAAGAGTTACACCCTAGGGACAACGTCTAATTAAATCATAAATGCTTTCATTAAAAAATCTATAGAATTAATAAATAAAGCGTTAAATGAACTTCAAAGAGGAACTGAGATAAGCGGGAGGAGAGTGAATTAACAGTTTTGAATCGACGAGGAGTGGGAATAGCGTGGAGGTAGAGGGTGAAGACGAAGGTGAGGACGATTGCAGTTTAGAAGGGGAGAGACAGAGATGAATGAAATGACTCTTGGCAGGAGGAAGAGGAAGAGAGGCTTGTGGATATTTGGTTTGAGGCCTGCCATGCCGTCTCTGGTGCGTGCCCAGTAGGAGCCAAGCAAGTCTCCATGGATTTGTTCGGCGGTTCCTCTGTGTCAAAAGGCCCTTTGGTGGCGGATTCAATTTTGGGTCCTAACAGGATCGACTATTCAAAAGGCAACAATTTCGAACAAGGGTTAAAGTGGGGTTTCCTTATCTCTATATTTGGGGTTTTAGGCTCTCCTAAGGGCCCAAGGATGCCGACGGCGATGGTCTATTAGATGCAGTGAGGTTGTTTAATTTCACGCGATTTGAATGCCCTTTCTTCCCCAGCTCCCTGCACTTCTTTGAGCAATGTTGTTGGCATCCCTCCTCTCAGTGATGCTTATGAGTTTGGTCAAGTTTCGTATCTTATGGCGGCCCCTCTGAAGATTTCTGCTAGGCTTGCCACTTAGACCTTGGACGCTGGTGGGACTGGGTTGGTGTCAAAGGCAACTTTTGTTTTAGGTGCTGATGCTTGTAGAAGACCATTGAAATGTTGGGTGGATGCTGTCAAGCGTCAAGGGCTTGGTTGCCTCCTCTCCTGGTCTGTCTTTGGCTCCTATTGTAGATGGTAAGTGTTTTTTGCTTCGTATACCTGATTTGTTGTTGACAGAGCAACTTCCAAGTTTGAGTGTTCACTTGTTGGTAAATTTGTAGAAGCTAGGCCAAATATTGAACTGTAGGCTGAACAGAAATGGAATACTAAGGGCCATATGGAGATTTCAGCTATGAAGAGTTTCTTTTTTATATCTTTTTCAAACCATGAAGATTGTATACGAATGCTCTCAAACGGCCCATGGTTTGCAAGGCTAGTTTATTTCTTAAAAAAGAGGCATCGGGTTTTGATTTAGAGATTGTATACAGATCCCCTCTCAAACTATGAAGATTGTATACAGATCCCCTCTCAAATGACCCTATGGTTAGCGGGACTAGTTTATTTCTTAAAAAAGAGGCATCAGATTTTGATTTTGAGAAAGAATGTTCAACATGGTTCTTGTTTGGGTCAGGCTTCTTTGGGTTGCTGTTAGAATATTGGGAGGAGAAAGTCTTGTTAGTTGGCTAGCTTTTGATAGTGGATGATGTCACCAACTCTATGAAACACTTGTTAGGTTTTATGCTATTGTGGAGGTGAACAAGGTGTTCCCTTTTGCGATCACCTTATATTCTAAATTGGGTGATTGAAGGATTCATTGGTGGTTTGTCATAGTTGCCTCAAAGTTGGTCATGTAATGGCGGGGTGCTCAAGCAATAGGGTATTGCAAATTATTTGATAGAAAAAAAAGAACACCTGGAATCTTCTCAACTTATTGTTAATAAGATTAGTAGGATGCACTTAGAAGAGATGTTCAAGGAGGATTGCACAGAGAGAGAGTTTGAGGATAGTAGGGGTTTGAGGGAGATCCAAGTTGTCTCCAACCTTTCAAATGCTAAGTGGAGGTTGCTCAAACCCAATACAGAAAAAAAGGTGAGGTGATGGAATTAGGAGAGTAGCCATTTAGCTATCCTTTGTACCTTACTAATTCAAGAAAGGTTGTTAAAGTGGAGAGACCAATTAGGAAAAAAAATGGTTTAAGGATTTGTTGGTATTAAAAACATAGAATAGAGAATAGAGAGCAAAACAAACATAAAAGAACTCATTGATATCATATATTATCAATAGCATAAACCAATACACATTTATACATAAAATTGACGCAACAACCTTCCTAAAAACCTATTAATTGATTCAACAGGTAGTTGGTGCTAATCGACAACAAATTGAGCATTATTGATAGCAAACTATGAGATTAAGGCCAAGGAATTGGAATCAATTGACAGATGAAATAGTTCGTTGTAGACTCCTTTTCAAACTCTTCTTACATGCATGATTCGGTTATGAATTATTCTAAGACTCCCCCTTAAAGAATAATTGAATTTTGATGGACTCCTAAAATATCTAACAACATAAAAACTAAAAACAATATATTATGCAAAAGTTGTCCTTTGAAAAAACAATTCTCAGACTAGTAAGAATTTTTCAAGTTGCTCCCAAGTATAGTCCTAGCAATATCTAAGTTCCCAACATCATTGGACACCATTTGCCAGATGAAGGTCTCATTACCCTCGTAAAGTTATATATTGAACTTCTAGATTTTTGGATTTCCCTTGAATTATTGGACACCAATCCTCACATGTATGTCTCATAACCCTAATGAGGTATAGTTTCTTCGATCCACAAGCACCTCAGACTATTGAGCATCTATCTAACCTCTATTGCATCCTTCTCTGTCTTCAAAATGTTGGCCTCTTCAAAATAGAACAAGTGACTCATCTTCAATGAAATCATCACTATCAATATCGGGTGGTTCTTCAACAATCTCACTCTTACCTGACATTCTTTTTCCCCTTTCAAGCAACAATCATACAACAAAGTAACACTCTTATGAAAACCCACAATCTTCTTTACACTACAATAAATTGAGATTTATTCTTCAAATTTCTTCACACATGAACACTAGTGATCTCTTCTAGATCATCCTCTTCAACTACAATATAGATACCACAACAAAGAATAGAACAACAAAAGAACTCTTATAGTGATAACTTCAACAACAAAGATATAATTCTCAATGATCTTAGCCTATAGCCTACCAAATTGCCTTATCTTTGAGCTTCTCCTTGGTGACTACATTTTAATCAAGTGATTCCTTCGCACCACAACTCACCACAACAATGCCCTTAAAAAAAAGGGTTTCCAAAGCATATAGATTATGCTTCTCACTTTGAGGCTACAATCTCTCTTTGGTAGCTTCTTCTCTGCTTATATCTGTAGCACAAAGAATCTTCTCAAACACATGATCCATTGCTTAGTGGAGTCCTTATTTCATATTAGCATTTGTGAAAGAATCACCATACAGGTTTTAATAGAGGATCAAAGGATAGCATGCTAGCTCTCATACCATATTAAAAACATAGAATAGAGAATAGAAAGCAGAACACACACAAAATAACTCACTGATATCATTTATTATCAATAGCATAAACCAATACATATTTATACTTAAAATAGACCAAACAACCTTCCTAAAAACCTGTTAATTGATTCAACAGGTAGATGTTGCTGTTCGACAACAAACCGAGCTTTATTGATTACAAACTATGAGATTAAAGCCAACAAACTAGAATCAATGGACAAATCAAATAGTTCATTGTAGACTCATTTCAAACTCTTCTTACGTTCATGATTCAGTAATGAATTATTCTAATAGTTGGAAGGGATTGTTAAGTGCTCCTTGGAACGTTTTGGTTTCAACCACCTTGATAAGACTTGTCTATTTTGGTTCATGGGTTGTATGCCCTATGTTGTGTTCAACTCCTTTGATTGTGGTGTTGATTGTTTGTTGATGTATTGCTATCTTTTTGTTGTTCCTTGATGTTGGTTGGGATTCATTGACCTATTTATCTTGCTTTGTAAGGTTGTTAGACTTATCCTCGACATGCCTTTCTCCCAAACCTTGACTTCTCAATCCACAAACCGCAATCTAATACCATAGAGTTGAAGACACCTTCCTTTGTGACCCACTTCCTTGATGGATCACTTGTAGTGAAACACAACACAAGAATCAATGTTGGCCACTTTACTTGGATTAGTTGTAGTGCAACCAATGCACAAGAATCTATGGGCCACTCCTTTAAATGGATCACTTCTACTGTTACACATGCACAACAATATGCCAACCACTCTTATGAGTGGATTGAACTTAAAGTGCAACACATGCACAAAACTTAAACTTTGGGGTTATCATTCACTTCGACAATAATCTTCATGTTGATACCATTTGATGTAGCCATGGATGGAGGGTCTAATGAAAAACTATCTAGCCATGTAGGCTAACCCCAAACCTAAGTAAAATGTACTCCAATCTATTTTTTTTAAAGTACACTAATATAAATAATAAAATGATGTATTATTTCATCCACAATAATTATACCAAGCAATTAGGACTTACAACTAATAGTCACAATCCATTAGGTTTTACAATTTGAGACAATGAATTCCACTAGGATCACTTTGCTAATCTATAGTTATGGACAATTTAGTAACATGAGGGTTATTGCAATCTTTAGTTCTTATGCTTAGACCACAAACATTGTACAATCAAATACTCCTTGGTGTGACTCTAGACTTCTAATCTTAGTCACTTAGACTCCCACAGGAAACATGCTTACTACCTTAGATCTTTAATTATGTTCTCAACTCCTTATCCAAGATTTATCCTATCAACTCCAACCTTGCTAATCAAATGAGTTTGAAGCTTCTAGTTTATATAGAGAATTGTTGAATAACACTTGAGGAAGGGAACTCTATTAAATTTAGACAACCTCATGAAATTCTTATCTCTTCTAACAATTCTTTCATCAATTTACTAGGCATTAGAAAACATTTTATTCCTTTGTACCAACAATAAAGTTTTCAATAAGGATAATTAGGACTCAAAATTGCTAAACATACCTATACCTTGGGAATGATTCTAGCTGGCCTTACTCTTCACTACAAGCTTGGGATGTATTCCTCTTTCCTCCAAGTAAAGGAAAACAACTCCAATTTGAAGAATCCAACTTTGCTCCATCTTGAATTATTAAGCATGAACACATAACACTCAATGGTGTCATCTCACAACATCCTTATAAAGAATACTTAATTAGTTGTTACTGCATAATTGCCTAATGATCAAATACTCCATATGAATTATTACATCTTCAATTTAAATAATTGATCTTTGTGCCACCTCAAATAATAACATGCAAACTCATAAATCTCAAAGGTGTTTGTGAAGAATACAACCTTAGGTCTTATTGCATAGCATCTTGATGAAGTACTTTGTATGCATTATCACATACACACAAGAGTATCAATTAGGTTATTCTCTTAATGCAACAATATCTCAACTAATCATCATGCACCATTGCCACATACATTCTCAAGCTTGATATACATTATTGTCAAAACTATAAAGCCAAATACTAACTCCAACTTCAAAATATATTTTACGCCGAAGGCGTATCCTATTTGAAGTGAGCGGACTCACTTTGCATATCAGACGCTCACAAGCAATGCCAATGATTGAATTCATCTAATCCGTTGAATTTTCATCGACTTTTTTTCCGCTTCCGTATGCAAGACGCTACATCGCCTCAGTCATCCATGTCTTCAAAACACAATGACCGCAACATCTTTGCTTTATCCATTCCATTTGTCATTGTTTCACGGCTCGGTTTCGACAATCAGGCATGTTACAGACTCCATTATCCCATGGTTTTGCTTGCTCCCGTTTCCAGGGAAACCACATAAATTGATCCTTTTATATCAAAAGATAATATATTAAGGCCATTCTCAAGAGGATATTTGAACAAATGCAGGGAGTTGCCCAATCTAAAATGTGCAATCGACGGTTCATTACTTTCAAGGAGATGATCAAAATGATCACAACCATTAATTTTTTCCACCGCTTTTTCATCTCGAGAGTTTCGGATCATCACTAGTCTTTTACTACGGCAATGTGGTTGTATCGTACGCAACTTGCATTTTACGCTTGTCGCTGGCAAGTCGCATTTACTACGAACACGCCAATGCCTCCAGATTCTCAAACTGAACCATTTGGTCCAAGAAAAACTGCTCTCATCCCATACCCGCCAGCTCGCTACAGTTAGGTCATGGAGAAGAATCGTCAACAGACTTAGTAGATCGGTTACCGACACCAGATTTGCTGCCTGCCTTGGATTGCAAGTGTTGAACTTTTGGATTTTTCTTGCCTCCCCCAAGCAGATGTATTATTCTTCCCTGAGTGTTTGTTCTTGGAAAACTCTTAATGAAAATTACACACACATCCGTTGTTCCTGCTAATTCTCTTTCCTTACCTCTCAGTTGGGCAGTCTATTATGCTTTGGCAGATGTTCATATTCTCTTCCCATAAATTTATGGCAAAGGCTGTGGAATTTGGCTTTATTTCTTCCCATTGAATTTCCAATGCACACTCTTACAAAACCATTTTATATATAGTTGTTCATTGACGTGTACTAAATAACATTTCTTTGATGTAGTGGGATTTTAGCTTTCAAAGATATCCATTTTGTGCACATCTCTGCTGTCAATAAAATGGTGTTTCCTTGAGGCATATTGTCAAACAGTTCGTTGTCGTTGCCTGTGCATATTGGAATCTGGAATGACTTGGCCAAAACATTATTGGGAATTATTGGATTGGAAGCCGAATTGGGCAAGGAAAAGGCTTTACCAGGAGAAAGCCACAATGGTAGAGACAGTGGTATTTCCATTGTTCCACGGGAAAACAGGATCATCCCCTATTTTGATGTTTGCATAGAAAAGCTTTATATGGTGCCCACAAAGCCCTACAACAAAATTGCCATAGGAAAAGTTAAAAAACACAGAAGATTAAAACAAGAATATCTTACAATCCAAAGCCAGATTGAAATCCTCAAAGAATAGAAAGTCAAAAAAATTGTGTGGAATTGAGAAACTGTGATGGTGGAAAACACCCTAAGGCATGCGAATGATAGTCTCGGTGTCTTTCTCCATGGCCTTACCCTTGAATCTCCACCAGAAATTGCTGTCGAATTTTTGCGCTCAGTTGCCCGTTCTTGAATATGCAAATAGATTCTCCCTGCTTGTGCAAAATGAGGGCTTTGGAACAGGGTATGGACATCCACCAAAGCGCAAAGGATGGTATGGACATCCATCAAAGCATCATGCAAGGAGGATTTTTTTCCATATATTATAATTGGAAATGCTTGGGTGGACATGTATGCAAAATGTGGAAGCATAGAAAAGGCACATGAATTGTTTGACAGAATACCTCGAAGAGAGGTTATCTCATTGAATGCAATAATTTTTAAAAAAAGCTTTAGAAACTTTCAAGCAAATGCAATTGGTAGTTGCAAACCTAAGAATCCACAACTTTTGCCAACATTCTCCCTCCCTGTGCCAAAATACGAGCATTGGAATAGGGTATGGATTGAAACACCGTATGGACATCCATCAAAGCATCCAGAACAACCTAGCAACGTATAGGTTAAAAGAATGTTTTCTTAATAATGAAAGTCTTTTTTATCACTATACAGGTAGGTATCAATTTTTTTTAGACATAACGGAGATATTAAGAATTTTTTATAAAAAACACATCAAAAGCTGTCCATAATAAATGGTGGTGGAAGATGTTAAGTGTCTTCAAAAACATGCCATGTCACTTAAGAATTAATATTTTCAGTCTTTAGAAACAATTAATAAATGGTGGTGGAAGATGAAGGTTTTGCAAATGGGGTAGCAAGCTAAGTGGGCTTAACCTTGGGGGAAACTCCATGATTAAGCGCGTTTGAGCTGGAGCAGTACTGGGATGGGTGACCTCCCAGGACAGACCAATGCTTCACCTTTGTGAGCATCACCTAGATGCAATGAGTGCTAAGTGGACCATTCATTATCATGAGAGATGGGTTCTTGTGAACCACTACTGATGAATCATGGGTCAATGAGTTTGACTCGAAAACTACACGATTGAATCTTGATAGCAATATCATAATTTGACACGCTGTGGAAGAAACCTCCTACTTATCAATTGATGAGCTAAAGGGGCTCTATAATGAATGGTTCATAAGGCTTAACACTTGTTGAAGGTTTTGCAAATGGGGTAGCAAGCTAAGTGGGCTTAACCTTGGGGGAAACTCCGTGTTTAAGTGCACTTGAGCTAGAGCAGTACTGGGATGGGTGACCTCCCGGGACGGACCAATGCTTCACCTCTGTGAGCATCACCTAGATGCAATGAGTGCTAAGTGGACCGCTCATTATCATGAGAGATGGGTTCTTGTGAACCACTACTCATGAATCATGGGTCAATGAGTTTGACTCCAAAACTACACGGTTGAATCTTGATAGCAATATCATAATTTGACACGTTGTGGAAAAAACCTCCTACTTATCAATTGATGAGCTAAAGGGGCTCTATAATGAATGGTTCATAAGGCATAACACTTGCTGAAGGTTTTGCAAATGGGGTAGCAAGCTAAGTGGGCTTAACCTTGAAACTCCTGGTTAAGCGCGCTTGAGCTGGAGCAGACTGGGATGGGTGACCTCCCGGGACGGACCAATGCTTCACCTCTATGAGCATCACCTAGATGCAATGAGTGCTAAGTGGACCATTCATTATCATGAGAGATGGGTTCTTGTGAACCACTACTCATGAATCATGGGTCAATGAGTTTGACTCGAAAACTACACGGTTGAATCGTGATAACAATATCATAATTTGACACGCTGTAGAAGAAATCTCCTACTTATCAATTTTGATGAGCTAAAGGGGCTCTATAATGAATGGTTCATAAGGCATAACACTTGTTGAAGGTTTTGCAAATGGGGTAGCAAGCTAAGTGGGCTTAACCTTGGGGGAACTCCGTGGTTAAGCGCGCTTGAGCTGGAGCAGTACTGGGATGGGTGACCTCCCAAGACGGACGAATGCTTCACCTCTGCGAGCATCACCTAGAAGCAATGAGTGCTAAGTGGACCATTCATTATCATGAGAGATGGGTTCTTGTGAACCACTACTAATGAATCATGGGTCAATGAGTTTGACTCAAAAACTACACGGTTGAATCCTGATAGCAATATCATAATTTTTTGCATGCTTTTGTGGTGATGGGTATAAGTGTGAAGATATTTCATTCTCTCTTTTAGAGATGCAAATTTTATTGTATGGTTTTTCATTCTCATTTTCTTTGGTTTTAAGTAGTAATAGTGGAGATCTTAGTTTAGTTTAGATTGGCTTAGTTTCACCATTCAGGAACACTCTTTGAATCGGCTTTATAGATTATCACGCCTCTACACAATTATATAGCTAATTGGAAAGACTTGGTAAATTGTCAAATTTATTAAAACTTTTTACTTTTATAAAGAATTATTATTTTAAATTAGTTTTGAAATAATATTATTATGTATTATATTTTAAATTAAAAACATTCAATATAAACATAATATAATATCTAATTTATATACAATATATATTATATAGATAAATTAAATTATATATAATATAATATTAAATATATATTTGAAATTATTATAATTAATAAACTGTATCTTATCACATGATTAAATCATGCTTATTATTATATTTATACATTATATTATTGTTTACAATGTTCTATTCTAAAAATTATTAAATACAAATCTAAAATTATTATAATCAATAATGAATATATTTTATACAATATAAATTAAATTAAATACAAATATAATACAATATATAATTTATATCTTATATAATACAAATTAAATCATGTATAATATAATATCATATATAAATCATAATATATTATTATATATTATATTCTTTAAAAAATATTATAGTTAATTATTATTATATATTATATTATATGTTATCTTTATGTATATTATATTATATTATATTATTAATTATATTTATCTTAGTTAAAGTTAAATTTGTAAATAATTATAGATATCATACAAACTATTTAAGGGTGATATTTGTATATTCATAATAATTTTTATTTGATTGTGTCTTTCAAGATAATGGTTTATAACATTTATTTATTGAACATGAAATAGCTATGTGTCAAATTAGGTTTCAATATATTTGCTATCTATTTTCATTTATCATTTTAGTGTCTTGAAAACTTCACTTATATTTATGTGATTGACTATTGATCACATTTAGAAGGAGCATATGTTGGGTTCTCGTACCTAAAATAAATCTAGACCTTTAAAACTATTCAAAAATTCTTAGTATGGTTGGAGCTTCTTTGTATTTTTATCATTTGAGAAATTGTAAAGTATCTTTTATTTTTTATCTATTTAACGAGACCCTATTTGTCTCACCTATCTGGGTAGGATTGCTTACTCTTGTCCTATAGTTTTGAGGTGAAGATAGTTTATATTGTAGCTCAATTTTTTGTGGAGCTAGATCTCTTCAAGACTATTTATTTGAAGAAGTTTAGTTCAAGGTGGGTAACCATTTGTGAAAATAACAATTGAACTATGAAGGAATTGCTTTCTAGTGTAGATTGTATTTTTCTAATAGCAATATGCTTAAACTCCTATTCCTCTCTATTTATTTATATCTCCCTATTCCTATGTCTCTCCCTCTCTCTCCTATCTTTCTCTTTCTATCCATATCTTTCTCTACCTTTATCTCCCTATTTGATCTCTCTTCTGTATCTCTACCTCTACCCATATATCTATATCTCCCTGTCTCTACCTCTCTCCCTTTCTCTTCCCATATATCTCTATCTCCCTCTTTCTCTTCACATATATCTCTATCTCTCCCTCTCTCTATTTCCCCCTATTTCTCTCTCCCTCTCTCCATCTCTATTTGTGTATCTCTACTCTCTATTTGTTTCTCTTTCTCTATCGCCCCCCTCTATATCTTTTTATATCTCTATCACTTTATCTCACCATATATATCCCTCTCCCTCTCCCTCTCCCTCTCCCTCTTCCTCTATATCTATATATCTCTCCCTCTACCTCTATCTACCTCTCTATCTATTTGTATCCATCCTCTCTCGCTCTATCTTCATCTCTACCTCTATCTTCCTCTCTCCCCTATCTCTAGACATGTCTCCCTCTCTTTATCTCTTTGTCCCTCTCCCTCTTTCTAGACCTCTACATCTATCTCTTTTTTTATCCCTCTTTCAAACCATATTTCTTCTTCCATCTATCCCTCTATCTCTAACTTGTTATCTCTCTATCTCTCTCTACCCCGATATCACTCCCTCTATGTACCTCTCTATATATCATTTCATGTCTCTATCTTTATTTTCTATCTCTCCTCTACTTCTCTCCATATATATTTATCTCTTCCATCTCTATCCATCTTTCTCTCCTCTCTATCTCTCTCTATCTTTCCCTCTCCTTCTCCATTTCCATGTCTATCTCTATCTTCCTCTCTATATCTATCTCCTTATCCATCTCTCTCTCTTCCCTCCTCCATCTATTCCTCTTTATATCCCTATCTATCCCACTCTCTCCCTCTCTCCTTATTTCAAAAATAACATGAACCTATTGGTAATGGAGCCTAATTATCTTTTTGATTTAGAGGTTTTGTTTCACTTGTGTTCAATCCATATAAATAGATGTATAGTTGATTTAAAGCTATCACTTCTCCATTAAGAATCTTTTTTAACAAAAAAACATTTTATAATTGTTCTACTAATTCACCTTATGTCATACACAAATACATGCAAAAAATAGCCCAAAGATAACAAGGTTTTCAAACCTTACCTTTACTTCAAAAATACCTCTTGTTCTCACATTTGGAAACAAATTGTCGCCGAGATGAAAGGTGTAAAAAGAGAAGACATATCTTGTTTCAGTCCCATTTCGAGTATGAAAATTTGGACAATAAAAACAAAAAAAATAAAAATGATTCGATTGTGTATAGATTCCAAAACATTAAACTCATTGAAACCATGGCAAGTGACTTACTAAATATTTTGCACAAATTGTGTCATGTTGTCAACGATCCCAATGTGAAAAATGGTTAGAGTATTTTTTAAAATAATACGAAACCCTACCACAAATGTTGTTACTTCAATCTATTCACAACAAAGGAAAAGTTCCAATTTGCTTTGGAGATCAAATGGCTAGATTTTTGCAATCTTTCTAATAAAACAATTCAAATAGGGGCGAAATGATCAATTTGTTCATCTCGTGTATCAAGCTTTTCCAAGTTGGGATTGACCTTCCCAGATTGATGAAAAATCTCCAACCCATGTGGTGGTGTGGCGTCCATATCTTTTTAACACACATCCTCATGGCTTTCACATTTTGAGTCTGAAACGCTTTCCATATGCATTTGTTATATTCCTACGTGGTTACATATTGATAGGATTTTGGCGTGAATTTCATTTTCTCTTTTTTTTTAGAGTTTTTTTGTTTGCTTGGTAGAGTGTTAAATGCATGATTTTACTTTGCAATTGTTTGACCACGTTGTTATGTGTTGTCTTGTTGTAGTTGGTATTTATCAGTGCAAGAGCTTAATTTTTATCCATTACTATTTTATCACATGCCAGCAAGATGTCATATTGGATTATGAAATTTTCACCAAAATTAGGATTATATTGGTATAAAAGTAAAATAGAAATAGTATAGAAATGAAGAGGAATTTAAATTTATGTGATAAAAAAATATAGAGTAAGGATATATATACAATGATGAAAATAAATTGTTTTTATAGAATCTTTAATTTGTATGACAAGAATGTATGCAATTGAATACAATGGTATAGAAAAATTGTAACATGGTCACATTGAACTCCAATTTATCTGTAATAAACAAAATATATATTTAGTATTTGAAAAACCTCTAATAGAAACGAGAGTGTTGAAGTTGAAAATCAATAAAAATTATTAGTTACCTTTGGTTGAGTAGTTTGTAGGTCTTAGACAATGAGAACATAGTGTAAATGAGCAATGAGAGGAGCCTGCATTAAATTAAGAAGAGATATATAATTGACAACAAATAAAATATATAAATATTGGTATTGAAGCAAATAAGAAAGTGACATATCTGTAGTGGTTCAAATGCATTTTTAAGTGTCTGAGAAGTTTGAATTTGACATACTTGTAGTGGTTCAAATGCACTATAACCCCTAGTCCAAGGTCAAATTAGGTTTTGACTATATCCAACTAAAGCCCATGAAGGAGCCAAACAATATTAACTATGACTTTGAGAGAAAAATTTTAGATCAATTTTTTTAGATCAAGTATCTCCGAATATGTAATAAATATCTAATAACTCTTCCATGAATTAAAAATAATTTTATGTTTTTTCATGTATTATGGGAGTTAATTTATGCTTATACATATGCATTCTATTAAATTAGCCAAGATTAAACTAAGAATTTTTTTTTGGTTACAATATGAATTTTAGATAAAAATCATGTCATGGATAGAACATGGTATAAATAGGTTGCATACATTTAAAAAAAATATGAAGCAAATCTTTGGATGGGGCCAGCATAGATGTGTCATTGGCTTTAATCTAACTATGTATCTAACAAGATTTTTTGTGTGAAATGACTCTCTTCCCCTTCTACCTATCTCTCTCCCTTTCTCTCCCTCCCTCTCTCTATCTCTCTCCATTTCTCTCTCCCATGCCCCCTTCCTATCCCATATATCTCTCTAATTCTACAACTCTTTCCCTTTCTCTTATCACATATCTCTATCTCTCCCTTTCCCTCTCCCTCTCTCCCCCCTCTCCCTATCTCTCTCTCCCTTTCTCTCCCTCTCTATCTCCCCCTCTCTATCTCCCCCTCTCTATCTCTCCTTATATCTCCCTCTCTCACTCTTTCCCTATCCCTCTATCCCTCTATCTATCTCTCTATCTCTACCACTCTATCCCTTGCTCTTCTCATATATCTCTATGTCTCCCTCTTTTCTCTCTCCCTCTCTCTATCTCCCCCTTTACATCTCTATCTCTATTGTCTGTTTGATTGTCTCTCTACCTCTTTTCCACTCTCCGCCTCTCTCTATGTCTTATACCTCTCACAATTACTATATCCCACCATCTATATCTCCCTCTTCCTCTATATCTCTCTATCTCTACCTCGCTCTCTATCTCACTATCCACCCCTATATCTCTCTCTACCAACTACAAAAAGACATGCACTATATGCCTTCAGTTTTCATGAGATAGCAGCAAGGTTCTCCTTTTTTCATGAGATTCAGTTTCCTAAATTCTCTTTCATTCACAGTGTTTTAGGTCAAAAAAATGTGATTCTTCCTTCTGTTTTCATAATATTTTGCTCTAGGTTAATGGTAGCACTATGAATTGCCTTTGCAAAAGGGACCTTTCATGCATGCAACTTGTGTAGGAATGAATACTTTGACTAGTTGCAATATTATTTCTTTAATGAAAAATTATGTAGTTTTCTTGAATATTGAGTCAATCTTTATAACTCATTACTGCATCTGTATGTGTTGTTTTAATAAGTTAATTTATTTCAAAATCAAATAAGACAAATAATCATTTGCATTTAATTTATTTAATTTGTTGCCTTTTTAGATTATCTAAACTATTTTCTATTTCAATTATTATGTCTACACAAAATAAAATAATGCCATACAATTATTCGGCGTACCCCATTGCACACCTAAAGTGCAATAGCTAGTTAAAAAATATGAAAACACAAAAAATAAAAGAGATGTTTTTGGCTGATGTAAAATTACTTTAACATTGAGATGTTCCTAAATCAATGGTGTAGAAATTAAACCTAGATTTTCTTACCTCGATCTACTTGGTATTGATAGAAACCCTAAAATATTTGTGGATTAATATATATATATATATATTAGACCTATGAATAGATAGTGATAGAAGCATGTTGTGAATTCCTAGACAAATATAGTAGATTTAAATCATAATTAGAAAAAAGTTTGAAAAAATTAATAAATTTACTTGGAAATTTAAATTTATCTCATAATGAAGATGTTTTACACCATGGATTCTCTTCTCAAATCAAATATTTGATACTAGTTGTAATGAAATTAGTTTATTGATGAGCATAATATCATTAATGTCATAAATACATAAGATACTAGGAGCAACATAACAATAAATGAAGAATGAACCACACAATATGAGTGACATAGAAGTAGAATAATTGAAACTAATTCAAACTAATTCATGGATCCAACCCCCACAAATATTCAATAAGAACATAAGTTTCAATATATGCTACCAAGTATTGAACCACTGCATCCCACATTTAGTACAATTAAGTTATCATGATACAAATATAATTATGAAATGTAAGAAAAGCAATTGATCAATTCAATGGTTATGTGTTCCATAAATTAGCCACTCCATATTTTAACACACCCAATAGACTAAGGAAATACTACTCTAAATATTCATACTAGCCAACCCTTCCCTTAAACTAGAGAGTTAATAAGTTATAATACAAATTTCAAATAATCTTCATTCCTCCCAAAAAGCCATCAAAATTCAAAATTATAGCTTGAAAATTATGGTTAGCTATGATCAAAATAGATTTTTTGAATTTGTAATATAAATTTTATTTTTTGGAGAAGGATTAATGATAGTTTATCATGTAATAGATCTCACTTATTTTAGGGATATTTTCTTATGGAGTCAAAAACATATCTTCAATGTTCCATGACATTATATTCATTAAAAAACTTATTTTGTAGGTCATGTTTAGACCTCAAAAGATATTTGTTTATTATGTTCTTCCACTGATTTAACTATTTTATGTCATTTGTTACTAGAGAGAACTTTTTAGCGAGGTATCTTAGTTTTTTCTATGATAGCTATGATCTCTAGCCTATTTAACTAGTGTTTGACAAACACATTTTAATAACTACTTTCACATTTGGTAGATACATAGTAATAATAGGTTGCACAATTTTTATATATTTTTTATTATTGAATATTATCATGTCCTTGTTAATTCTCCAAATCTACATTTAATATTTTAGTTACTATTACTTTTCTTGTTGTATAAGTAATTGTCACATAAACATTATAAATAATATATATTTTTTTAAAATATTGATTGAAAAATCCTACGTAAATAATTTTATACTAAGAAAGCTTCCATTAGTTGTAAGAAAATGTATAATTCCTTTCCTAAACCTATAATTTACAAAAATATTAAGAATAAATAATTTTAAGCAACTTAAGAAATATAATTAAAGTAATTGACAGTTTTCTATTACAACCCACTTATACAAAGTGGATCAATATAATAAAAACTAGGTATCAAACTAATGTTCATAATCTAAAAAAGATAAATGATGGTTTAAAAGACTACCTTATAACTTACAAGAGAACAAATAATTTATCTCATAAATATATTTCAAAAACACCAAGAACAAATAATTTAAAGACTTTACATGTGATTATGTTTGGAGTAGTCTTTACATATGATTATATTCATAATCTAAGCAATATGTTTGGAGTAGTTGATGTTTTCAATCAAGAATCACTTATAGAAAAGTATCAAACTTAATAATGAATGAATATCTTTGTTTAGCTAAGAAGAGAATCACCCCAAGTTCCCATATAAGATGAGTATGACAATGGTGGGTGTTCTTTGAGATGATGTGGGTTCTAAGATTATTTTTGTTATTATTTATATTTATGTCAATAAAAGTGTTATATTGCAATTGAATTATACAAAAACTTTTTTTCTTTCATTTGTTATATTGGTAAGAGTTTGCAATAACTAAATAGAATAAATAGATATCAATTATAATTGTTGGATATTATTTTTCTTTTCTTTATTTTTCTATTTGTTTATGGTGTTGCTTTATGATAAAACAATTCTCTTCATATTTTTATAAATGCAATAACCTTACATATTTAATGGTTTAATGATATTTCAAATAAAAATACTCTCTTTCTTGGTTTGCAATATTCATAGGATATTTTATAATCATATAGGAGATCACAAAATCTACAAATCTAATTGCTTCCAATAAGTTATGTCTAGATGAACCACTTTAGAAAGATATGCATAAATTATTTTGACATACTACACAAAAATTATAGATCAATTCTCTTGACATACTACATTTAGAGACTAGATCAAATAAGAAGATACTTTAACAAGATAGAATTTCTCAATGAGGAAACAATCAGAATAATAGATCTAACAAAGTATTTTCCTCAACACATTTATTAAAAAATAAAAAATAAATTACATTCCTCTTATGAAAGTTAAATTCACCACAAGAAGAAATGACGTCTTCCATGGATAAATAACTTATTGTTTCTTAGTTATTGGAGATTAGTTCAATGAGATAGAATAATGTACTTTTTATTATTTTGTTTATTTATAGAGTTGGATAATAGAAACTTGTTAGAAGAATAAGTGAACGGTTGGAGTCAAGAAGAGCCATTAAACATCTCTTAAGTCATGCATATATCAAATTAAAAAGGCATTAAAAATATAATATGTTTATACACAAGCTTTGTAGTTTGAAAAGACTTAAACGCTTAGATTAGAAAGAACAAGAAATTCTTATAATTTCTTGAATTTTGTGTTAATTGTATTAATCAAGATTAATGAAATAGTTTGACTATATTTGAGAATTTAAGTTATTTATACAATATTATAATTCTAATGTTGGTCAATGTAAGAATGTTAGTGTAACTGAGAGTGTTTGGGGTATTTTCAACTATATTTAATTTTAATGATTTTAAAATTTTAGTTGTTATTTAAAAATTACATGAATCATATAAATAGTGTAGGATCTTCTTTAATAAGAAAGTTTAAGTATGATACTTATGAGGAGGAGGGTGCACTTGCTAGTGTTGATTGATGATGATCCACTCTTTGGTAATATATGGTGAATGACAATGATAGAGACATTCCCCTCTCTTGTTGGAGTTGCATTAGTTGCTTGGTTTTTATGTCGTTTTATTTGGGCTTGGCCTTGTGACTTGTTAATGTTCGGACTTGGTCCTATCTTGACTTTGAGGTGTGCTTTTTTAACATCCATCATTTTTGCAAATATTGTACTATTATCTTTTAGATTAAATAAGAATTAAATAATACTTATTCATAAAAAAATACGCTAAAACCTCACAAAGATAAAATAAACCAACTTTGAAGAAAAAACAAAGATTATTTATAATTTTTAAAAATATTTATTTATCAATTTTAACATATCTTAAAGATTTTAACTAATAACTTAAAAAAAAATTATTACAAAAGTTATAAACAAGTCATATAATTATAAAAAATCGCTTAACTAAAATAAGATTAAACTATTGATTAGATGATAACATAAAATCTAATAAAATACTCTATAAACATTATAAATCATATTTTATTTAATAATTTTTCTTCAAAATAACATAAACTATATATTTCTTTGAAGTATTGTAAATGGCAGTCTATTATGCAGCTCTAAGTCAAGCTTGGCTCAAAAATATGTTGATTATATACCAATCATATAGGGTATGATATAAGATCATTTGGCAAAAAAAACGTTTAGAATATCATAATGGTTTTCAAAACTAGTGATCAATTAAGAATTGGTAAAATTAATACTCAAACTAACACAGGTATAAAATTAGAGCATTTTTTAGAATCACAAGAACATAAAGGACATTGTGATCGACCACAAAAACTTTAAAATAAATATTATCCTATGTTGGTGATGAAGAAGCCATTGGGACATAAAGATCTTCACTATATAGATCATTTTTGAATTTGGTGGGACCATTGGATAGATGTTGGAAATATGAGGGACATGAAAAAATATTTGCCAAATAGATTATCCTAAAGATGAGAAGCATACCCCATATGAATTGCCCTATGTACTAGGGTTTTGATATTTTTTCATGCAATATTTGGAAAATAAAATATTTTTAAGAGAATGCCCTTGAAAAGGGTGTGTATGGAATGGAAATAGAATGAACAACAAAGTATTAAAATTAAATAAATTTAAATATTTTATTTATTTTATGTAAATTTTAGTTCCAGTGTCATGTGGAAATATGCACATAATGGATGTGGGTGTTTATTTATTATTATAAGATTACAATAATTGGATGATAAAATTGAAAGAATATTAATGTATGAAGAATGATGATCAAATGATGAATGCAATGTTTAATCTATGGATTTTCAAGAGAAATAATGAATGGTTGGGATTCGATCTTGGGTTTTAAGTTTGATCCAAGATTGGTGGAGTTGATGAGGAGAGGTGACAAGCATGAAGGGGTTTTGAATATATAATTTTAATTAAATAAGTATTATTATTCACTAGAATTGATTGAGGAGTTAACAAAGGTTGATTGATGAGTTAAATATTTGCATGAAATAATTAATCAAGTGCATGCCTAAGTGAAGTGGAGTGAATGAATTGATGAGTGGATTGAGAGCATGATTGAGTAGATCGGATAGATCAAGTAGTTAACTATCTATGAAGTGGATTTTAAATATTTAAATATTAATTAAATATATAATTGACAAATACTAGGTGAAATTTAATCATTAATTTAATAATGTATGAATAATAAGTGGACAATGAGAATTTAAATTGTTAATTTAATGGATAATTTTAACTTACTTTATTCAAATAATAAAAAATATTAATAACATTATTAGGAAGAATAATAGATGATAAATAATATAATAATAATGGATGTTGATGCACATTATTAATGAATAAATGATAATTGTAACAACCCCAGTGTTTTACTCAATAAAATTTCCAATGTTTTCACCTCAAGTGAATAAACCATGATGTCATAACATAGCAATAATTTTTTTTCTTTCCAAATGTAATTTACATGCATATAATTGAATTAACACTATTTCCAAAACTTCCATTGCTTTCCATTGTAATTTCACATATCTTCCAAAATATAGATGTCATATTGAATGAACTCAATTTAATTATTCATGATTACATCCTTCCATATAAATGGGTACATGATAGATACATAACTCCTTAGAGCTTCATCTAGCAATAGATATACAAACTGGTCCTGATGTCGCCACATCGGTGCATACATTCTAAATGTCCTTGCTTATTGGTGCAAACACTCCAGTTGTCCCCAATACTAGTGAAAACATCCACAAGCCTCGATTGCCAACTGATGAGGAGAAGCATCACTCAAATGCTTTTTCACCAACCATAGACTCAAATGTGGTGCCCCGCACATTTGTCACATATGACAAGATGGACCTACCCTTCGATGAAGAGATTGGCTAGTAAACCTCATAATAATAGCATATATGAGCTTAGTGTTGTGTCCTACATGACTAAAACTTGTAAACCCACAATCTAGGACTAGCATGCATATAAATGGATCATAGTGAACTAATAGTGTAAACAATGGCTACTTACACTACTTTGGCCAAAGCGTTCTCACTCTGTACTTCGATGAAGGTCATTCTATTCACATACACATCTATAGCTCAGTTTGGATCTCGGTCGTTCATATACTATGCTTAGGTAATCCCTAACCTCAAAAATGACCTATTTCCCTTTCAAAAACACTATGACATCTCAAGGATATTTCCATCCTTGGTTTAATATAAGAGCTTTCCTAGTCCACGAGTTAACTTTATATAAACAAGCCATTCACTACAAAAGACAATCTAGACCAAAGTATATCTTCATAATCTAGAGTATAGCTATATATGCTACTTCTATTCATAGATTACTTATTCATAAATAACTGACTCCAATCAATAATATACCCCAACAATAAGTGAATCTCACCAAGAGAATAACCACAGTAGTGATTGACCTCAATCAATGAATAATCATAGCAATAGGTTCTTCCATTTGAGGGTGTAACCCCATAACAAAAAGGGTAAACAAAGAGTCTACTCATGTCAATACTTTAACTTCGTATTATGAGTGTAATGTAACTAATCATGTAGCAACACTAACTCAATAGGTAAACCCACCTATGTCCCTATGCACATAGTATGTCATAAGCTTAAGTGATTTACTTAATCAGAAGGTGAGTCTCAACCTTAAAATACCCTAATCTTAGGATAAAGTCATCATCAAATGACTAGCCTGATTATATAGGTTAATCTAGAACCTTATATATTCCAATCAAAATCGAGTGTACAACCCAACCCAATAAGTTGTTCCCAACCTATTGGTTTCAATGAGTGTTCAAGTACTTATCCCCAGAGTAACCCACTAGCCATATAGTATATTCAAATAACTTAGCTATGAGTATCTCTTAAGCTACCCTTGTTTAATCAAATCTTGTATAATAATATTACTTATGTCAAAAAAATCCTCCTATCATGGAGTAACTACATGCACTTCACAAAACAATATAACAACTTCTAATTCCTTTCCAAAGTAATACTATTTTCCCCTAAATGCAAGTATTCACAATATACTAATTAAAGCAATCATGCAACAATCTTTCAAAAGCTAAGACAAATAAAGGAAGATTATTCACATGCCTGTATTTTCTTATCCAATCGTCTGGTTGCAATTCAACTTTCCAAAACAACAACTAGCTTAGCTTTGACCTCTCAAGCGATGCCACAATAAACCTCTATCTCCCAAGTTGATAATATACTTCACTCAATATGCTAATACTCTCACAAATTCTCAAAGCTTTCTCTCAAAATATAGTAGAATAATGTAGATAAGAAATGAAGAGCAAAAGTATATGAAATGCTGAGCACAATGCGTATGGAACGCGTCTCAAACAAGTGAGTTTTCTCTACTATTTATATAGTATAAAAGACACTTCCCATCCTACAAAATAGGCATGAGTGTTGATAGCAATCACCATGCATAGCCACTCACTCAACCTAGCTAAAATGTGGCGCACAAAGAAGAACATACTCAGCAAAATAATGCTTCAAGTTGACTTCTTTTGATGACAACGGTGTAAGACTAGTTCAAATCAGTACATGATGATAAATGTGCAATTCGAATTGCCTTCATAATAAACATCTACAACAAGTAGGATTCATAAGGTGGTGCCAAATAAAGCATAAACCTCGTACAGAGTTGGCACAGTTTTTCACTTGTTAAATTAGTCAATATCAAATATATAACACATAGCTCATGTCGACTTAGTCTTACATGAGTCGATTCATCTCATTTATCAATTTGAGCAATTCATCGACCTGTTGTACATAATTTTGCATGCTTCTATTTGTTGTTGATATTTACTCAATGACATGGCGTTTAAGAGTTTACTAAGTCAAAGATGTTTCCAACTAAGGCGTCGACTAAGTCTCCCTCTTATATCGACTTCATGCTTGTGAATTGTTTTGTAGAATATTCATTCCAAAAGTGTGGACATCATGAGTAATATTTGGCCTTTAAAATACAGTCACAATTATAATATACTTGGCCTTTGATTTAGCTAATAAATTGACCTCAAAGCTTTGTATGAATTAATTGACTACCAAGCATATATTAATATATACTTATGTTTTTTTAAACAACACAATACTAATTAATTCAAACGCTTATATATATAGTATATGTAAATACTCTTATATATATATATATATATATGTACATATATAAGTCAAAAAATAGCTTTAGCGCTACGTCCCTTATATATATGTATATGCATATATATACACTAATATATATATTCCTTGTCAAACAAGGATACATACATTTGATATGTAAATGAATATGATCACGTTGATATTGACACAATAATAATATATTATATAGCAACATGGTAGTCAAGTGATCCTTCAATATCTGAATGATTATGACTATGTGATTATGTTCATAATAGCATCATATTAATCATTTATATACATATATGCATATCTATACATATGTCGTCATACTCGTATGGACATCCCATTATATCCATTGTACACGTATGTCGACATATGCATATATCCCAAATACTCATTCAACCACACAATCAATCAGAATATCATAAGGAAGGACTAACAAGCTCTAAATAGATAATCATCATCCAAGAATGCATTCAACAGTAGTCACAACCCTTACTAATGCAACACATCATACTAAGGATGACTTACCATTTCCCCAACACTATGTCTAGACTCAACCTTTCTATTGTGAGTGTGTGTGTAAGCTCAGATAGGTTACATTACTGGTTACCCGACCAAGATCTTCTCCTGAGTGATACTCTCCCTCCACCTGGAGAAATGAACTCGTCCTTGCAACCAACTCAACATATTTGCAATGGTAGTTAGACGTTCATAATAAATCCATATGCATTATAAATTTAGCATAATCATATAGCAATAAATGTAAACATATTTACTCTTTCAAAGCCATATTAAACATTTAACAATACTTTCACATAATACCTATTTCAGTATTCCACTCTTTTAGCAAACACATCAAACTCATGATTCCATTTACCAACCTATTTACCTGTGAAGGTAAAAGCAAATTAGTAACAACAAGTAACAATAATATAATGGTAGACGAAAGAATAATTATTTGTGTCTACATTTTGCCCCTTTTTGAGATGATGTTCAAAACACATTGTTTCAAAGAAGAAGAGAAAGGTAGCTAGGAAGAAATGGATTAAAAGAGATGAAGTGATGACACGCCCTAGTCAAGTAGAATAAATAAATAAATAAATATTGGATGGTAAGATGATGCCTTTTTGAGAGGTAGTTGTGCAAAACCGTGTAAGCTCTCAAGGGAAGAAGTAGGAGAAAAAAGTTAGATGGGAGATGAAAATGATGGAAGAAAATGGAAGACAAATGAAAAGACAAATTCAAGATAAAATGAAGTGGGTTGAAAAATGTGATTTTTTGAATGAATGCAAGAAAAGTTAAAGGAAATGGAAAATGAGAAAAATTGATTTTATTATGGTGATATATGAAGAAATATGTATTTTGGAATGCTTCGTTATGTTGACATATGGAGAGAAACTTAATTTTGATATAGCAATGGATGTTATACACTATTGTATATAAGGCCAAGGTGACAATGTATCCAATACATGGATTGACTCATAAGAAAACAACAAGCAATAGGATGCCTAGCACTCACAAAGCATTTGATGCTTTTGGTGGTACGTGGTGAGACAACCATCAGTCACAAAGAGGAGTTCCCATCACATCTCAAGGGGATTGAACTTGGCAGGTCTTGTGAGAGAACAACAACAAAAAAATGGCACAAAGAAATAATAGACCATGTCTCAATATATACCAATCAAAGCAGTCCATGTTATATAGTGATCATGGCGACTGTGAGTAGGCATAATATAGTATAGAAGATAAATATAAAGATTAAAAAGATAAACCAAAGTATCAAAAAGATAAATCAAAGATCAAAGATATATCAAAGAAATAAAAGACCAACTCTTAATTGACATACAACAATATTACCACTTGCCAATATGCTAATATGATAAATGGATGAGGGTTATGCCTAATTTTGGGAAGGATGCATCATGTGAAGGCAATTGATGGATAAAATAAGGAAATTTATGACGGTAAAGTATATGATACTATATGTTATCAAAGTTGAATATGAGTTTTTGATTTGACAGTGAAAGAACAATGTTTGAAGTGTGTAGCTTGTGGATGTAAACCCTATTTTTGTTGTGTGAAGTTTTATTAATGAAAAATAGAAATGAATTTTTTCTAATGAAATTAAAAAATGCATGAAATTCATCTATTATAGAAGGCATCTAAATTACTAAATAGACCAAAAGAAAAATCTCAATATTTATTACTAAAGAGTTATCACCTGACCCAATATAAAACTCAGACAAAAACTTCCTAAAGAATCATAACTTTTGACTGGTAATCCAATTGAAAGAAGATTTCATATAAAGTACTCTATCTTTATTAAATAATATATCACTAAACTTCAGTATTCATTTTATTAAGCATCCATACAAGAGTCGAATACTGCTTAGAGTGAGGACAAATTCAATTATAGGATTAAAATTAGACATCTGACATATAATATAATGTATTTAAGAAAATACTAACTCAAGATAAAACAATTCCCCAACTGTCCTGAAAAACCATAAAAAAATAGTTCTGTGCCCTGCACATGATACTTTGTCATGATAAAATTGAAATCCTGTGGGCGCTGCTCTCACAGCTGTTGGAGAGCCTTCACCACTGCTACTGCTCTTTGGGTAGCATTCTGGTTGGATTTAGCTGCATCTTGTTGTTTGGTAGCTTGAGTGGATGGTCTCCATCTCTATGTCATTTTGTGGCATCAGGTAAATTTATCGTCATGACAAATTCATTTCATGAAAAATTCATCGCTATCAATATGATATGAATTGTTGATGGTGAATTTTCCATGAGATGAATTTTTCATGGTGATGAATTGTTGGAAGTGAATTTATTGATTGACAGTGAAAAATATGTTTTTTAATGATATAAATGGATCTCTCTATATAAAAGAAAATTTTCTTATTTGTTTTTGTTATTATTTTTATGAAAGATTTTATAGAACCAATTGTGTAATACTTCCTAAGAAGCAGAAAATATTATTTTCACTGTTGAGAATCTGTAGATGATGGCAAAGATCTGCAAGATAGAAGGTGGAATAACCCTGATGGACAAAACCCCTCAACACTGGAATTGCCATTACCGCTTAATTGTAATGGTTACTTTTTATTTCTATTTAAGTGATAATTTGACAGCTGTTTGCCTAATAGAACCAAATTCTCGTTCTTCTGTGTAACTGTTTCTAAATTTTAAAACCCTGTGAGATTTTATAAAATTGACTTTGAAATGTAATTTTGTAGGGCCCCTCTTTTTACTTTATATATGATCTTTTCCTCAAAAATCATGGTGGAGTAGTTGTAAAGATCGGTCCAGTCCACCCCTCCACATGCCAGCACCTGTAGAAGTATTTTTTACTCCATTCCAGATGCCAATCAGAGGCTGAACCCAACTTTCTTATCGGGACTCTAATAATTTATCTTTGTACTTTCTGAAGCAGGTAAAGGGTAAGGTGTTTTTTACTCTATGATTGCTATGAAGCTATCTCCCATGCCTGTACCCTGGGCGTGCTGTAGACATCAATTATCACCTGGACAAGGTTCAAAAACCTTAAAAAAAGGGATTAGTTGATACCCAAAAAAGGATTAGTTGATACCCACTAATGCATCCCTATAACCCTGTCTATTCATTAGCCTTTATCACCTTAATAAAAATGTCTCAGGAGTCTTCAAGTCTAAGCATAAGCCAAACATTATATAATCAGCACTCAGCACTGCCTTCAGAAGTAGAATTCAGATCCAACCTTTTGTGTTTTATGTGGGTATAGTTAATTCAAGGTGTGTGAGCAGCAATGACTATGGAGAACAACAGAGCAGCTACTGGACTCAAGTTTTGCTATGCATTTCTCTCAATGTTGTTTTTGAATTTGCTGCAGAGTGAAGGTGCAACATTGCAGGGGCCAGCATCTCCACCCATAGTAATGCAGGAGGAACAGCATGGGATGCTGTCCCATGAAATGCCATCAGAGCTCTCTCCAGAAGCTGTGAAATTCTTCAGCCCTGATATTCCTTCTCCACCTCAGCTTTCTTCCCACCCACATCAGCTCTATGATGCAGGAAGTGACTCATCAGGGGCACTGGATGGCACTAAAACTAAAAGTCATGGGAATGGTATCAGCCAAGGTGCTAAAGCAGGCATTGCATTATCTGTTCTGTTGGGTGTTGCTTTTGCAGGTGGGGGATTGTATGTCTATGCCACTAGAAGGTCTAATATCAAGAGAGCCAATGCAATACTCCCAAATCCTTGATTGGGATTCAGACTTTCTGATTGTATTTTTTTTCCATAGAACATAGTTAAAGTGCTAATATATCAGAAGATTACAGGTGTTTAGTTCCTGATCGAATAGTTAATATGTGCTAATATATCAGAAGAATCAAGGGTGTTTAATTCCTGATTGGAATTTGCCAATGCAGATGTCATCCTGAAAAATTCCAAGATAATATGTGCTAATTTATCAGAAAAATACAGGGTATTTAAGTCTTGATTGGAAATTGACAATGCAGATGTCATTCTTAAAAATTGCCTGTTCTGAGCTAATGACATACAATGTTCACTTTCGCTTATGCTTGTGCTATTGAGGTCTTCGAGTTCCACCATTTTGTAGTTACTTTTTGTTTTGAGACTCGTGCATGATCCAACTAATTAAAACAATAACACACACACAACTTTTGTTTTTGTTTTCTTTGTGAATACTTTACTTAGTAGATAGCTTTTGTGAAAACTTGAGTTTGTTTGTTTGTTTTTTGGGAAAGGTGTTGAATATTTAAAGAAGATAAACTCATTCATTGAAATTGTATTTTCAATTTATTTATTTTTAAATAATTTAATTATTGAAATAAATTTGTATTTTTAATTTTTTAGATTAGATTATTTGTTTAGTGTGGATAAATCTGATCTAGTTCTTTTCAAATATGTATCAGTTAGATAATTTTTATAACAATTTCATTTCAACCTCTCATTCTTAATTCTTTTATCATCCCTCTTTCAATCTTTTTTCAATCCAACTAAATTACACAATTCTCTAGATGAAAATGTGATGACAAATAGCATTTGAGGGATGATTTGTAAAAGAAAAAAGAACCCAACATCAAATTCCCACTTCCCTCTCCTACACTCAGTAAGGATCACTCTTCCCTCTCCTACACTCAGTAAGGATCACTCTACTTCCAATAATTGTGAGGTTGATCTCTCTCAATCTAGATCACCTCTTAAGAGCCCACCCTTGATTATACACCACTCATACTCTCCAATTGATGTGCCATCACAACTTGACCCTAATGAACAAATAGTCAAATTCAATAACCAATTTCTTGTCTTGAATGAAGGGATACCCAACTCAATCCCTACTTAACAATAAATTGTCTTCTTATGTCATAGAAAGTCAAGGGATTATCCCTCTTGAAAGGAGAATACAATTTTAGAGAAATTACCATATCCAAAAAAAATAATGTTTTACTATTCCAAGAATTGAAAATAACAAGAGAGGATAATCTTTGCTCTTTGAGCCATCTTAAGGACTTCATTTTTATACATTACTCACATGATAGTAGTGGTGGCATCACTCTTGGACTTCATCTTGGATCGAGTGCTATAATATTGACTAAGGGGAAGGCTTGAATAATCATTGTGTTCAGCTCAACCCACCTTTTTCGAAACAATATTGTTGGTTTTTTCTTGATTTCCATTTGTAAGGACTCCATATAGAGAACCATTGGGAGTGGATGTGTTTCAACCTCCCTCAAGTTAATTGGGTGTTAGGAGGAGATTACAATATGAACATAAACAAAGAGGGTCATAACTAGAACAACAAATCTAGACTCTACAACATTGATTTTGATGCCTAGATCTTATGTGAAAATGACTTACATGTCCATGATCCTATTAGTGGCAAGCACAATAGTCATATGCTTCTAATTGGTATACTTGGTTTAGTTCTATTAGCTAGAACATGACATACAACTCAATAGATGGTAGATGCTTCATCAACATCAACTTTACCTCAAACCTTACCACTTAAGGATTGATAGTGTTTCAAGACCTCCACACAACCCTATCTAATAATACACCCATCATAGTTGATATCTCTCCAACATAGGGAATGGAAACCCAATGTGAGTTTCCCTTCGAGCCAAACATCTAACACCTCAAGAAATTGAATTGTCTTCAAGCCTCATAATGCCTCTAGCTCTTAGGGAACAAATCCACTGCTCACTAGAGGTGGATTGAGTATTGAAATTGTTGGGAAAGACATGTTGTATGCTTTGCATAATAATATTAATGCTAATAATATATATTTAATTGTGGTGCATCCTAGGGATGCATGCATCACATGGGTTAGGAATTCTTAGGAACACTTTATATTGTATGAGACATTGGGATACATATTTAATGTAGGTATCACATCAGTAAAATATTTAATATTGAAAATACTTAGTACCAAATATTTAATTTGGAGGTCATGGTTTAGTGAGCTCAAGATTTTGAAGCACACAATTTATGTAATACCATTAAGTGGTTTTGTGCAAATATTGTCTTATAAAAGAAAACACATGAGTAATTATTGAGGCTGGCTTGTGCAACCTTTGGATTTTTGACTAAGGTTGGATTGAGTATCAATTGTAGGTTGCATATGTGGAAGCATGGATTGAGGTATGTAGCTATATGGTCCTCATTTGCTTGCTCACATGGAGGTATGCAACTAGGGTGCTTGATGCTTTAGTAGCTTGCATGGAGACTTTGTAAGTGTGTTATAATCTTGTTTCTTGAGATAATACATTGATTGTGCAAGTGATTTTGGAGGTTGGTTTTTTCCCTTGAGAGGGTTTTCCTAGGGTACATCTAGTGTTATCTTATATATTTTTTATTCTTTTGGATTGTGGATTCTAGATATGTGCTTCATATTTGTTTCTCTTATGAGGGTTATGTGGAAATGATATATTATTGTTATAAATTTATTTTCATTTGAAATTAGATTGGTTTTTATGTTGTAAGAAGACATCTTCTTGGTTGTTAACCCTTTGTGTGAACTTAGATCTTGTGTACAATTCAATCCATAGAAATGGAGGAAATTTTTGAAGGCATTCTTAGAGTTTGAGATGTGTTGCAAATCTAGGTTTCAAGTTGATTTGAAAAATGGTTTTCGTTTGGGCTCATTCTATGAGGGTTTCAAAGGTTGATCTTGTGAAGATGAGCTCCAAGGATAAAACAAACCTCATCATTGAGTTTATTTTTAGAAGGCTCAAAAAATTATGGATTGACATAAAACTTGATATACTTTGGATAAACAAAAGGTTAGGCCATTTTTGGGGACATGGAGGAAATTTGACAAGGTAAAATCTATAAAAGTGTCAAAATTTATATGATTGTGTGAATCCATATGGTTTTTATGTAGTCATAGGTAAAATCTACGTAGCTAACATAAGTTTTTAGAAAATTTGATGGGATATTTCACTTATGTTAGCCATGTGTTGTTCTAGTATAATTTGTAGAATAATTAAAAAAAGGTGATTGGTCGGCTATATAAAGGACCAATAATAAAAATAATTATACATTTAGAAATTAGTTGTTAGTAGTGTATGATGGGTTTGCACAAGGTTTTGGGAAAGAACCCTTGGTCTTGTCTATGACTAGGGGGCTAGCTTTCAGTTCAACCAATTATGTGTGGGGCTAGCCCTTGGTTGCGAACAACTATAAGAACCTAAGTCCCTAGTTGGCTAAGCTCATCCCACCTATTGCTTAGGGAACCACCACCATTAGGAGCTACCATCAAATGACCTTCTCTATTTTTCTAGGGCCTTGCTTCATTAGGCCATGATCACCCACACACCACTACCACTAGTAGTGCTACAAATGAAGCCACCAAAATAGTGATTTGAATTTCCTAAAGAAATTGGTTTTTTTTTTGTGAAGCATAAATTTTATGCATTATGTCAATTTTTGTACTTCTTATATAATTGACTTAAATATCTTTTCAAGTACAAGGTGGTGGCATTAGTGGATTTTCCAAATTTTATTGTTTGTGACAGAAAAATGTAGTTGAAAAATAATTTTACTCTTTTATTTGACATGTGATATCTTATTCTTACATTGTCTAAATTTTGTCTTCTTAGAGGAAACACAAAGCATTTTTTGAGTACTTCATAAGGATCAAGTTTATACATGTTAATATATAGTTTGTTCACTTGTATTTATATAGATCATTTACTTGTTTGGTTCCTTAATTGTGGTTACTTTAAAGATTTATGACAAATCAAATACAAAGTTATTTTGGATTTTGAGTCACTATCTCTACTTGAGATGGTTATTGATGTAATGTTGAACTTGTATATTATAGTGTGAGATCTATGAGTTGCATAGTTTTGCAGGTTGTCTATACTCATAGGTTGCATAGATTGTTGGAAATGTTGTCATTGATGTCAAAAGCATTGGAGAAGATCGAGATAATTTATGATAACATATCGAGTTACCATGCATAGATTATCATCCTCTACATCACTTTGATACTCATAAAGATAAGAATGTTAAATTAAAGATGTTTAGGATATTTATATAAGCATCTGATTGATCAGATCTGAGAATGTAATTTTGGATCAGACTCATCGATTTTGGAAAGAGAAGAATACTTCAGATTATATATTCAAAGTAGTCAACTTCATTAAAACTAATGATTCATGGAACTCATCTAATTGATCTCGTCAAAATAAGTAATCACTATTCCTATGCGATCTTAGTAAAGCAAGTTCACTAAATCTGTATTAATTAAAGAATGTGCTTAAAACAATTTGATCCCTCAAAACAAAAATTAATTTATGAAGAAAATTGGATGTCATGACTCATTCAAGATGAAACATGCTTTTTGAAAAGGTGTGTCAATTAAATAATAAAAATAAAAGAGAAAATAAAGGGCGCCAATTATTTTTGACATCGATATGTTTAGTGACACGATTTGTGTTAACTAAAGTGACACAATTTGTGGAGGAGGTGTGATGGTATTGAAATAAAATTTTCAATAGCTATGACTCCTAAGAATAGTTTGATCTATTTATGTAATAATCAAATTTAAAAATTATTATTGAAATGGTGAGATCTTTAGGTTAGACATCTTTCTTCATGAATCAATCCCAATCTGAATGGTGTGATGCTTCTCTTAAAAAATATATGATCATTCGGGTGAAAATATATCATCATTCATTACACTAATTAAAAGAATTCGATTTGGTTATTAAAACAAATATATTCAAATAGAAAATCAAGGTTGCTAAGACAAAAATAACACTAATGAAGTGGTGTGAATAAATTTTGAAAATACAAAGTTGTGTTCTTTCATCAAGAGATGCAAATTTTGAACAAAGTATATATTTGTCATTCATTTTAAATTTGAAGTGTGGTTGTGAAGATTACAGACAGTTCATATTAGAGAACCCATCTTCTTGTGTGGGCTTAAGGTGAGATTATTCATCACAAAAGCAGATTGGAGGATTGGGAGAATGCAAATCTGATTGAAGGCAGTCATCTTACATCCATCAAGTCAAGGTTGGTGCCTTGCACATTAGGGGTTGATACTCCTTGTAGGTTAGGTGCCTACTAAACAAATTTAAGGGGCTAGTGCTCCTTGTAGGTTTGAACCTACTAAACAATTCTTATTAAATACTCAAGTAGGTTAGCACCTACTTATTTGTGTAAATCATTTAAAAATTTTCTACATTAATTGAAGTCAACTTGATAGCATTGATTTCATATTAAGAAGTTGATATTGTGTTGAGGTTTAAAAGTTGAAAAGTAAAAGTGTGTGTTGATTTACTGATTCACCCACCCCCCCCTCTCAGTAAATCTTAGTGCTCTTCAATTGGTATTAGAGAAAGGTCCTTCTTGAAAGCCTAACCGCTTGAAGGAGATCCTTAAGAGCACTAATGGCAGATCATAACAACACAGTCAAAGCACCCATCTTTGATGGGACTAATTATGCATTTTGGAGTATCAAGATGGAAGCTTATTTCAATTCCCTTGGGTTTGATGTGTGGCAATTTGTTGTTGATAGGTATACACCTCCAACAACCGCTCCAATGGATCAAGCCGAGAAAAGGAGAAGTGAAAACAATGCCAAAGCTAATCATGCCCTTCTTTGTAGCCTAACAGATTCTGAATTTACAAAGGTCATGTGTTGCAAATTAGTGAAAGAAATATGGGACAAACTATAAAACATCTATGAAGGAGATGCCAAGGTAAAGAAGGCTAAGTTGCAAACTCATCGAAGGAAATTTGAGACTCTCAAAATGAATGAATATGAAGACATAGCATCATAATTTATTCGTGTTGATGAACTTGTGAACATTATGAGAGGACTTGGTGAAGATGTTGATGATGCCTTTATTGTTGATAAAATACTAAGATCTCTATCCACAAAATTTGAGGCCAAGGTAGCAGCATTGGAAGAATTGACAAACCTAGATTAGCTAAAAAAGTATTAATTACATGGGATTCTTGCCGCCTATAAAATGAGGATTGATGGGAGAGAACCACAAAAGGAATTTTCATTCAAAGCATCCAAAAAGGGAAAAACCAAACAAGAAGGACCTAGTGACAAATCAAATGATGAAGCAAAAGCTTTCTTCATGGGAAAGCTCAAGAAAGGAAAAGGAAAATATAAAGGAAAATTCCCCTTTAAATGGTTCAATTGTGGGAAGATTGGACATTATACCTCAAAATGTCATCAAAATGATAGTGACTCTAGTGAAGATGAAAAATAAATCTACACCAAGAAGAAGGGAAAGAAGATTTCCAAATATACCTTAAAGAAGAAATCTCAAAAACACAAAAATAGTTTTTACTCAAAGAAAGATAGCAACAATTCTGAAGAACAAAGTGATGACTACCCAAGCAATGATGACAAATAAATTTTATTCATGGAAAAAGTAGTCACAAAAAACAAGCATGAAGAAGAAAATGAACAAGATTGCAATGAAGAAGAGGAAAAAAATCTTGAGAAAGAACTTCATTATGCATACAAGAAAAATGAAACATTAAAAAGGAAAGTTACCAAGCACAAAAAAAAATCAATGAAATGACAAAAATCTTGGAGGAATCAAGAAAAACTATTGAAGACTTGAGGGCTCTTCTTATGAAAGCTGAAAGAAGTGAAGATGGAATTAAGAACAAGCTCAACACAAAAGATATGGAATGTGACAAGTTGGAGAAAGAAGTTGCTATGCTAAAGATGGAATTGGAGAAGACAAAGGAGCAACTCACAAAGTTTGATGAAAGCTCCACCAAGTTGAATGAGCTCATGAAGGCTCAAAAATATTTTCATGATAAAACAAGGGGACAGTTTTGAAAGACAATCCAAGAAGGTCACAGATTCCAAAGAAGAAATCAAGACATTCTCAAAACAAACCGAAGGATATTGGATAAGTGTTGATCCTAAAAGAAGACCTAATACTAGGCACTTTTATGCTTTTAATGGCTATTGTTTTCTATGTAACAAGTTCAACCACAAGGCCTTAAGTTGTAAGAATAAAGCAAAGAATATTCCTAGTTACATTAAGAGTAACTATAATCCTTTCACACCCTTAATGGAATTTAATAGCATATGCTACAACTGTAATAACTTTGGGCACAAGGCACAAGTATGTAGGACAGTTTTTGATAATTCTCCAATATAAAATAAGAAAGAAGACAAGTCCATTAAAAGGAAAGAAATACCATCTAAAGTGTGGAAGAAGAAGGAGAAATCCATGTTTGTTCAAACAACCTTACACATAGAAAATAGAAAGGATAGATGGTATATTGATAGTGGGTTCTCAAGGCACATGCGAGGTGATAAAAGAAAGTTCATCTCCCTTGAACCATCTGATGAAGGAACAGTAAGATTTGGTGATAACTCAAGAAAAGAAATAAAAGGAAATGGAACTCTCAACCTAGATAATGGTAGAACAAAAACTGAAGATGTCTTATGTGTTAAAGGCTTAAAATCAAATCTACTAAGTGTAATCCAACTTTGTGATCAAGGGCATAGTGTCACTTTTCTTTCTAAAACATGTGAAATCAAGAAAGATAGAAAACTAATTGCACAAGCTGATAGAAAAGACAATTTGTATTTTTTAAAGGAAATAAATTGTGAAAGTTGTAACTTGGTACAAGAGGATGAGAGTTGGTTGTGGCACAAAAGACTAGGCCATCTCAACTTTGATAATATTTCAAAGTTAGTAGATCAAATGAAGTAAGAGACATGCCAAGAATAGCAAAGCCTTCCAACATCATTTGTAAGGAATGCCAACTTGGAAAGAAAACAAGATCAAGTTTCAAGCCTAAAGAACACTCTTCATCAATGCCATTGGAACTTATACATACTGATCTTTGTGGACCAACCAAAACCAAGAGTATGAATGGAGAGAGATAATTCATGCTTCTAATTGATGATTACTCAAGGATGACTTGGGTTGCATTCTTAAAATAAAATCTAAAGCCTTTGAGAAATTCAAAGCGTTTAAAGAGTTGGTTGAGAATGAAGCAAATGCCAAGATAAAGTGTCTTAGATCAGACCAAGGAGGAGAGTTTAGATCAAATGAATTTGAAAATTTTTGCATAAAACATGGGATTAAAAGACAACTTTCTGCAACTAGAACCCCTCAACAAAATTGGGTTGTAGAAAGAAAGAATAAAATAGTCCAAGAAATGGCTCGAGAAATGCTCAATGAATCAAAAATAACAGATTATTTTTGGAAGGAAGAAATTCACACATCGGTCTACATCTTAAATTGTGCACAAGTTAGAGTGAACAATGACAAGACACCCTATGAACTTTGGAAAGGAAGGCCTACAACTGTTAAGTATTTCAAGATATTTGGAAGCACTTGCTACATTAGAATAGACGAAGGAGACTTGGGAAAATTTGATGCAAGGGTAGATGAGGGAATATTTCCTGGTTACTCATCAAGGAGTAAGGCATACAAATGCTACAAGAAAAGAAGTGGTAAAATAGTTGAAAGTGCAAACGTAAGAGTTGATGAAGGAAGACAATTCAAGGAAATTGCACAAAGATATCTAGGTGTAAAAAATGTGAGTAATGAAGATGATGAAGATGAGAACCCCAATGAAGATGAAAAAGAGGAGGAGAAAATAGAAGAATCTCCACAAAAGAATCCCATGAAGACACCAAAAACTCCTTCCAAGTTTGTGCAAAAGAATCATCCTAAAGATTTGATTCTTCAAGATAGATGTAGATCTACAAGGAAAATGATAAACTATAATGAAGATTGTCACATGGCACTACTATCCAAAATTGAGCCTAAAAAATTCAAAGAAGCAAGCCAAGACAAATGTTGGATTGAGGCAATGAACGAAGATTTGGATCAAATAGAAAAGAATGACACTTGGGAACTTGTCCCAAGACCAAAGGACAAGAACATAATTGACACAAAATGGGTCTTTAGGAACAAACTAAATGAAGATGGTCAAGTCACAAGGAACAAAACAAGGTTAGTATGCAAAGGCTACACTCAAGTTGAAGGAGTGGACTTTGAAGAAAAGTTTGCACCAGTTGCTAGGATAGAAGCAATTAGAATGTTCCTTTCCTATGCAAGTCACAAGAAATTCAATATCAAATGGACATTAAATATGCTTTTATCAATGGATACCTTGAGGAGGAGGTTTACATTGAACAACCTGAAGGCTTCCTACTATTAGAAAACAAGGATTATGTGTGAAAATTAAAGAAAGCTCTCCATGGGCTCAAACAAGCCCTAAGAGCATGGTACTCTAGACTTGACAAATACCTCAAAGAACAAGGATTCAAAAGAGGAGATGCAGGTATAAATCTATATATCAAAGAAGAGGGTGGTCATTTGTTGATTGTAGTGGTATACATAGATTATAACATTTTTGGTGGAAACATGGACAAAATGTGCAAAGAATTCTCCTCAAGTATGCAAAATGAGTTTGAGATGTCAATGTTGGGAGAATTATCCTTCTTCCTTGGGCTACAAATTTCACAATCTAGTAAAGCAATTTTCATCTCTCAAACCAAATATGTGAAGGAAATGCTAAAGAAGTTTAGGATGGAAGATTGCAATCCTGTGAGTACCCCCATGATCACAGGTTGTAAGCTAAGTAAAGAAGATGAATCTCAAGAAGCTAATCAAGCATTCTATAGTTCAATGATTGGAATTATGTTATACCTAATTGCCACAAGACCCGATATAAAGCAAGTTGTGGAAATGGTGGCAAGATTTCAAGCAACACCGAAAGAAACACATGTTCATGCAGTAAAACAAATATTCGAATATTTGAAAGGTACTATGGAATATGGTCTATGGTACCCTAGTAGAAGATATTTCACCCTTGAAGCATTCACTGATGCTGATTGGGCAGGCAGTTTGGATGATAGAAAAAGCACAAGTGGTGAAGCCTTCTTCCTTGGAGGGAACTTAGTATCTTGGATGAGCAAAAAGCAAGAATCAGTGTCTCTATCCATGGTAGAAGCTGAATATATAGCAGCAACAACATGTTGCACTCAAATTTTGTGGATGAGGCAAACACTAAAATACATTAAGGTAGAATACAATCATCCTTGCACCATCTATTGTGACAACACAAGTGCAATGAACATCTCCAAAATACAGTGATGCACTCAAGAACCAAGCATATACCTATCAAGTATCACTTTTTGAGAGAGAAAGTGGCAGAAGGACAAGTGTGTTTGGAATAAATAGCTTCAAAAGAAAAAATTGCTGATATATTCACCAAACCACTACCAAGAGATGCATTTGAGTATCTAAGGGACAAATTGGGAGTTGTTTCACATCCATCAAATTGATTGGTGGAAGCATACATTTAGGGGGAGCTACACACAATATCTTGTAGCTTCATGGAACTAAAAATCAAAGCATTTTTACAAGACCCCTTGCCATTGATGTCAAAGGGGGAGAAATCGAACTCAAGGGGAGCAAAAAGAAGAGGATCAAAGTTGCCATTGAAGAGGTTTCCATCAATGAAAAAGGGGGAGATTGTTGGAAATGATGTCATTGATGTCAAAGGCATTGGACAATATCGACATAATTTATGATAACATATCGAGTTCCTATGCATAGATTATCATCTTCTACATCGCTTTGATACTCATAAAGATAAGAATGCTAAATTAAAGATGTTTTGGATATTTACATAAGCATCAAATCGATTAGATCTGAGAATACAATTTTGGATCAGACTCGTCGATTCTGGAAAGAGAAGAATACTCCAGATTATACAGTCAAAGTAGTCAAATTCATTAAAACTAATGATTCATGGAACTCATCTAGTTGGTCTCATCAAAAGAAGTAATCGCTATATCCTATGCGATCTTAGTAAAGCAAGTTCACTAAATCCATATTAATTAAAGAATGTGCTTAAAATAAATTGATTCCTCAAAACAAAAAATAATTTCTAAAGAAAATCGGATCTCATGACTCATTCAAGATGAAACATCCTTTTTGAAAAGGTGTGTCAATTAAATAATAAAAATAAAAGAGAAAAGAAAGGGCACCGATTATATTTGACAACAATCTATTTAGTGACACGATTTGTGTTAACTAAAGTGACATGATTTGTGGAGGAGGTGCAATGGTATTGAAATAACATTTTCAATAGATATGAATGCTAAGAATAGTTCAATTTGTTTATGTAATAATCAGATTTAAAAATTATTATTGAAATGGTGCGATCTTCAGGTCAGATGTCTTTTGACGTGTTTCTTCATGAATCAGTCCCAATCTGAATGGTGTGATGCTTCTCTTAAAAATTATATGATCATTTGGGTGAAAATATATCATCATTCATTACACTAATTGAAGGATTCGGTCTAGTTATTAAAACAAATATATTCAAACAAATTTAAAGTAGAAAATCAAGGTTGCTAAGACAAAAATAACACTAATGAAGTGGTGTGAATAAATTCTGAAAAGACAAAGTTGTGTTCTTTCATAAAGAGATGGAAACTTTGAACAAATTATATATTTAACATTCATTTTAAATTTGAAGTGTGTTTATAAAGATTACATGCAGTTCATATCGGAGAACCCATCTTCTTGTGTGAGCTTAAGGTGAGATTATTCATCAAAAAAGCATATTGGAGGATTGAGAGAGTGCATATTTGATTGAAGGCAGTCATCTTACACCCATCAAGTCAAGGTTGGTGCCTTCCACATTAGGGGTTGATGCTCCTTGTAGGTTAGGTGCCTACTAAACAAATTTAAGGGGTTGATGCTCCTTGTAGGTTTGAACCTACTAAACAATTCTTATTAAATACTCAAGTAGGTTAGTACCTACTTATTTGTGTAAATCATTTAAACATTTTCTACTTTAATTGAAGTCAACTTGATAGCATTGGTTTCATATTAAGAATTTGATACTGTGTTGAGGTTTAAAAGTTGAAAAGTAAAAGTGTGTGTTGATTTACTGATTCATCCCCCCTCTTAGTAAATATTAGTGCTCTTCATAGATAACTCCTATGTGGGCCATATATACTCATATATATTTTAGTGTTGATGTAAATTTTATTGGTTGGCCTTGTTTGGTAACATGGTTCGTTAGTATATTTATCATTATGAGCTAGATAGATGGTATTATTTGAGATAGTTGTATTGTAGTACCTATATTTATTAACTATGGTATATATTATAAGATTTAGTGGGAGTTTGATGTAGGTACATTAAGGGTATTGATCATGGTGTCATGGAGGTTCTTGTATAATATAACGTTAACATGACATGGTTATTTGTGTAAATACATATTTTGTGGTGATATATTGATTCTTGAATCATATGTGGTGGTTTATCTTGGTTTTTAGATCATGAGTCTTATGTATCATTTGTAGTTGTTGGTGTTGCAATTGAGCATTTTTATTATGTGAGGGTCTTGGGTGATCTTTTGTTAGGAGATGGTTATCACGATACCATGTGTAACTCAACAACACAGTTTAGTGGAAGCTTTGGTAGGGATGTGGATTTTTCACTTTGTGATGGATGATATTTTTTAGTGGTTTTTGGTGTTAGGGAGGAGCTATTGGATTATATATGCAAGTATATACTAATATCTCATCAACATATTTATTTGTATTGATAGGAGATTCTTATATTTACATGATTTGGAGATGTGGACATCTTGTTACCATGGGAAAATCTTGGAGTCATTAACTAAGGTGTCAATTATGATTTTAAATTTGATAGTTGATCCTTAGTTTAGAGGATATATATTATTGTGTCATGGTGGACTATAGATTACTAGTTGAGGATTTGGAATGATATAAGAACTCTTGGGCTCACACACATGTTCATTAGAGACATGATATTATTTTAAGGAGATAAAAATCATGTTGTCATGGTGATTTTTTAATTATGTATTTGGAGTGTTGACACTAATTTATGGTAATCTACTAGATGAGTATTGTGATGATTTTCCCTTGTGATTTTCTACTTATTGTGGTGTTACAATTGGATTTTAGCTGACATGAGATGATTGGTTGTACACCTTTATTCAACTTGGGTGAGGTTAGAGATCTCTCATTTCTTAAATATTGCGTGTTTAGACAATTAAGTTCTTTGATGAGGTTTCAATAATATCAAGGAGCTTACACTTAGAGCTAGATGCAAGTTCAACATGGACCTATTGAATCTTTGGAGTTTGTGATTACTTGGTGTTTCATGCATAAAATAATATCATTCCCCACTCTTTTCCTCTTGATGGTGAATGATCTGATAAGTATTTCCCACCTATTTTTAAAATTCATTCTTTATTTGCATCTTGTATTATTATGTGTACTTGAGTCTTGAGTTATGGTTGTTAGTTTTGAGGACTTGTTTGAGGAGTAGATGTGTGGTTATGATTTTTTATCTCCTTATGTAATTTGGATCTTGAGATTTTAGTTGCAATTTTGAGATCAATGTATTATGAAGAGAATATGATATGATTAGAGGATTTGGGCATATTCCCTTGTTTTTGGAATGGTTAATTGATCTTCCTTCAATTTGAGAGGCTTACATCCTTCTTGGTTTATTGATAAATTATATGTTTGACCCTGGGGTTTAATGGTTGGATTTTGAGGATGATTTTCTATTTGGGGTTTTGGTAAGGAGATCTTACTTGTCATAGCTAGAGAACTTAGAGTTGTTGATAAAAGTACATGCCACATGGTTTTGATTTGTAGGTTTTCTCTCTATGGTCTTGTGATTCTTTGTAGATGTTTGTATTCATGATATTGGAGTTGAGGTTTGTATGTAGCTATTGTGATCACTATGGTTGTAGTCATTTACTATTATTGTACTTTATTTTTTAGTAACAATATATAGGCTCTTTAATCTATTTATCATATGATGCAGAGGGATTGAGAGAGATGAAGACTAGTGATGAGAGATATTTTGTAGTGGTTTAGTTTACAATTTTTTAAATCATTGTGTATGTTATTTAGTATTAAATGATATTGATGAAAATTTCCACACCCTTCTTGTGATTGCTATTGGTGGAATTTTGGATGTTTTGATTGATTTATGATTTGATATTACTCAATGCAATGGGAGTGAACTAGTATGTACATGTGTTCTTTTTTCGATATTCTCATTATATTGCAATGTTGAGGACCTAAACAAGATTCCTTTATGTAGGATAGTGTATATATAATAACTTGTGATTATGGACTGGGTTGGATATATTGACAGTAGAAGGTCTACTTGTGATGATGAGTGTTATCACTTGGATTTTGCACCCTGTTGAATGTGAAATTCAACAATTTAGTGTAACATGGGAAGACCTCTCAAAGTGTGGGCTTTGATAAGTAGAGGTCAACCTCCGGAGAAGGTCGACTTCCTAGTTGGGTTATCACCTAAAACTACTGATTGTGAAGAAAAAGGGTAAGAAAGAATGCATGAAAATGAAAACTAGACCCTATGGTGATACACCTAAACATTACCTAGACTTGAAACTCATATTTCAGACACTTGCATACAATGACCAAAAAAAACAACTTGCACAACCTATTTTTGTGTGCTTTGCATAAGTGTTTTATAAAAAGGCCTTACTGCTCGAGCTCTTAGGAGGAAAAGACTTCACAACTAAAAACAACTTGCAATCTTGACATAGATTATAACCTGCAACATCACACTTATCTGCAAAAAGGTACTAAAGCCATGAGACAAAGTTAAGGGAAATGAATATAATCTCACAATAACTTAATCAATCATGTGGAAATATGCAATACTGGAATAATAAGAAGGAAAAAACACTCCATTCAATGATACCCAAGGTTTGTACTATATTCCATGTCCAAATGAGTTACAAAACACTGCAAAATTCTGCCAAAGGACTCAAATAGTCACTAAGTGTAGAAGTGCCAATCAAGAACTAACTCATAATGAGTTACAAATGAGAATATATCATCATCTCCAAGTAGATCCACTAAAAAGGGTTCTAGAAACCTTATTTTCATGAGCCTCCAGAAAGCCTAAAATTTAGCATGCAAATATTCATCAAAAAGGTTCCAAATGGATGAAAAGGTCAAACTTGACCATGTCAAATATGATGACACATCGAACCACCCCCTAAAATCTCTCATTTGCTCCAAAAAGAAAAATAAAGGCTCCTATTTCTTCTCCATATGTTTGCAAATTGCAAATAATTTCCCTATATACCCTCTCCTTGTCATGAAGAATCAACTGTATCCCTTCTTGCATTTAGAATAACACAAACTAAGTGGTTTATAAATACACCACTTAAGTAAATGTTTTACAATTTCAAAAAAAAAATTTAAAATGAAAGGCCAAGGTTCGGCCTATGTGGAAAGTCAAAGCATAAGTCTTTAAAAGACTTAAACAGTCGGCATATTGAGGGGAATCATATCCAAAATTTGAAATGTATACAAAGAAAATGCATAAAGCACTTACATTTGCAAAGGGGAATTAGTTGATATCGAAAAGGTTAAAACAAAAGGAAAAAATTCCATTTGCTAAATCGACCAAATTAGGTTTTTTGGAAAACCTAAAACAAAGCCGCGGGCTCATACTGATCACACATTTTATCTCACTTTGCAAACTCACTGTTGAGGGCACCGCCATGGTTTTACTTGGAGCTCTATGGAGGATTTCTAGAAAACATAGGCTTTCTCCAATAGATCTCGTGCCAAAAATGCAACATCGATCCTTGGGTAAGCTTTCAAAACTGAATTTCTCCTTCAAGAAACGTGAATACCTCATTTGTTTCTTGATTCCACTATGATGAATAATGGATTCTTTTGTCTTTGTGTGAAATTCATGCATTCCTTGCTTGATTTATAAACATTTTTTGTTCACCTACAAAAGGAAATGATGAATCTTTATTCTCTGTATGCATTATACTCCTTTTCAAACCAGGAAAAGTACCACATTCTTGTAATGGCCGTGGGCACAAATATGTTTCTGTAGGTACCAAATTTTGTTGTCTATGCCATTTTCTTGTTCACTGGACTTCTATATTCTTTTTCTAGACCCTTTCCCATTCTCAAAAACTCCTTCAACCCATAATACTCCATAATAATCCTCATGTCTAATAATTTCAGAATGCTTAGCTTTTGTGTGACTACGATCCTTGAGCTTAAACCCTCATCTTGTCATTCTTGTCTCATGGATTACATATTGTCTCCGCATCTTTTCACTGTCAATTAAAGCACTGGTTGCTTCCTTTATCAACCATCTCTTCTCTTTTTATGAATATCATGCTAATCGATGAAAATGCATTCTTGATTTTGTTCGTATATTCATTTGACTAACTTCAAGATTACTAAAAATCAAGCTTGGCAACTTCTAAAAAGATTTGTACTCACATTCATATTTTCAGAAAATGTGACCCTATTTGAACTGGGTCAATGGCTTCCTTCTGAGGCTTTCATTTTTTCCATTTCCAATAAAAAACCCTTAAGGGTTTTTTTCTTGATCAAAATTGCATATGGGTTATTAAAAGACCCGTAGCACAATTTGAGCTTTGTGATCTGTAAAGGCAGTAGGAAATGATTCTTTTCATTGAAACCACTTCACTATGTAATACAACAGTGTGCATGGTATCCATAGCCTTCAAATGATATTTCTTATGTGTTGTTTCTACTAAGAAGCATGATAGTATCTGCACCCTCCTTAAGATCAATATTTTGCATACATATTGACTGCCACTCTGAAAGTCTCCATCTTCTAAAGCCTATTCATTACTAAATATACTAGGTAATGACCTCAATATTATTGCATGAGGAATACAATAATTTGACAGTGACTTAACTTCTTGTGAAGACCTTTGTTTTTTACAACAAACAATGATAATTTTATCATTATTCTTGCTTTTACTAACCTCTTGTGACAATCCTCTTTGCATAATGTAAGTTTCTTTACTACCGATCTCTATATATGTTGTGCCTCATACCACAACTCTTTATATTGAAAAGAACATAAACACTTGCTCCTATGATATTTTAGACCTATGATCTTGATATTGGTTACCCTCTATACTGCTCCTCAGATTTATAGATTACCTTATGGTCTCGTAGTTGTAGCATTATCTTCTTCCAACTTCATAAATGAAATGAACATATTTCCATTTGAGCTACTGTCCATGACCAAATTGCTCGTCACTACAATTTTACCCTTCACAAGCCAAAACAACCCTGATGGAAACATGATATATCTCTCTCTTAATAATCTCTCCGACTTTTCAATGATACATACTATACCTTCATGGAAAGGTACATCATTGCATTTTCTTTAAATCTATTTACTAGTTGCAACATGAATTTTTTGTGTCAATAAGACTGTCATTTCATGCTAACACCATGTCATGAATTTTGACTTGTCCCCCATTGTCAAGGCCATGTAGCTAGCTGCATTCTCATAAAAAATTCGATACCTTCCATACTATGAGCATTGTTCACCTATTCAAAATACTCTCATTTTGATTGATAGTCACCCTTCACATCATGTTGGGCAGAAAACTAATATGTTTGATTCCTTGATATCCTTCCTACCTACTGTCATGATAGAATGTCACTCCTCATTATGATTATATTATCATAGGAGACAACCAAGATTGTTTCAATCTTGGTCAAGGTATCTGCACTCATGTGATGTTATGATATCATTACTATTACTGTATGACTATACTTGAACATCTGAACTAAACTCACCCTTTATGATTTGTCTGAATGACAATATGTGACAATATGTCACCTATGTCAGTAGCCTACAATTCACTACCATAGGCAATGTGTGTTTGTTTGAGCAAACCATAAAGAGTTTATTTCTTTTCTATAACTCGTCCAGAGCACCAAATAGCAACATGATGAGCTCAACCTTCGTGGGATCCCATTTTACCCCACATGCTAATTTTGATAGATCAAAACAATATATGATTACACCTGTTTCTGCACATGTCGAAGCAAACAAGTTAGAAAAATATGTGCACAAGTCTGATGTGCTTGATGGTCCTAATGATTTCTTGGAAATTTACAGTTTACATGCTTGCTGAATGTATGTGAGGGTCACTTTATACATTCATGGGTGCATGTACATGTAGTGTTAGGAGCCTTCATTGCATAAAGAACCACTCTAACATCATTGCAATTTCCAGATGCAGGAACTGGGAGTGGGGAGCTATGGAGGACGCAAGACAACTTAAAGTAGGAGATAAAACAGGACCACAAACTCTGAACCAGTCATCAGGCAATGACTAGCCTCTTCCCCTATATGCGCATTCTTTTCTTTTATCCATCAATGTATAAATTTTCTTTCATTTCCATTGGTTAAGTTAGGTCTCATGACTTGTGTGAGACAAAAATGTACTTTTGAATCAATAAAGATTACTTTCAGAAAGATTTGTGCAAATATTTTCCATATTGTATGCACTTGTATAAATGCAATAATCTGTTACTAAAACTTGTAATCTCTTTAATTTTTTTTATATTTATACAACTGAATGCAATATAGGGAAGATAAATGTGAAATGTACCTCATCTCTATTTAAAATTAACAAGCTCTAACTATTTGAGTTCTAAGTAAAATCTGGTAACATTTTTGGCGACCTCTGTGAAGTGATTTCCTGCTAAACACTATTGACCAGTTGCCTAGACCTGTCCATTGGGCATGGAGTCATTCAAAAACTAGGCTTATGACTTAGGAAAACAAGTTTAAAGCTTTTGTAACTCAATTTGACAGTATGAATGACACCTTAACATTATTGAAAAGAAAAAACAACAAAAAGGAAACTACCTAACTATGCTAACAAAACACTTAGGGAATAAAAATTGCAGCTAAACCTATTCTAACCTAACCTAACCAACACAGAAGCTGGTCAAACAAAACCATTCAAAGGATGACTGAAATAACTACCTTTTCTAAGCAATATGCAGTGATTTGCATGCATGATGGCAGCTAAGTAAAAATATGACACATAGAAATATTCAACAAGATGATGCAATACCTCGAAAAAAGAGAAAAAATAGTTCACTTACCTCACCAAACTGATCATATATATATTTGTTCAAAGGAGGGTAAGTGAGTTGAACATACTCTTGTTTAGCTATAAGTACATCTTTGACGATATTTTCAGCTATACCTTCATGTGAGTGCATGTGTGATTATCGATGCTTCATCAGACTCCATCCAAGCTAAGTGTATGATTGGACAACCTCTTGAATGAATAAAACTTGGGCTTTCCTTGCTAGTTGGCTCTCTTTCTTCTAATTTCACATGGTTGTCCTGCTTCATAGAATTATGTTCAATTTGCATAATAAGTTGCCAGGTAAGCTCCTCCTCCATGGTGAGTGGACAATCCTCTTCTACTAGGGTGGCTAGCAACTCATCAAAGCTGTTAGCTCTCATAAGACTCTTAGGGACAACAAAATCAAACACCAACTCCTCATTATCATTATTAGGCCTGTCCTCCTCAATGAAGGAAGGTAAAAACTCAAACAACAATAAAGAAGCTTCTTGAATCAAAATTTCATCTAATGAATCAGCTTCAAACTCTACTAAAAAATAGAAAGAAAGATCTTGCAACCATCTAATAATTTGCATATAAGGTTCATGAGAAACCTCTTGATCTGAGAGAACGAACTCCTCTCGATCAGGACCCTGTTCCTGCACTTGTTTCAACACCTGTTCAAGTTTGTGAACCTATTGTTCTAGTTCATCATGACTGTCAATTGATTTCTAGTTTGCCTCTTTATCATCCAACCTTGAACAAAACTGTTCAATTATACCTAAACACACCTCTTCGAAAATCTCAACATTAGCCTCCTTATCAACATGTTCAAAGAAATCAAAGTACATATCCTGGAAGAAGGTATTAGGCTCAATTTCTTGCTCTTTCTCCAGGTTCAATGCTCCATTTTCTTGCTAATGATTGTTAATCAACAAATCACCACACTGTCTGATGTCCTCCTGCTGTTCAATCCTCTGCTGCTGCAATTGATAACACCTTATAGCTAAATGTAAAAGATCTACCTCTTTGAGCTTTTCTGTCCAAGTCAATAGGTTGCTCTTCTTCTGCTTTCTTTTCAACGGAAGATTCATTCTATTCAAAGCTTGGAATACTAAACCTTGGAAAGTGAAGCCCTTCCTCAAAGAAAGGATTTGGAAAGGTAGCAGTTGAGTCTACTTCATACCTCGCCAAATCTCCTGAAAAAGATTCCTCATATTTCCCTTTTTGCCACTCCATCTCCTATTCTCTTTCAACAACCTTCATTTTCTCTTGAAAATCTGATAGTATGTCTTTTATGCTCACGCTATCAACTTGCTGGAATTGACTTTGAAAAAAGCCATGCTGGCTTGGAATAGAATGATCTTCTTGGGAATAGTTATGAGCATATAGAGGCTGCCATGAAACTTGAGCAAGGGTGGGTGGGTGGCAAGCATGTTGAACATGTTGGTTATCTACTATTGGATTAAAACTAGCATTGGACTTGGCTTGAAATGATTCATAAAGTGGCACATATGTAGGATTCTCATAAAATGGTGAATGGTATGACATATTTCCATGATACATTGCCATGTTTTTTCATTCAAGCAATGGGAAAGTCAAAAAATATAGAAACATACCAGAACCGGTGTTGCTAAAACAAGAAAATTTGAGCTTGGAGTTGCCAGGTATGTGATTTTCTTGCCTCAAAAGGCTGAAGCTACTGTTGTACATACCAAGCAACAGTAATATAAGGTCTGAAATGAATTGAAAATCATTTCTTAGTCTCACCGGGCATGCTAATGAGTATACTTTGTTTTTGAGGTATGGTTAGTTGGATATGTTAGAAAGTAATTCTGGTTGCTATTCTAGTTGTTGGTGAGTTCTTGATAGATACTCAAGCCTATTTTCTACCTTTGGATGTGGTTTTTGAGTTGAGATAGGATTTATTTGGATGTGTTAGAAACTAATTATGTGTTGAGATTATTACTCTTTGATGAGGTTTTAGTAATATCAAGGATCTTACATTTAGAGTTGGACATGAGTCCAACATGAACCTATTGAAGAGATTGTTAACTCTTTGGAGTTTGTGATTACTTGTTGTCTCATGCATAAAATAATCTCATTCCCCACTCTTGGTCCTCTTGATGGTGAATGATCTGATAAATATTTCCCACCTATTTATGGATTCATTCTGTATTTGTATCTTGTATTCATATGTGTGCTTGAGTCTTGAGCTATGGATGTTACTTTTGGGGACTTATTTAATGAGTAGAAGCATGGTTAAGGTTTTTTATATCCTTATGTTTGGATATTTAGATTGTAGTTCCAATTTTAAGGTCATTGTGTTATGAATAGAATAGGAAAAGATTAGAGGATTTGGGAACATTCCCTTATCTTGGGAATGGTTATTTGATCCTCCTTTAATTTGAGAGGCTTAAATCCTTATTGGTTTATCGATATATTATATGTTTGACCTTGGGGTTTTGGTAAGGAGATTTTAATTGTCAAAGATGGTGCACTTAGAGGTGTTGGTAAAAGGACATCCTACATGGTTTTAGTTCGTAGGTTTTCTCTCTATGGTCTTTTGCTTCTTATTAGAGGTTTGTATTCATAACATTGGAGTTGAGGTTTGCATGTAGCTATTGTGATAACTATGGTTGCGGTCATTTACTATCATTGTACTTTGTTATTTTAGTAACAATATGGGGGCTCCTTAATCTATTTATTGTATGACATGGAGGGATTGAGAGAGATAAATAATAGTGATGATAAAGCTACTTTGTTTGGTTTAGTTTATAGAGTTGTAAATCATTATGTATGTTCTTTAGTATTACGTAGTATTGATGAAATTTTCCACACCCTTCTTTTGATTTCTATTGGTGGAAATTTAGGTGCTTTGATTGATTTCAAATTTTATATTACCCCATGCAATTGGTTGAGGGTATTTAGGACTTCTTTGTATAGAAAGTGTATATGTAGGGACTTATGGTTGTGGATTGGGTTGGATATATTTATGGTATAAGGTCTATTTGTGATGATGAGTATACCTTATTTTTTAAGGTATGGTTAGTTGGATGTGTTAAGAAAGTGGGAGGAGAGTCAGAATTTAGATTGAGGGAATGAGAGTGAGAACTAGAATGGAGTGGGTAGTGAGGTGCAGGGAGGAATTGGTACCAAGGACTTGGTGCCAAATTTTGGGATTCCTCCAAAGTTATGAGTTGCAAGGAAAGAAGGAATGGGAACAAGGATTGGGCGTTATGGGAGATTCAAAAATATAATATGGGGCATAAAGTAGGGATGAGAATGTTGGGAGGACTCAACACTATAGAAATCAATGCCAAATTCTATAGTTCATATGTAATCTTGAGGCCCAAAAGGGAGAGGAATAAAGAGTAGGAACAAGAGAGAGTCGAGGTTCTCAAGTTATAGGGAACTCTAAAATAAAGGAAGGGATAAAGGTTTCAAGGGATAGTGAGGAGAATGAATCAAGGATTAGGAACAAAGCTTATTGGGTACCCAAGTAAGGGTGAGCCCAATACTTTAATGTCGATAGGAATTAAAGCTAGGGTGTATGGTTTTGGAGGTTGGGAGGAACATGAAAATGGTACCTGAGGAAGGGAAACTTTGATAGCCTGAAAATATTAAGAAATTGAACACAAAACATCCAACATTTAGAAATTGCCTTGACCAAAGGCAACCAAAAAATAAAGAGGACCCATTCATAATTTCTCATATTGGTTCTTAGTGATGGGTAACAAAGGAAAAGGCAATAGGAGATAAAATGTAGCCAAATATATCATTTATGAGGCCAAAAATTTGGGAACTCACATATTCCATATATCCGATAGATCCATATGGTTTGTATATAGTTGTAGGTAAGATATGTGTAGTCAATATAATTTTTTATCTTTTCCAATGGAATATTCGACCTATGTAGTTTTGGTATAATATGTAAAATAATATTAAAAAAAGGTGATTGGTTGGCTATACATATTGGTTTTAGGCATGATGTTAGTAATGTAAAAAAAAATTATGTAGGATTTTGGGCCAAATCCCTTGGCCTTGTCTATGACTAGGGGGTTAGTTTTTAGTGACCAATTATGTGTGTGGCCAACCCCTAGTCACAACTAGTCATGGGGACTTGAGTCCCTAGCTAGATAGTATTCATCCACTTATTTCTCAAGACACCACAATAACTAAGAGCCACCACCATTTGAACTCCTTTGTGCTACTAGGTCCCTTACTTCATTACAATACTACCACCTACATACCACTACCATTGACATTGCTACCCAAAGAGACACCAAAACAATGTTTTGAATTGCCTAAAGGAGATATTTTTTCACAAAGCATAACTCTCACCAACAACATTATATTTTTAACATTGTGTGATCAACACAAATCTATTTTGATCATTGTGTATTATTATCAATGGTTTTTCCAAATATTGTTGTTTGTGATAGGAAATTGTAGTTGGAAGCTAATTTTTCTCTTTTATTTGACATGTCATAGATCTTGTGTCCACCATGTCGTATTTTGTGATTCTTAAAGGAAATGTAGAGAATTTTCTTAGTAATTTATAGTGGATTAGACCTAGAAGTGTTGATATTTGGTTTGCTCACTTGTATTTATATAGATTTTCTTGCTGGTTGCCTTACTTGTTGTTACTTGTGGATTTACAAAACGTAAAATGTAGAGTTGATTTGGTATTTGAGTCAAGGAAAATCTATAAGCTGATCTTTGGTTGTCTTTGTTTGACATGGTTACTGATGCAATTTTGAGCCTATATATTAGATTATGAGATCTATGAGTTATGTAGTTTAATCTAGGTTGGCTATACTTACAAGTTGCATAGATAACTCGGATGTGGGCCATATATGCACATAGATATTTTAGTGTTGATATATATTATACTGGTTGGTCTTGTTTGGTAACTTGGTACATTAGTATGCTTGTCATTGTGATGTAAAAATATGGTGTTACTTGAGGTAGTTATATTTTGGGACCTATAGTTTTTAATACGATACAAATGTGTGAGATCTAGTGGAAGTTTGATGTAGGTGCATTAAGGGTGGTGATCATGGTGTCATGGAGGTTCTTGCATACATAGAGCTTGTGAAAAACATGGTTGTTATGTAGATACACATTTTATGGTGATGGATTGATTCCTATATTTTAGGTGGTGGTTTATCTTCTTATTTTGGAGATAATAATTATTCTTTATCCTTTCCAATTTCTTATGTTGTAGTTGATTTTTTATCTTGTGTGAGGACCATGGGTGATCTTTAGTTAGGATATTATTATCATGATGTCAATCTAGGCTGGTATCATGGTTTAGTGGGAGCTTTGGCACTAATATGGATCTTTTTAATTTTGTGATGGATTATCTTTTGTAGTGGTTGTTGATGTCATGTAGGAGATCTTGGATTTTATTTCTTATATGCAATGAATGTTCAATGAAATATTTAGTACTATTGATAGGATATGATTATCTTCATGCGATTTAGAGATACAATGGAGGACTCTTGGTGTCTTTGGTTGAGACGTTGATTATGATTTGTTAGTTTGATAGATGATACTTAGTTTAGATGATAGATGTATATTACCAATTGGATATTTGACATGATACATGTGCTCTTGGGAGAAAATATGTTCATTAGAGACATATAATATTCTTTAGAGAAGACATAGATCATATTATCATGGTGTTTATTTATTTATTATGCATTTGGAGCTTTGGCGATGATTTGTGATAATCTATTGGATAACTATTGTGATTATTTTTATTTATGAGTTTCTATTTATTGTTGTGTTGCAATTGGAGTTTTCTTAGCATGAGATAATTGTTTTTACACCTAATTATATCTAGGTGAGGCTAGATATATATTGTTTCTTAAAAATTGTGTTGAGACAATTACTCTTTGATGAGGTTTTAGTATGGAGATCAAGGATCCTACACTTGGAGCTAGATGTTAATTCGTCATGAACCTATTGAGGAGATTATTCATTCTTTGGAGTTTGTGATTACTTTTTGTTTCATGCATAGAGCAGTCCCATTCCCCATTCTTGGTCCAATCAATGGCAAGTGATTTGATAAGTATTGCCACCTATTTTTTTAGATCCATTCTATCTTTATGTCTTGTCTTCTTGTGTGTGTTTGTGTCTTGATCTATGGATGTTATTTTTTAGGACCTTTTTGAGGAGTAGATGCATGATTATGGTTTGTTATATCCTTGTGTTTGGCTATTGAGGTTGTAGTTTCATTTTTTAGGTCAACGTGTTTTTGAAGAGAACGTGATATGGTTAGAGGATTTAGGCATAGTCCTTCATTGTATGAATGGTTGTCTAATCTTCCTTTGGTTTGAGATGCTCAAATTATTGGTGGTTTATTGATATATTATATGTTTTGGGGTTAAATGGTTGGATGTTGAGGAGGATTTTTCATCTCAAGTTTTGGGAAGGAAATCTTAATTACCATTGTGATCCTAATAAAATGCTACTCCTAATGTGAGATGTTAGATAAAAACTAATAATGCAATGAGAAGAAGTAACAAGATAAAAGGGCACCTCAACGATTAGCCTAAGAAAATGGACAATATGAAAGCGAGATAAAACAAATGGAATGCTTCTTATACCTTCATGTTGTTGCTTCCTTGGTTGGCCCTTCATTTTTGAAGTCTTGTGTGCTCCTTGGATGGCAATGGAGTTGAATGGATGCAAGATAAATTGATGATGCTAAATGCTATGATAGATGAGAGCTTGGATGGAAATTTTGCAAGAGTTTTGTTGCAAAAGACTTGATCCTTAAAATGAGGGAATTGAAGGGGTATTTATAGGCTAATTTGAATTCTCTAGAGAATTAAATGGTTGGGATTGATCCAATAAAGATCAAGATGAAGGGCTATGGTGAGTTGAGGACTCACAAGTGCTCACATCTTGACATGTGGAAGGTGAAATGTCTTAGGGTGGAGTGATGTGGAAATGAGGTGGAAGAAAAGCACAAGAGGTGGAAGGGAAGTACATGATGTGGATGAAGGACAAGTACCTTTGAGGTACCTTGGGGGATGAGAATATTTCCTCAAAAAGGAACTTCTTGTCCCCAAATGAGGATGAAAGAGACTTTTGAGGAATTTTAGAATTCCTCAAAAATCTCCATGGGAAAAGGGGAAGTGTGTGGGAAAAATAAATGTGAATTATAAATTCACATGGGGAAGGGAGTCCCAGCTAAAAATGGTAAGTGGGAAGGTTGACCAGAAAAGGTAAGCTAAATGTGGCTAATGATTCTGATTAAGGTTGTGCAAACACATGATTAGGATAATTAATGAGAGATTAGAGGAAAGTGGGAGATTATGGAGGATGTGACACTTAATCAAGATTAAGTGGTGCACATCCTAATCACAGATTAATTAATTTAATCCGAATTAAAAGAGGGTTATGGAGAATGTGACAAGGAGAGAGAAAAAGGGGAATTAAAAATTGATTTTAATCCAAATGGGTTAAAAGACTAAATTAAATAATCTGTCATATTTATTTAATTTAGAGAAGAACAGGGTGTAAGGTAAAGTATTTAATTTATTTAATTACATACTTTAGGAACCTTAGGCCGAAAATAAAATAATGATTGAATAAATTATTTAATCACTGTTAATGGAATAGATGAATATAATAGATGATTTTGATCATATGGAAGTGATCAAATTTGGATGTTTACAACCATAACTAGAGTACTTAGAGGTGTTGGTAGAAGGACATCCTACTTGGTTTTGATTTTAAGTTTTTCTCTCTATGGTCTTGTGCTTTTTATTGGAGGTTCATGTTCATATGACATTGGAGTTGAGTTTTGAATGGAGTTATTATGATCATTGTGTTTGGGGTTATCTATTATTATTGTACTTAATTATTAGTAGTAACACTATTAAGGCTCTTTAATCTATCTTTTATTTTATAAGTTTGAAAACCATTGTGTATGTTCTTTAGTATTATATGACAATGTTGAAATTTTCTACACCTTCTTTTGAGTGCTATTGGTGGAATTTTGGATTCTTTTATTTATTTTTGACTTGACATTACCTATGTAGTGGGGTTTATAATGTGCATATATTTCCTTATTTGGATGTTCTCACTATATGTCAATGTTGAGGGTCTTCAATAATTCTTTGTACATAATAGTATATATACAAGGACTTGTGATTGTGGATTGGTTTGGATATTTTTGATGTAGGAGGTCTACATATGATGATGAGTGTACCTTTGATTTTTGTGGTATGGTTAGTTAGATGTGTTAGCAACTAGTTATGGTTTCTATTCCAATTATTAGTGAGTTCTTGAGAGATATTCAGACTAGTTTCTACCATTAGATTTGGTGTTTGTGTTTAGATATTGAGTTGAGAAAATATTCATTGATGGTTCTATGTGCTGGTTAGTTTGTTATCACCTTTGAATAGGATATTATCTTTAATAATTTGGTATGATAAAGGATGAGAAGGTTCTTATTTAAGATGGTGTTCAACTTAGTTATCGTGTATCTTGATGGAGAACATTCATGTTTTAATGGTAAATATTGGCTATAGGAATTCTTCCCTTGACAATTGAGTTTACTTTTGAATCCTTATGCAATGTATACTAGAAGTGAGAGAATTTTGAGAAAGGTGTTGCATACACCTCGTATAATAAAAAATAATAATGTAAAAATAAATCTTTATTGTGATGCATCTTAGGGATGTGTGTATTACATGGGATGTGTATATCACATGGGTTATGCAATGTAAACAATGTAGAAATAAATATTGCTGCAAATTTCCTTTTGGGACTCACAAAATTAACCACTCATAAAATTCCTTAAAAATACAACAAAATTGAGTTCTCATGAAATAAAAATAAACTAGAAGGTTCTATAAAATCAAATTTCCTATAATTTAGCGATTCAAAAACATATGGTGTCCTTAATTTTTTATGAGGGAATTTGAATTATATAAAGGAAGGGGAGTAAAATAGATCTATAGTCCATTGGTCAAAGATGGAAATAAGGGCTCTAAATTATTGTTTTAGCTTCTTAACAATAATCATAAGAAATATAATATGAGAATGATTCAAACATTTTGACATTCATAATATCTTTCACATTTACTACCAATAAATTTATCTTGATGAACCTTTGGATGATATAGTTGATCAAGAAAGTATTGGAGTCTTCCAAAAGTGGATACATAAATTTTTTTCTAATGAGTTTAGTCACAACCATGATAGAATTATACCTATAGAAGAGATTTAAACGACCCTCTTCATGATGTCCAATACATGAAGTTCAAGGGTCTTGATGGTTTCCCTACTAAATTATTTAAAACCAGATGGATTATTATTCATGATAATTTCTATCAAGTATAACTTGAATCTAAGGAACATGACTCTCCTAGACTTGATATTAATAGGGTAATTATCAATCTTATCCCTAAGAATACTAGACTTGATTTCCTTTCTATACTGAGACTAGTCACCCTATTAAATACCTCCTACAAGATCATGTCCATAGCTACAACGTAATGAATCAAGTTGATGACTTAATATATTTCTAGAAAATAACAAACTAATTTTATAGGGGGTATATTTTTTCTTTATAACTTTTGTCGAGAATGGGAAGTGAATCATTGGGCCCAATAGGCTAATAACTATGTCATTCTAATTAAGCTTTTTTTTAATAAGGCTTATGATGGAATCATATGGCCAATCATCTCTTGCAAGAATTTGATGAAGAAATGTACATTTCCACCTTTGAGTGCAATGCAAGACAAATCTTGTGAAATCTATGAGATGAAAAATTAAGAATTAGCATGGAGATCCTTGGAAGCTAAAAATAATCTACCTCATTAGTGATGACGTGGCTTCCATCATCCTTCATTATTGAATTTTACATTTGAATCCACATCCTTGTGATTAAATAATATTTTCAAGGTGGGAAGATCTTGAATGGGTAGTTGTAGGTTCAAATTAGGTTATTAATGTCATTTTGAGAAGTACATGGAGTGATAGAAGTGATATGGAAGAAACACTGTAATATTTAAAAGTAGTGTAGATACCTAAAATTGGTCTAGGCCTGCGAGTACACATTCAACATAATTTTCTATAGTCCAAAGTCATGATTAAATAATGTCAATTATTTAATTAACCTTTCTAACACATATTTCCTCTATTAATTAAAAACCCCTTTTTAATTAATTCATTATTAATCTTTATTCAACTTGATTAATTAAATAAATCATATTTATTTAATTATGTTGCGAACTAATTAATTATTCCCCCTTCATCTATCAATTAAATAATTTATTATTTAATTACCCCTTTATCATACTTTTTCCAACTATAATTAAATATCTTTATTTAATTATTCATTTAAATCCCTTTTCAACTATAATTAAATATTTATTATTTAATTATTCAATTCTACCCTTTTCGAAAGTCAAATTAAATAAACTACTTTATTTATTTAATTAAATCTTTTATTTTTGAATGTTGAATTAAATTAATATTTAATTCATATTTGATTATTTATGTCATATTCCTCTATCATTCAGTTATCTAAATCATTCACTCACCTTCTGACTTGAGATCTATTTTTAGTTCTCTAGTTGTCTCTGAATTCAACACCAGTTCATCTCTGCAGGAAGACTCTCTGTCACAACTAGTTGATTGACTAGTTCTAACTTATATGCATGTATGCATCTATTAATTAAATATCTTTATTTAATTAATTAATTTAATTATGCATTCAAATTCCTCATCTTCGAGTTCTGACTTTGTCTTTGACATTCAAAGTCTATTTCTTCTATTTTTGAAGATTCTTAACTGAAGATTAAGATCTTGTTCTATTTTTAGTCTTTTCTAACTCATGTTCTAACTCACATTCTATTTGAAACATAACTCACATCGCATGGAATTCATCAATCTTATCCGTGAATCTTTCTTTCAATCTGAGCCGATCATTTGAAAACACAAAATCTATAAAATGGCCTGTCATAATCATTATTCCTTCTCTCGAAATCACATACTTTTGAGAAGAGACCATTCTTCGATATTTTGCTTAGACATTCAACACAGCTATACTTGCATTCAAACACAGAAATCTGAGGGCAAGAATACCAAAAAGGAAAAATGGAGAAGAGCAATGGAGATAATTCGAAGGGATGAATGCATATTCGGTGAGATCAATTTAGTTTTCTTAGTTTAATTATGTTTTCATTTATCGTTCTTTATTGTTTGATTTTATATTAGATTTGATTAGATTAGGATTAACAATTGTTCGTTCTAGCTGCAGATCTTATCACAAGATTTATTCTAATGTTACATTTGGTGAACCCGATGTGAAACCACTTCAAAATCCGCGCATCTATTTTTCATTTTTTCATTTTTCTGTTTTCTGTTTTCTATTTTTTTGCAGATTTCCATATGACGCACCGCATCTATCAAGGGAAACGATGCATCTGTATTCACAAACCGCATCTGTTAAAACAATGACACATCTATCATCACGAACCGCATCTGTGAGGTAACGAATCGCATCCGCTTGTCAACATTTTCGCGAGCCGCATCCACCTGTCAACAGTCGAACGACATATGTGGCTCAAAAAGCTGCATCTACTTGGTCAAATTTTTTCATCTTTTTCATTGATTTCCGTGTATCCATATTTTCATTTTCGCTAATGGTTGATTTCTATTGTGTTAAGGGGGAATAACATAGTGTTTGCAGGATGAAGCTTTGAAGACATTTACAAACCTAAGATAATTTTTCTGCAGGACAAAAGTTGAAGACCATGAACTACTGATAAATTGCATGCAGGACCTAATGCCTTTGTGTTAATTTATTTAAATAAGCTTTTGTTTGGTAGATAGATAATCATCGTGTGGGATTAAAATGAATTTTCTGTTTGATAGATAGAAAATCGTCATCTGGAATAAAAAGAACCACTGTCTTCTTTGTTTGGTGCTTTGCACATATTTGTAAACCCTTACGATTCAGTACACCGAAGTATCCTCTCCCCTTGCGCAGTCATGTGATCCTGGGTGTAAGAGAAATGGTTGCTGACTCTAGAACTTGGGCCTATCTTGGTGGGAAAAAGTACTCACCCCAAGATGACTCAGATCGATAGCACACTAAAGCCAAGCGACTTCCAGCCGGTATATAAAAGTGGATTCTTGGGGAAAGCCCAAGAATCACGCGCACTATTCTGACAAGATGGACAAAAATGGACTCTCGCCGACATTGGATAGTGTCCCACGAACGAAATGCCCTTATTAAACACCTTGTTGTAGAGTTACCAAAATCCTATCTATTTGCTAGCGCAACAGGTGTATAACCTGTGAAGCCGTCTTACAAATTTATGGTTCTTGTGTTGAGGTGACATGTATGCCATGGGAGTTTCATGGGTACAGTAGCTTGGCTGTCCCGTATAAGTGAGTGTCGTGGAGGGGAGCCAGTGGGGTTAAGCTACTAGTCATCCACCTTGAATGTGCATAGCTGGAGAAATCCAAGTAAGAATTTAGCAAATACTGTCCTAAAATCCTAGGTTGTACATGTTTTCGAGTCTTAACAGTCCTTACATCACAAAAACGGAAGATACATTGATTGCTGTGTTTGCTCTTTGCTATATTCGTCAAAATCTTGATCAAACAAACAAAGTTAGTCAAACAACTTTCAAAAATTTCAATTTTCAGAAACCAGAGTCGCATTTGTCAGTTTAATTGCCGCATGTGTCATAGTGAGTCACATTTGATAGGGGAAATGCCGCATCTGGCTGTCAAAATAGTCATTTTACACAATCTGCATATAACGAGTCGCAACTGTTACATTCTGAGTCGCATGTGTGCATGCAAATTGCATCTGTCAGTTCAAAAACTGCATGTGTCCTATTAAGTCACATCTGTCAGTTGAAAAATCGCATTTGTTAGAAAAACCGCATATGTCAGAGGAAAAACCGCAACTGTTAGGTGAACCGCATTTTCCTATCAACAGAAAAATTTCAAAAACCGCGAGCTGAGTCTGAAACATCTTTGTCACTATTTGCTTTAGGTTTTTAGGATCAACCTTGGATTAGAAACTGGTTTAATTTGCTCAAAAACCTTGCATCATTAGGCGTCATATACGTCTTAGTTTACCATCATTAGGAGTCATATACGTCTTAGCTACCGTCATTAGGTGTCATATACGTCTTGGTCACAGTAAATGTCTTAGTCATAATCATCCTAATATGCATGCATATAGGTACTCCCTAGGAAATTGCAAATCACGAAATAGATAACTTTCCTTGTCTTTGGAAAATTCACATTGTCATACTGTCCTTGTCATACCTTTAGGTTCCATCATCGAGAACAAACTTTTGCATGCATTTATTCCATAGGTGGTAGGTTATACCCATCTTAGACTCATTTATCGTCATTAGTCCACTTAGAATTTTACATATTGTCTGTCCTGTCATACGTCATCTTAGATCTTTAGCAACATCCTTATTGTCAAAAAAAAAATTCAAAAACATAGACATAGGTCATATCGGTTTTTAGGCATAGTTTGCATTACCCATTTTGAGCAAACTTTTTCATGGTCGAAACAAGGTCCAAAAAGAAATACAAAGCAATGACAAACCCCAACGAATTCATCAATCCGTTCGGAAACCAACCGTCAGGAAGCAAATGTCCACACAAGCCTTTACTTGAAAAACATGTCACTAGGGACACACATGGGCAGATTTACATAGAAGACATAGATGCAGCAGTTCAAGATCTTGAGTTTGCATCCTTCATGGATGAGTGTTTGTTAAACGATCCACAACGCTGCTTAGCAAAATCGCTAGTAGAAGGTGCCACTCTACCTCTAGGATTTGATGTCCATTCTTTGACAACACAGTCAACTCAACCAACGCAAACTGTAACATCTATTGTCTTTATTCCCCAAATAACTGCAGCTATACCAACAGGTATACCAACACAAACATCGTCAATTGTAAACACAGCTCCTTTTAACATAACACAAGGTTTACAATTCACTACGGGAGCAACTTCCTCCAACCCCTTTGGCACCAACATGACTGGTAAGAGAAACAAGGTTGGCAGAAATATACCTATACCAAGTCAGACAATTCAGACAGGGAGCATTCCTATTCCAAATCAGACAATTCAGACAGGAAGCATTCCTTTACCAAATCAAACCATTCAAACAGGGAATATCCCTATCCCAAATCAGAATATTTTGACAGGATATATCCCCTCACCCAATCATAACCCGTCACAAAACATGGCGTATCAAAACATCTACATTGATCCAAATAACACGAACACCATGTCCTTGACACAAGTCGACATCCTTCAAAACCAAATGCAAACTCTACAACAAAAGATGGACGACATGTCTATGGCAGGCAAACGAACTATATCAGCACAAGACCTATGTCCATGCCCATTTGACAAAGCACTCTATATGACACCTTTCCCCCATGGATACATTATACCAAATTTTCCTAAGTATAATGGGAAGAATCCTATAGAACATATTAGAGAATTTTCAACGGCATGCATGGACATATCGTATGACCCCACTTACTTGATGCGCCTATTTCCACGAACCCTTATAGGGATAGCATTGGAATGGTTTTCCAAATTGCCATACGGTATACGATCTTGGGTGGAATTGGCTAAAAAGTTTGTTGAACATTTTTCCTTTAACATAGACAACGAAGTAACCATAGCAACCTTGTGCCACATGACACAAGAAGATGGCGAGATATTTATCACTTTCTTCCAGAGATGGAGGAGTCTAGCTAGCCGCTGTCCTGTCGAAATATCTAAAAAGCAAAAGGTCACTATCTTCCTTGAAAACATCAACCCCAAACTGAGAGGTGACTTATGGGTACACTGTTGCGCTTCATTCATTGACCTGGTACAAAAGGGGATTATCCTTGAAAAAGGCCTTATTGACAAAGGCGATATCAAAGTACCAACCAAAAGCCCGATTGTCCAACATCCAAATATGTCAAATGATAGAAACAAATTCTGGTCTAGGAACAAGAATGTCATGAATGACGACATAGTTGATGCTAAGCACATACATACTAGACCAGTTATCACACTTAGAGGATACAATCAACAAGCAGACATGATGAACAGTCCTGATCAAACGGCTAACTATGTCCAGAACTCACAACAAAGACCACAGCAAAGGAGATTTCCAATGCGAGAATTTACACCTTTAGGGCAACCAATTGAGGTAGTCTTCAAAGAATTGGTCAAACATAATCTTATCAAACCATTGGAACCAAGAGAGTATGATCCTGGACAATTCAAACCTTCATGGTGGTTGGATAATGCTTTCTATGACTATCATCGAACGAAAGGGCACAACCTCCAAAATGTCGCCAGTTAAAGAACATCATACAAGACTTTGTTGAAAATGGAACTATAGAGGTTGGTGGGTAGAAAAAAACTAAGAACAGTGATCATAAGGTCTTCACGGATCCCTTACATGACCACACAAAAAGAAAAGCCTCCAGTTCGGGACCCCAGAATAATCCATCGGCCAACTATAACAATACCCAGTATGACTATGGTAAAGGAAAGATCATAAACCACCTTCAAGCCGCAAATGAGAATTTCAATACTTTCTCCATCAAGAAGCATCCAGAATGTAATATAACCACACGCAGAACTAAGATTACTATTCCTGGTCCTTCTTCTAAGCCATCTACGCAAAGTTCCAAGTTCAAGTACAACCTTCTCGATCAATTGAGTAAAACCCCCACACAAATATCTATCTTGGAATTGTTGACCTTATCACCTCAACATCAGTCCATTCTTGACAAAGCTCTACAAAATACAACTGTTCCTACAGATTTAGATGTCAATCATTTCGAAGAGATGGTGGGATATTTGACCAACTCGCATCATGCTACTTTTTCACAACAAGACTACTCAACTGAAAAGTCAGATCACAATGACCCCTTACATCTTGAAGTCTTAGTCCATCAAAACAAAGTCCGATGAGTCTTGGTAGATGGAGGAGCAGGTTTGAACTTGTGTACCCTTAAATTGGTTAAGGCATTAGGATTCTCAGAAGACTGTGTAGATACCTCTAAGAGTATAGTCATCAAGGCTTACGATGATGAGGAAAGATCGTCCAAAGGAGTTGTCACATTTCCTATTCGAATTGGCCCAACAATCATGAACACCGGCTTCCAAGTCTTGGATCTCACCCTTCCATACAACTTGTTGTTAGGTAGACCTTGGATACACGCAATGAAAGCGGTACCTTCAACATACCACCAGTGTCTCAAGTTCCCCTATAATGGCACAGAGATCACCATTGATGGTGATCCAAATCCTTTCCAATATTGTACAAGCCTAAGGGATCTTCCACACCGACAAGTGCCTATTAATCAACAGGCTTCATCATCCACTCTATCCCAATACGTTGACCCATCATCTCACTAAGTCCATTTCATTCAAACCACCATCATCCACTCCAAAACTCGAGATCCAAGACAAGGGTTGTGGTGAGTATAATATAAAGGCATCATACTGTGTTACTGAATTGATTCCACCTAAGGTATATGGCCTACCCATGGCGGATAGAAGACAGTCAATGGTCACATTTCATGTTCCCCCTACAACGACATTGACAAAATGGGAAGAGTTAAGTGAAGAGATTGTGGATCAAGCTGATTCCTGGTTGTATCAAGAAGAACATGAATACCCCTCCCCGTCTATTCAAATAGCCAAGGACCAATATGGAAAAGGATTTAAGATAATGCAAAAGGAAGGCTATGACGGGCACAGTGGGTTAGGACTATATCAAAATGGAAGGACATAACTAATTACTGTCTACCCATGACTGAAGTATCTAGGGCTAGGGTGTGAACCGCTTAGAATTGGGTTTCCTGGTACCTCGTCAACTTTTCAAGAGGAAGTGAATGATTACCCAGACATCGAGACATCTCATGAACCACTTCCCCTAGTTTGTGACCAACCCTGAGTTTACTACAAACCCCAAGTTTCCGATACACCTCCAGTTTACGACAAACCTCTAGTCTATGATGAATCCCCTTACTCAAGCGATGGTGAATGGGAGTCTCTCATCTACTAGTACCATGAACATAGATACATTATTTGGAGAGTTGGACCTCAATGTCAAACCTGTACCAAAACAGTCTAGTCCTCGTCCTAAGAAAAACTTGTCTAAAGCAGAATGGCAAGAGAACTATTATTGGGAAACAATTGATCCTGCATCTTGGGCACCTGACAAGCCATCTTTTGACAAATCTGCCCTCGCCATAGTCCCACAACAGAGTATACCTACTCCTAAGAGCAAGAAAAACAAGGAATTAGTCCAAAACTTTTGCGACCATGTCAACCAGTCCATATTCACCTTGTCAGCAATTACCCTTATAAACTCCGATGATGACATGCCCCTTATATATCTTGAACTTATCGACTGGGATCAACAAGGTACACCTATCATAGATACATTCGAGAATGACGAAGCAATTGCTGGGTTCATGGGACTTAGAGAAGGTATACCTAGAGGGGATCATAAGGAAGGTTTTACCATAGACTTGGACGATAAAGCATATTTCAGGGGGTCTATTTACACCTCTAGTCGCAAAAATGAAAATGAAAATGAGAATAAAACTGATGAGTCCCTAGGTGAAAACCGAAAGGCGCCTTTGGACCAAGAAAAAGTCAAAATAAAGGACGTATCCGAGGGTGAAAACCTCTCTAAGGCACCCGAGGATAGAGGTTTAAATATTCTCCCCATTGCACAAGAAAAGTCACCCATGTTAGTAGAAGAGGCTGTTGCAGTCAACATAGGAACATAAGAGAATCCTCAGATAGTATATTTTGTGGCTTCTTTATCAGAGACAGAACAACATGAGTTCAAAGACTTCTTCAAAAAGAGACAAGTAAACTTCGCATGGTCGTATGCTGACATGCCTGTGTTGGATCCAGACCTGATATTGCATCATTTACCACTCCAGCCAGGTATCAAACCATTCAAACAGAAACTAAGGAAGATGCATCCGCAAATTGCTCTATTGGTCAAGGTAGAACTTAAGAAACTATTGGATGTGGGATTCATAAGGACAATAGACTATGCGGATTGGATATCAAATATGCTACTAGTGACTAAGCCAACTGGGGGCATTCAAATTTGCATGGACTTTAGAGACATCAACAAGGCATGTCCTAAAGATGAATTCCCGTTGCCAAATATCAACATGATAGTAGACCTTACTGCAGGATATGAGATGCTATCCCTTATGGATGGTTTCTCTGGATACAACCAGATAAAGATAGCACTTGAAGATGAACATAAGACGACTTTCACGTGTCCATGGGGCACATATTGTTGGAATGTTATGCCATTTGGCCTTAAGAATGCAGGAGCCACTTACCAACGAGCAATGACTATGATTTTTCATGATTTTGTGCATACATTCATGGAAGATTATGTTGATGATATTATAGCCAAGTCAGAAAAAAGGGAAGATCATTTGAAAGTGTTAGACAAGATATTCCAGAGGTTAGAAAACTACAATGTTAGGCTCAATCCGAAGAAGTGTGTCTTTGGAGTGAAATCAGGGAAGTTGTTAGGGTATATCATCTCTCATAGAGGCATTGAAGTAGATCCAGAGAAGGTATGAGCAATCATAGAAATGCCTCCTCCAACCAACATTGGTCAACTCAGAACACTACAAGGGAGATTACAGTCCATTAGGCGTTTCATAGTACAATTGGCGTATAAAATACATCCATTTCAGCATTTACTCAAGAAAGGAGTGCCATTTGTGTGGACACCTAAATGTCAAGAGGACTTCCAACAAATCAAGGACTATTTGCTTACTCCACCAGTTCTAATGCCACCTACAGAGGGAAAACCATTGATACTTTACATCTCAGCAACTCAGTCGGCATTAGGGGCTCTTCTCGCACAACACGATGACCAAGGTCACGAGAGAGCGGTATATTATATCAGTCGTACCTTAGTGGGCTATGAGTTGAATTATAGCAACATAGAACGTGCCTGTCTTGCAGTAGTCTTTGCTACCCAAAAAATTAGGCACTATATACTCAATCGACAAACCATGTTGATTGCAAAAATTGATCCACTCAAATACCTCCTAAGTAAGGCAGCTTTAACAGGCCGATTGGCTAAATGGGTTATGATACTTAGCGAGTATGACATTCAGTATGTCGAAAGGAAGGCAATAAAAGGACAAGTCATTGCAGATCAACTAGCAGATGCACCTATAAAGGCAGACCATCCATTAGTGGCAGATTTTCCAGATGAATATCTTTTCAACATTGACGTTAAAACTAAATGGAAACTGTACTTTGATGGATCACATACAAATCATGGTTCAGGGGTCGGTATCTTATTTGTCACACCTCAAGGTGATACCATTCCTAAATCATTCAGGATCACATTTCCTTGTACAAACAATATAGCTGAATACGAAGACTTAGTGACAGGTTTAAAAATGGTAGCTCAATGGAACATTAAGAGCCTACATGTCTTTGGCGACTCTCAACTGGTAATCTGACAAGTGAATGATGATTATGAGACTAAGGATGAGAAGCTTGCACCTTACAAGAGGATGACTGACAGTTTCAAATAGTATTTCAATGACATAACTTTTCAACAAATACCACGTATCCAAAATAAAGCTGCAGATGCAATGGCAACCGTGGGTTCTTTGTTGGATATCCCAAGTAATGTGCCTAAGTTCGAGTTTCTGGTTGAACAACTTTTGATCCCTGCTTATGATGTCCCTGATATTGCGATAGTGTGTACCATTGTTGGTCCTACGTCTCCTTGGTATAAAGACATATTCGATTACCTCACTGACCAAACCCTACCTCAAGACTTGTCCAATAACCAACGTCGAACCTTCATTCGAAAGTCAGCTAAGTACACCATCATCGGAGAAACCCTGTATAGACGCACCTTAGATAATGCCTTAATGAGATGTCTCGATGCTAAGGAAGCACAAACAACTTTGTGAGCGGTACATGAGGGTATCTGCGGATCTCATTCGAGTGGTTCCACTCTAGCCCATAAGATTATGAGACTAGGTTACTATTGGCCTACTATGGAGAAAGATTCATACGTCTTTGTAAATAAATGTAGACAATGTCAAATACATGGAGACTTGATAAGAGCACAAGTGCAGGAGCTTCATCCAATTACTTCACCATGGCCCTTCGCCCAATGGGGACTTGACCTCATAGGTAAGATACACCCTTCATCATCCAATGGCCACAAATTCATCATCACCGCCACCGAATATTTCACCAAATGGATTGAAGCCATCCCCATGACATACATAACCATCACACAAATATCTAAGTTTATCCTAAACTATATCATTTGTCGGTATGGTGTGCCTCAATCCATAATCACAGACAATGGATGCCCATTCAAGAACCAAGAAGTATGCCATTTATGTGAAGAATTCCACTTCAAACACCATTTCTCCACCCCATATTACCCACAAGGTAATGGCCAAGTTGAGGCATCTAATAAGACTATTGTTAGAATCCTTAAGAAGACTGTCAATGACGTTGGCCGTGACTAGCACCTATAGCTTAATCTTACCTTATGGGCTTATCGCACAAGCATCTGTACTCCCACCGGTGCCACTCCATATTCACTCGTATTCGAGTCTGAAGCTATCTTACCTATTGAGGTCGAAATACCTTCTCTACGGGTATCCTTGAAGGGTCATATAGACGATGAAGAATACCGTGTCTCTAGGTTACAAGAGCTAGAATTGCTGGATGAACGAAGACATAAAGCATTAGATCATTTACAAGCATATCAGAATTGTCTTCGTCGTAGTTACAACAGAAAGGTTCTCAATAGACACTTTGACATTGGTGACCTGGTATTAATGGAGAATCCTAAGAATCAAGCTAAATGCGAGAAACCAGGAAAGTTTGAACCTAACTGTTTGGGGCCATACATTGTCACAGAAGCCTTTGAGTCACGAGCGTACCAACTCTCTACTCCTGAAGGAGAACCGCTTTTGTCCCCTATCAACAGTCTACATCTAAAGAGGTTCTACGCTTAAGTCTCTGAGAATCTGTGTCTTAATCTGAAAAAACAAAAAAATGGTTACCTTGATGAAAACCTGGCAAACAGACGTCTTTGTAACACCAAAAAAATTGAGAAAATAAAAAAAGTAAAGAGAAATAAATCCGTCCACTAGTGAAGACCGCTTCGGTGGCGCTATGGATAAGTACCATGGTGAAAACTTGGCAAACAGGCGCCATGTGTAGTCAAGCTCGCTCTTCCATCTACCATCATTCTAATCGGACTTTTTCACCATCACTCATAATAAATGGTTGTCCTATTCATCATTTGGAATGATTGACATCTAAACGTCCATTCCGTCACATTACCCACTCCATCTTCCAAATCCTATTCTCGACTGGGGGAAAATCCTTGTTCTGTGCCCTAACAATTTGTACATAACGTCACACCATCGAAAATGTCTTGAAAAATCCCAAAAACATTAGAAAACATCAAAAATCCAAAAAATCAAAACAGTTAGAAAATCCCAAAAGCAGAGTCAGGTCTATTATGTCAAGTCAATCATGTCTAGTCATCATGTCTAGTCACTCATGTCTTGTCAATTAGGTCAAGTTGGTCATGTTAAGTCAGTCGTAGACATAGTTGAACTACGTTGCCTTTGCGACTGAGATGTAGGCAAGGCCATCAATTGATGCGCCCCCGAGGCATTAGGTTTGTCATGTATCACACACATTAAAATCATGACGCTTTGTATATACAAAGTCATTGGTCATTTCGAACTACGAGGTCTCTGTGTGTACAATGTAGGCAAGGCTAATCAATTGATGAGCTCCCGAGACCACACTAGGTCAGTCCAATAGGGTTCATTCATAATCACTATCACACAAGTTGCATATCATAGTTTAAGGTATCGTCTCATGTCATACGTTGTCAATACACATACCCACACTTTTATCAGTCAAAGAATCAAAACAAGTCATGCAACAACAAGGCAAAACATCTCAAGGTCATCAAGTCAATATCAAACACATTGTCAAAATGATCAACCTATGTCTTAGCAAGATATGTCTTTCTTGTCAGCAGACGTCATCAACTTGTCATAGTCTCATGTGGCTTGTCACCTCAACATCATCAGACTCCAACGTCTTATACGACACGTGTCTTACTGAAACCAGGCTTTGTCATGCCTTATACAAAAGTCACCAAGTCGAAACCAGACTCAACGTCTTATGCGGTATGTGTCATTCTCTCACATTATGCTATGTCAAACATCAACATCAAACTATCCCACAAGATCAAGTTTTGGCGAATACATTTATTTGGCTTTATGACTTTATATCTTATTTTGTCTTATCTTTTTATCGATTTGTGCAAGATCTTGTTACTAGCTTTCTCAAGGATGTCCCTTGAAGGATTTAGAGAAGCAACGACGTCTCAAGATTCTTTTTCTTTGGCTGTTGTCTATCAACTATCTTTTTAACATTGGTTTTTGAGTCATGTTACTAGTTTCCTCAAGGATGTCCTATCAAGGATTTAGAGGAGCAATGATGTCTCATGACCCATCTTTTATTTGTCTATTGTCTGTGGTTTGTCTTGACCAAACAATTGGGGCATCTTGTCCTTAGTTTGGGTTAAGACACTCCTTGTCTATGACTGTCTATTTTTCATAGGTGGATAACTTTGTACACTATGGTCTATCTCATATCATAGTGTGTACTATCCATCTATGTCATGTCCCGCCCAATGATGATAACAAAGCAAGTATAGCATATTTGGCAATATATCGAAGATTATATGTTTTTTCTCAATCAACCAACATTAATTGTTTCTTACTAACATTCTGAAATCATCCATGCTAACATTTCTTCTTTTCTACATCTTCACCACCATTATCTATCCATTTCGAGAGCACACTCATGTTCTTCAAACCCGCCTATCCTCTCGAGGGGGCATACCACTACCTCCTTGTCATTCTCCCTTTCACTGGGGCATACCCTAACCTATTTCACGTTGAGGCATGACCGGGGCATATTTTCTTTGACACAAAGTCGTACCAACATTGTATCAAAGAGGGGCAAACTGTAGATACCTAAAATTGGTCTAGGCCCACGAGTACACATTCGACATAATTTACTATGTCCATGGTCATGATTAAATAATGTCAACTATTTAATTAACCTTTCTAACACATATTTCCTCTATTAATTAAAAACCCCTTTTTAATTAATTCATTATTAATCTTTATTCAACTTGATTAATTAAATAAATCATATTTATTTAATTATGTTGCAAACTAATTAATTATTCCCCCTTCATCTGTCAATTAAATAATTTATTATTTAATTACCCCTTTATCATACTTTTTCCAACTATAATTAAATATCTTTATTTAATTATTCATTTAAATCCCTTTTCAACTATAATTAAATATTTATTATTTAATTATTCAATTCTACCCTTTTCGAAAGTCAAATTAAATAAACTACTTTATTTATTTAATTAAATCTTTTATTTTTGAATATTGAATTAAATTAATATTTGATTATTTATGTCATATTCCTCTATCATTCAGTTATCTAAATCATTCACTCACCTTCTGACTTGAGATCTATTTTTAGTTCTCTAGTTGTCTCTGAATTCAACACTAGTTCATCTCTACAGGAAGACTCTCTGTCACAACTAGTCGATTAACTAGTTCTAACTTATATGCATGTATGCATCTATTAATTAAATATCTTTATTTAATTAATTAATTTAATTATGCATTTGAATTCCTCATCTTCAAGTTCTAACTTTGTCTTTGACATTCAAAGTCTATTTTTTCTATTTTTGAAGATTCTTAACTGAAGATTAAGATCTTGTTCTATTTTTAGTCTTTTCTGACTCATGTTCTAACTCACAATCTATCTGAGACATAACTCACATCGCATGGCATTCATCAATCTTATCCGTCGATTTCTCTTTCAATTTGAGCCGATCGTTCGAAAACACAAAATCTATAAAATGGCCTATCATAATCATTATTCCTTCTCCCGAAATCACATACTTTTGAGAAGAGACCATTCTTTGATATTTTGCTTAGACATTCAACACAGCTATACTTGCATTCAAACACAGAAATCTGAGGGCAAGAATACCAAAAAGGAAAAATGGAGAAGAGAAATGGAGATAATTCGAAGGGATGAATGCATATTCAGTGAGATCAATTCAGTTTGCTTAGTTTAATTATGTTTTCATTTATCGTTCTTTATTGTTTGATTTTAGATTAGTTTTGATTAGATTAGGATTAACAATTGTTCGTTCTAGCTACAGATCTTATCACAAGATTTATTCTAATGTTACAAGTAGAATAGGAAGTGATAATGCGAGACAAAGGGTTTTTTGTTAGGATCAAAGAGTTAGAACTAGAAGGGGAAATGGGATCTTAAAGTTTATTGAAAATTTACGAAAAAAAGGGTGAAAAGAGCAATAGAAGCATCATGGAAAAGTTAAAAGATTCTAATGTGGAGCTAGATGTGGGAATTGGATGTAGTGGAGAAGGCTTGAAAGTTAGGTTAACCTTTGCATTGGAGAAAATGAATGAAAAATTCCCAATAGATCTTTGTGGGAATTTAATGTGAATGTGGACATTGGAATGAAGTCTATATGTTTGGATGTGAAAGGGAATTTTGAAAAGAAGGATGTAGGGAAAGCTTGTAGAATAGGATTAGGGAATGTGAGGAAATTCAAACATCTAGGTGCCCATAAGGATCCCGTAAAGGGAGGAAAATGAAGGAAATCAAGAAGGAAAGGGGCTTGATAAAACTTTGTAGCAAATTTATTTGGAAGAGGATATGGTAAGTGGATGTGGGGAGAAGGACGAAGTTTGGATCCACTTCAAAAGTTTGCAAGGATGAAGATAAATAAGGGATTAAGGATTTTTGGGGATATGATGTGGGAGTGGATGAGGGGAAGGAAGGAAAACAAATATCCAAATCCCCATAAAAATATCACAAATTATGGGGTGAGGCAAAGGAGAATGAAGGAATGAAGGTCCCAAAATTCTATACAAATCTTATGTAGGATTAGACATTATAACAAGAGATTTTCTCAATCAAGAAATATCTAGTTCCTCACCAAAAGTCTGCAACATTGTGAACATAGTAGAAAATGACCAAAACACTCCTTGACTTAGGATTTATTTGGAATTTTGAAATCTTCAACACATTATATGGATTTGAGGGATGGGGAGGAAAAAACAAGTGATTTTGACCAAGGGATCCCATTTGAAATTTTCTCAAACTAATTATAATTGATGGGTATGCTAGTAAAGATGCATAAAAGGTCATAGACTTAAGAATTTTTTAGCATTGCTAAGTTGGGCACCAACAGGTCACAAGTAGATATTCAATATTTTAAATAAAATTTGGGAAGGAGAATATAATCTAGATTCATTATGGTGCTTAGGCCTCAATACTTGAAAAGTGAGCAAGAATACATTTAGAGCTATTTTTGGGTATTCAATTACTAATTTGTCAACACTATTTAGAACTATACAATATTTACTATATTTCCACTTCCAATATAATATTTAAAAATATACAATAAAAAATATCATAAAACATTATGAAATTTCAAAAAATATTTTAAAATTTCAAAAATCTCAAAAAACCAAACTCTATCAATATACCAATGTTTACAACATCATGTGGTTGAGAATATAGAAGAATAAATATATACATGTCAACTAAATTTTGTCTTGATATCCTAAATCTCAAAAAATGATGCCTTAATGATCAAAATAAAGAATTAATTAAGAGCTAAATGAGATTGAATACAATAGAAAAGCTCTATATCAAATACTTGGAAATGGTAGAAATATCAAGTGTTTGAAGTGCCTTACATGACAAATTAAGGCTAGTTGTAGCTCCATACAAGTTATGGACTTTCAGATTCACATTTTTGTTCTAAGTAGTGCATAGTATGTGTTCCTTTCTTTTGGAATATGTGGAAAGGACTAGAAATAATATATGTGATACCTTTGGCCTTATTCAAACCTAACTTGCTACTTTTTATTGAGTGTGCAATGTTCCAAGTGCTCGATTTCCTCACAACTATCAATGAAATAATTAATAATGAAATAACACAAATGGAAGATGTTTGTAAGCTATCTTCTCTTGTACCATGAAGGAGGGTTTACTAGTGGAATTTGTTAGGATTTTATGATAGAATAGAAGAGATAAATTACCAATTATAATGTAGATTTAAATAACATAACATAGAATGGAATTCGTAGAACAAAGGAAGAAATTTACAGAGGTGAAAGACAATAAATTTTAATGTGGTTCACCCGTTGGGCTACGTCCACAAACAACAACAATCCGATTTTATTAAACTTTCATCTTATTACAAATTACATAAACTTGCAACAATTTGCCACATCTCCAAACGAAATACAATGCTCTGACTTTTTTCACGCATTGTTGTGTGTTACACCTTGTAGTAATGATATACTCCACGTGCTTTGTTGCACATTCATTCTTCTTAGAACCATGACCTTCTATCTACCTTTGTGTGTGCCTTGCTCATGGCTTCTTCACAAAGTCATGACTCTTCATTTCCGTGTAGCAAGAAACTATTAATTGTTTTGGTAGTTTCAAAAACTAAAATTCAACCAATTTTACAATGGGAATTTACAACAATTTTTTTATTAAAATAATAAGCAATTTTTGCTTCAGGGGCACTACCCCTAGACCTCCATTAATGGCTGCACCCTCAGGCCTCTGCTAGGGGGGTAGTCCCCTCGAATGTCGCAGGAGGGGCTCCGTCCCTACACTTCCTTGTTAATTAATTTGGAGAGAAACCATGTAGGAAAAAGTGGAAAAATGTTAACCTGGAGCATGATCAAACTACACATGCCAACAAAATTATCATTATAAAACCAATATAGGAAATATCTTTATTCTTCTTCAAAACCACTTTGTTATTTTTGTATGGTTTGCTACTTTTGTTGAGTGTGTAATGTTCTAGTTGCTCTAGTGCCTCATAAATGTCAAGGAAACAATTACCATTGAAAGAACACAAATAGAAAGTGTATGAAAGCTATCTAATTTTGTACCATGAAGGATGTTTTACTAGTGGAAGTACCATCATTTAACCAATATAGCTAATACCTTTAGCCTTCTCCAAACTCAAGTTACTTCTCTTAAAAACAATAGAACTGTTAAGGTGGCTCTTGTGATGTTAATCGCTCCCACTCATGTAATGTCTTTTTCTTCTATTTTTCTCATCGCTCCTAGAATGTATATCCCTCCTAAAATGATATCACTCACTATTGTGGATCGCGTTCTCTGAGAGGTGCTCGTTGTTGGTGGATTATGTGCCCTAATGAAGGTGGATTTTATGCCTCTCAAGTTTGGCTTACCTTTGGCACCATCTATTGCAAAGTATGTGGTGCATTATGAGGTTGGGGCCTCTTTTGAAATGAACCCATTTGTTCCTCGTAATTTTAGTGTTGCTTGTGCCTCCTCTCTTAAGCCAGATGTGGGGAAAACTTATGAAACTATTGCATGGTCTGTTTGTGTTTTATGCCATTTAGCTAGCCATGCTTATCTCTCTCAACTCGGTAAATACCAATCCATTACTTGCTCTTCATTATCCCTTTTTGTCATATGTGGACATGAGTTCGTGGATAATGAAGAACATTTTAAATGTCAAGCCCTCACCTACATATTCAATTATTGTTGGCCTTGTCTTATGAAATTGAAGCAATGGGATTTGGATTCATGGATGCTTCTTACTAAGGACAAGATTAAACTTTATTTTTGTGCTAGTGGATTTTCTATAACATCTGTCCAATCAAAAGATGATTGGTTGTGGGTGGGGACAACACTCCTCATTCAAATTATGGTTTCCTTCTTTCAATCTCTTAATAAAATATTTAAGTATTATGTCTATTTATGTTAGATTACCCAATCTCCTCTTCAAATTTGGGAAGTTTCCTTTTCAATATATCAACAATGTTCTTGGTCATTTTATATAGGAGGATGCTTCATCAAAAAACTTTAGTAATACTAAAGTTTCTTGCATTCTTGTAGATATAGACACTCCTAAGGATCTACTCGGGGATATTAACTTTCTTGTCAGGGATAAACTGTAGAGTCAAACACATGACTATGAGGGTATTCCATTTTTTTGCGGGATACACTTTAATATTAGACACCTTGCTTTGGACTACCCGATCTCTTGTCATAAGAGGGGTGATGCCACTTGGTGGAGGAATTATCTTTGTGAGCATTTTTTAGTTCATGATTTTGATGTTGAGGATGATGAGTCAATTGAGGACCCTACCCCTAGGATCATCGATCTACTTCAAAGGTTTATCCTATTGGGTCATCTTATCAAGGCCCATTTTTAGCTACTCTACCTCCAGACCCTTTAGTGTCAGGTGTTGAGGCTATAGAGCATGTTATGCTAGAAGTTTCAATGTTGCCTTCAGTACCTTTTTCAACTCCTTTGAGGGCATAGTGCAAGTCTTCTGTTGAGGCTATCCCTCCTCTTTCTCCTCATTCTAAACCTTTAGAGGATGATGGTTGATTGTTAAAAAAATGAAGTGAGGTCTTCCTAAAGTCTCCTACACCCTAGTCAAGGATAATCAAAATGCTATTAAGGGACTAGGGGTTGTGTAGGTTCTTAGATTGTTGTGTTGTTAGCTTGGCTTAAATATTTTAAAAGGTTTTAGGTCCTTTCAAAACTTAGTTATTGTTGGGAAGTAGCTCAATTTAAGTTTTGTGGTTGTCTAGCTTTTTGCTGGTGATGTTTCTATGTTATTAATTTGTTGCTTCTAGCAAGTTTTGGCATATTTTTCCTTACCTTGGGTTACTTTTTGTAAAGGGTTAGGACCCTTGTTCTCCTACTTATCTAATAAAAACTTATTACCTTTGTTGAGCGTATAATATTCTAGGTGCTCTAGTTCCTCACAATTGTCAATAAAATAATTAACAATGAAAGGAAACTAATGGAAAGTGTTTGTAAGCTATCTTCTCTTATACCATGAAGGAGGGTTTACTAGTGGAAGTTATATTCTATTACTAGTGGTATTGACCATTAAATAAGTTCTATAAATTTAGTTTTGAATAAACACAACTACTACTAAGCTTGTAATAATTTATGTAATATTTTTTCATCAAATCGGTAGACACCCCATTCCCTAGTTTGTGAAATTTCTCTTCAAAGTTGGTATTTCTAATGTATTCATTAGCATAATTCCTGGATACAAACCATAAACTAAAATATATAAGGGGGATTCAAACTTATTCCATCCTTTAGAGAGTATGAGTTATAATGATTTTTAACATAATTATCCACGAGAAAAATCCCTTATTCTTCTTCTAGATTATGTGTTGATATGTTTTGATCATGATCATATTCTCCTACACATATCCAAAATCATGTAATATGAACCTATTTTAATTTATCAATATTAAGCTAAGGGAAGCCCATTATACATATAAATTGTAATCCGCAAACCCTTTTCAATGAAAAGGCTTTGGATTAAAATAATATTTTCTATATCTATCTTTGACTCCCAAAATTCTCTCATAACCATGTTTAATAATACCTATTTGATCTCTTCAATATACCTTATTACAATAAAGTTAAGAGGTGTATATTGTCTTATGTTTTCAATAATTATAATTCCAATATTTACTAAAAAAAAATCAAGATGCATCTTTTGGCATTGCTCAATAGGTCCTTATTCATTGCTATTATTTAAAAAATTAAATTGATAAAATGTAATTTAAATGAATGAGCTGACAATATGAGAATTCCAAAAGATATGTGGATACATACTTTGCACAACATTCATACTAAAGAAATATACTTTATTTATGACATCTTGTACAAAAGTAAAAGATCAAGTGCTTTTGATTGCATACATGCCAACTTTACTAATCAAATCTATATTTTTGTTGCATACAAAGTGAAAATTTATAAAATTGAAACATATGATTGTAGATTATTCATTTAGGTTCACTTGTGTAAATGTAGAAAACAATGAACATAACAATATATTATCACACATGTTTGAAAAGAAATGTATACACATAACAAACATTAATTTATTGAATAGAATGTGATGATAGTGGATATGAATTCAAATACACAAATGATACAAAAAGTTGCAACCAAAGGTAGCAAAGTTGAGACATCTTAGTGATGTCTTATCAAAATTACAACTAACATAATTAAGTCTTCATCACACCACTTACCAAGTGGTGTAAATATTGTTAAAATACATCTTCATCTATAAAAACATAAATATTAAAACTACCTCCTTTGCTTCTACATATGTCCATGCATGGGAAAACATTTGTAAAAGTGGATAGTAAGCACAATGCAATATAGTAGACATTCTCCAAACTTAGCTACACTGAGTCCTACATAATATGTTGAAATTTTTAATGAGTTTAATATTATTCTCTCATTGAAAACATGTAAGGTCTATTGTTCTATTTGACATAGAAAAATGACATTTAGGTGAAAAGGAACAATAAGATCAATGGTTGGTGCATTTGTGCTTCTCCATATTCTACCATGGATGAATACTCTACTAGAAAGCATGAAATTTTCTATACCCTGTAGCATTTTATCTTGAAGAAAGTGATGCTTATTCAACTACACCATATATTCTCCAATTGATAGACATTAAATTTATTGATAGTATTGCAAAGGAGTCAGAGCTCAATTTGTCACTATGTTAAGTTAGTTATGGAGGAACATCTTGGTGCTTTTACAAATTCAAAATCATTGATACAAAATAGTTTTATCCTTAGATAGGTTGATATCAACATCCTTAACGAATTCCCTAAAATTGAATAATATTGCATAAAGTTAGATTTTGTTTAAAGACTCAATGTCTAGGTAAATAATCATTGGGTATTCTTAAATGTTAAAGTGTTTAACAATCAGAGGTAATTTTTTGCTAAGTAAAATACGACAATTTCTTACCACTTTTGTGCATGGATAAGGGATAAAACTATCATTTATTGTTTGACCATTGAACAATTTAATGTTTAAGTAGAGCTAGTAATTTACAACATTTGTTTAAAAATCAAAATTCTCTTGTAATACATTGCTAAAAAATAATTAGAACTATATGATAGATCACCTAAATTCATTCCTTATAATATTAATTTTTGCTACTTTCTTTTTAACATAAAGCTCTAATTTTATTTGGACTAAGAGATATAAAACATGTTTGATGGAGAGTAAGATGACACACAGGATATGACACAAGTTTCTTGAATAACTAGTGTTGATGAGTGTGGCATCCATCAATTGTCTTTCTTCATTATAAATATTTAAACTCTTGTAAGTTCTTTTAAGACTTTTCATTCAAATAATTAAAATATTCTTAAAAGATATTATATACATAAATTTATTTTAATGGAAATGATTGGATTACATAGGTGTCAACATCTCTTCCTTTATATAGAAAATCACAACAATATGAGTAAGCATACATGAAACCAAAAGTCATCCTTCAACTAAGTAGCCACGTGTAGGGGGATCCTAATGTCAAAGTCATCTAGGTGTTGAACTTGACCTTAACACCCTCTAAGGGTTCGAACCTTGGTGGATGGATTTTTAACACATACCATCAACCTCACCAATTATACTCAACCAACTGAGCTACAACCCTTTGACATGCATAAATTATTTGGTTTCCTCCTTTATCAAAGAAAAAATTTAAAATATTGAATGCATTATTCATATTTTAAATAAATAATTATTTTAATAATAAATCAAATATTAGTCTTGAAGTTAAATGCCAATATATAATTGAAATAACATATAGAAATATAAGTGTCGATAGATTGGGATTCGGTTGGCTCACTGAGGATGCTCCCACGCCAGCCTTGACTGCGCGGACTTCCTCCTGGGTGCTCGCGGCCAGCAATAGGTCGGGGCCTGTGTGCCTTTGCTGCTGCGTATAGGGGTGGAGAAAGGGTCTGGCTTGTGCGGGGTGTGGGAAAGTAAGTTGTGCGGGGTGTGGGTGGTGGAAACTGTGGGGGTTTGGTGGAGCTGGGGTTGGTGCTTGGGGTTGGGGTATGGTTGGGGCTTCTAAAAGCCTGGTGATTGCTGGGCCAAAGCCATCTTAGCTTTTTTCGGCTGCCATGCATGCACAAAAAATGGACTCGTCTTTTGTGGGCGAGAGCTCGAAGCTCAAGAAAGTGAACGGGTGCTTGCCATGGAGCAAAGATCGCTTGGCTCTGGTCATTTCTCCTGAATCGGTGCAAGAGGACATAGCTTATTGGAGCCAACATGTTTTGATTTGTAATTTTTTGGGTATTCGCGTCCCTCCCTTGACGCTTGAATCTTGGATTCATAAGACCTGGCAGGTTGTAGCTGATTTTGATCTTTTGGTGGGGGTGAATAGTTATTTCATGGTTGATTTTTCTTGCATCTCAGATTGCAATCATGTTTTTGAGGGAGGGCCATATTTTTACAATCATGTTGGCCTATTTATTAAGCCCTAGCATGGGGGTTTTAATGCGACTGAGGATCTTCCTACATGGGTTCCTGTTTGGGTCTGTCTTCCATGGCTACCGTTGGAGTTTTGGAGGGAGGATATTCTTCTCCAGATTGCTGCTTTGTTACGGAAGCCGACTGCCATTGCTCAGAATAAGTTGGATAAGAAGGTATTCTCTTATGCTCGCATTTGTGTTGAAATTGATTTAAATAACCCTTTGCTGGACTCTTTGGAAATTTGTATTGGTTTTGCCTCGTGGATTCAATCGCTTGATTATGAGTCCCTTCCTTTTCGTTGCCACTTTTGTCACGAGTATGAACGCTTGCAGCACCAGTGTCCTCGGGCACCCAAAATGGTAGGGGCTTCTTCTTCTCCTTCTTTTGGGCCGTCGGTTGAGAAGGGGGAAAAAGGCAAGGCATTTGTGGTCGAGGGTGGGCTGGATAAGGATGGCTTTATTCCTGTTAAGCAGAGAAATAAAGGGAGGGGTCAAAAGTGGGCCTATAAGGATAAACAAAGTGATCAGGGTTTCAATCGGTTTGAGGTCCTGGATAGTCAGGCTTTGGAGGAAGGGATTCCTATTGAAATTTCTTCGGGGGCCGTTGGTATGGATGTCAGATTGGATACGGGGCTGGATTAGGTGATTGTTGTCCAGAATACTTCTCCGACATTGGAGGTGGGGATTTCTGAGCCTCTTGGGGCCTCTATAGATGTGCAGGATGATATTGTTTTGGCAAATTTAGCTAAGGCAGTGTTTTGGTCAAGTAAAGGTCGGGGATCATCTCCTGCTTTGGGGGTGCTACAACGCCCGCTCAAGAAGGGGCATTTTGAAAATTCTTTGAAAGCTGTTCGTAAGAAGGATGCAGACAAGCTTAAGATTACTGGGGATTTGTTGGTGGAATCTGGTTCTATCAAGACTCTGGAGGCCCACTTCTCTCAAACTTCCTCATGATTATTCTCACATGGAATGCAAGGGGGTTGAATAGCTCCTCTCGTCGAAATGCTATTCAAGATTTGATTGGTGTTCAGTCTCTAGATATCTTTTGTGTTTAGGAAACTAAGCTTCAGGTGGATCTCATGCTTCAGCATGCTCCTCGTATTTGGCCTTCTGGCCAGTGTCAGTGTATTGGATCTAGGGGAACCTTTGGGGGTCTTGCTCTTCTCTGGAATCCTCATAAGGTTGTTCCTCGTTGGTGGATTTCAAGCCAGTCTGCTATTTCGGTGGTGGCTTCAGTTTTGGAATCTGGTGAGATTATTTTGGTTAGTAATGTCTATGCTTCGATTGAAATTTGTGGTAAAATATAGCTTTGGGCTCATATCAGGTATGTGAGGTCTTGTGTGCCCTTTTTTCCTTAGATCTTAGCTGGTGATTTCAATTCTGTGTTGAGTCTGGAGGAGAAAAGGGGTGGGCTGCCTAGGCTTGGTCCCGCTTCAGATCTGTTCCAGAGTAATGTGGACTCTTTTGCTCTGGTGGATGTTAAACCCTCTAACGGAATCTTTACTTGGAATAATAGACGAAGTGGGCTTGAAGCGATCTCCTAGCGGCTAGATCGTTTCCTTGTCTCTTGCTCTTGGGTTAGAGGTAGCTTGGTTACTTCCTCTGAGATTCTTGACTGGTGTGGCTCTGATCATTGGCTAATAAAGCTTTCGACTTCTGCCTTCCCAAGTCCAAAGAATCCTCCTTTCAAATTTCAGCTTATGTGGCTTCGTGACCCATTCTTGGGAGATCTTATTGCTAAGTGGTGGCAGGATGGCACCCTTGTGTATGGCACAACTATGTATTCTCTGGCTAAGAAGCTACAATATGTCAAGTATCACCTTAAGCGCTGGAATAGGTTGTGTTTTGGTAATTTTTGGGCCAAGAAAAGAGAGGCGCAGGATTGCCTTGCTGCTATTACCTGACAGATTCGGGATTTGGGTCTCTCGGAGGCCCTTGGGCATGCTGAGGCCAAGGCTCTAAAATTGGTGGAGGAATGGGAGCTTCGTGAAGAGATTTTCTGGAAACAAAAGGCTAGAATTGATTGGCTTCAAGAGGGTGACAAGAATACTTCTTTTTTCCATCATTCGGTGCAAGCTCGTCACAATAAGTGTTTTATCCCTTCTCTGGTTAACTCTGAGGGTCTTTCAATTTCCTCACAATAGGCTTTTTCTGGAGAGGCTCGCCAGTTCTACTCTAATCTATTCACAGAGGATTCACTCCCTACAGAGGCTGTGGAGAATAGGGTCTTGGCTTGCATTCCCTCTTTAATCTCTAATGATTTGAATGCTTCTCTTATTCGCCTAGTGACTCTGTCAGAAGTTGAAGAGGTGGTGTTTGTGATGAATAAGGGGAAAGCCTGTGGTCCAGATGGTTTTCCAGTTGAGTTTTTTCAAGAGTTCTGGGATATTGTGAAGCTTGATTTGTTGGAAGTGGTTCGGGAATCTCTTTATAGTAAGCAGATGCTTCGTGCTATGAATGCTACTTTTCTTATTCTCATTCCTAAGAAGGAAGGGGCTGACAGGCTTGATTTCTTTAGACCTATTGCACTCTGTAATGTGGTGTACAAGATTATTACAAAGTTGATGGCTGAGAGGCTCAAATCTTGTCTGCCTGTGATCATTTCTGAGGAGCAAGGCGACTTTGTGGCTAGTCGTCAAATTCTGGATGGGGTGGTGGTTGTGTCTGAAGCCATTCATTCCATGGCTACCTCTCAGGATAGGTCTATGTTTATCAAATTGGATATGGCCAAAGCCTATGACAGAGTTAAATGGAGTTTTCTTCAGAAGATGCTTTTGGCCTTTGGTTTTCCCCCTGAATGGGTGAGCTGGGTTTTGAGTTGTGTGACCTCTTCCTCCTTTTCGGTTATTGTGAATAGGGAACCTTCTAATCTTTTTGGGGATACTAGAGGCCTTCATCAGGGAGATCCGCTCTCACCTTATTTGTTTATTATTATGCCAGAGGGGCTTGGTCGACTTCTTAATTCTTAGGTTTCTCATGGTTTGATTCACAGGTGGCAGTGGGGGATGGGATTGCCAACACTTTCTCATCTCCAATTTGTGGATGACACCTCTCTTATGGGACTAGCTCATATTAGGGAGGCTGAATCTTTCAGGAAAGCTTTGGATGACTATCTTGCAGCTTCGGGCCAAAAAGTCAATGAGCAAAAGTCGTCCATATTCTTCTTTAATACTCCTCATGCCATCCAACAACGGATTGCTGCTATTCTGCATTTTGAAATTGGGTCTCTTCCCTTTGTCTACTTGGGTATTCCTCTTGTTATTGGCCGTCAGTCTAGGTCCTCCTGGTAGTTGTTACTTGATAAGCTTCGAAGGAAGGTTACTCATTGGACTCATCGCTGGTTGTCTACTGCTGCTAGGGTGACTCTTCTCAAGTCTGTTATCTAGGCCCTCCCCACCTATAGGCGCTTTGTTCAAGCGGCTCCTCTGTATTTCCTTAAGGAATTTGATGCTCTTTCTCGTCAATTTCTTTGGAGCGGTACTTTGTTGTCCTCCAAGTGGAGCCTTGTTAAGTGGGAATCTGTGTGTAGACCAAAGCAAGAGGGTGGGCTTGGTTTACGCTCTGCTACTTTGAATGGGAAAGCTCTTGCTGCCAAGCTGTATTGGCGATGGTGTACCAATCAACATCAATTATGGGTTCATATTCTCAACCATAAATATCTTTGGGGTGTTTCTTCTTTTGAGGTTCCTCGCTATGCTCTGGAAGGGTGTGGTTCTATGATTTGGCATACTTTGAAAGTGGGGCAGCAGTTGATTAAGGGTGCGCTCTTTTGGATATGGCATTCGGGGTCTCAGGCTCTTTTTTGGTCTGATTCTTGGGATGGTAACCCTTCTATTCTCTCTTCTTGTCCTCACCTCCAATCCCTTTGCGATGTTTTTGTCGCGGCCGGCTGGGATACTGTGGAGCATTATAAGGTGGTGCAACATGGTGGATTGACTATTAGTTTTCACTGGAAGCACCCTTCTGAGTGGCCTCTTAGAGGGTCTGAGGGGGATAGGCGGGAGTTGTTCGAGCTTTTGGCTTCTCGTGCTTGTAATTCTCTGAGGGGCCTTGATTTCTTGGCTTGGGATGGTCCGAACTTGTCTGGAAAGTACTTTGTGGCGGCTGGTTATAAGTAGTTAGGTAGATAGTTGTTTGGAGACATTGAGGTCCCTAAGTGGCAGCAAGTTTGGCACAAGCTATCTTGGCCCAAATTTTCTTGTTCATGTGGTTAGTGGCTCAGAACCGGTGTCTTACTTGGGATAATTTATGTAAGCGGGGCTTTCATAGCCCCTCTATGTGTGTTTTATGTCATGGTAGTGAAGAGAGTGTCTCCCATCTTTTCTTTCATTGTTCCTATGCTAGGGAGATTTGACATTTCTGGTGGGGGGTGTGGAATACAACTTGCTGGCATGCTTCCTCTTTGGTGGAGTTTGGGGAATGGTGGGGCAGGGCCCTTATTTCTACCACCTTTCTTCAAGCTGCTTGGGCTCTTGGGCCCTCCTTTATTATCTGGAACTTGTGGTTGGAAAGGAATAGGTGGATTTTTCAGGATTCGTCGCTAAGAGCCCCTCATCTATGGTGGAAAATTCTACATTCGCTAGGGGAAACTATTGCGGCTAAGTGTGATCTGACTGTGTTGGTGGATCCTCCTGATGTGGATTGTTGTAATCGTCTTCATCTTCCTCCTTCGCAATGAAATCTCATGCGTAACAGATGTAGACATCCTACCCCGAAGGTGAATAGGGAGGGGAGATGGACTCCTCCTCCTCATGGAGTCCTAAAAATCAATTTTGATGGCTCTTCTTGCGGAAACCCGGGTCATGCTGGGATTGGGGGTGTTGGCAAGGATAGCTATGGAGAGGTTCAATTTATCTTTTCTGTGTATAAGGGCCTTCATACTAATAATCTTATGGAGGCTCAGGCTATTTTATTGGCTATGGAGCGGGGCAGCCAACTGGGTTGGTGAAGGATTAGCTATGAGTCTAACTCATAGGTTGTGGTGAACTTACTGAAAAGGCGGTGTCTGGATGATGTGAGGTGGCAACTGGCCTTGATTGTGCAGCAAATTCTCACCCTTTTTGCTTCTTTGGATTATATCACTTTCACCCATATTCCCCGATAATGGAATGGGGTGGCTAATTGCCTGGCTAAATGGGTGTTGGATCATATTCAAGATTGGAATTTGGTGGATCGGGGCCAATTACGCCCGGATTTGTCTCAACAATTGGATCGCTTGGTTGAACTTGATAGGGCCATTTAATGCCTTGGCTTTGTAATGTTTCCTTGATTTAACAAAAATTTTACCCCCTTGATAAAAAGTGTCGATAGATTAGCAAGATTTAAAACTATGCATCAATGAATATTAAATATATATTTGAAGAGTACAGCAAGAGGTCCATGACTTGAATATTCTTGACATGTGCAACAACATAAAAAGGTGCAAACATAAATATTTTACTATAACCACTATTCATCTATGATGAATTACAATTATAAGCTATATTTTGAATGATTATATGTATTTCTTTCAATAGAAGCACATTTTCACATGTTTGTCTATGTTAATAAAAAATAAGATCTACCATGGTAGTGTCAAAAAAATGTAGTTAGGAAGGTTTTTTAGTTGATAAAATCACACAATGTATTTTCATCTAAGATGTGAATACAATCTTGGTGTAGTTTCAATGTTGTCCCCACTATGTTCATGATGCCTTGATGATAAATTATCAATTTTAATGTCTTACAATGGTCTTGCACCAATTCATGAATTGTAATCCTTGTTATCCTAATAGTGCTCAAGATGTCTTGATGCCAAATTACCAATTTCAATGTATTACAATAGTCTTGCACCAATTCATGAATTGTAATATTGACTTTTTCTCTATTTTTAATGTGTCCATGTAATTTTCATTGCATAAAAATATTAATAATATAATGATGTTCACAAGACTAACTATAATATGATTTATTGTTATGCTTTTCTATAAGTTATAGTCACGATAATCATGTTGTTATAATATATGTTTTCCTATTTATTTGAATATCTTGGTCAACCTTTATGTATTCATTGTTTGTATTGTACACAACACATTGTAATTATATAAAAATAGATTGAGATAATATCAAGCACTAAACATTCAAATAGATTCAATAAATGATTTAATGCATCTAGCAATATGTATAACAAAAAAAAAGATACAAGTCTATAGTTTCTTTTAATTTCCAAAAAATAATGCATAATATTATTAGAAATATACTTTCCTTAAAAATAAAATTACAAATTGCCTTCTTATGGTTAATGCTTATTGTGTCATTGTTGATTATTTTGGAAATAATCATCAACGTTAATAGACTAAAATACCTTCGAAGTTGCTTCTTTCTTATAAAATCAACAAAATTCTCTTAAATGATCACACTTGTGAAATTTCTAAACACTAGCAACAAAACCTAATTTAAGTATTATCATATGACTGGTAGAAATAAATATTTATAGCCCTATTGACCAAGGATCACATGAAATACATCTTTAAAAATAGAAAATCTAAATGTATAATTTTTTCTTAGATGACTATAAGTTTTAACACGCTTATCAACCATTTGATAACACCTTTGGTTATTTTTATTAGTTGTAAATAAGTGATAAACTAAATATAAAATTAAATTAATGAATTTACAATCTCTCTACAAATATACTCTAAACTTTTTAACATTAAGATAAACCACTTAAAAAAAATAAAGTTGGTGTTTTTTTTCACAAAGGGTGAACCCCAAATATCAACTTACATTACATATACCATCTAATTACTCACAATCAAAATTAATGCACAATGGACATGTGTATAGGTGTTTGTAAAGAGTATAATTCTAAATTAAGATGGAAATTCCAAAGACATGCAAACTTTTTGGTAATGGAAGTCATTGCACATGATGTATGCTATGAGGAGTGGAGTACATTGTTGATCAAATTAGAGGTTGATATTGCATGTAGACAATCCTTCTCCTTTGCCTAGGGACACATGTGTACTATCTTACATGGAAGCCCACAGGTAATTGGAACTATCAACACAATGTATGTGTTATGTAGATCCTAAGGTGGATCCACATAATATTCAAACTTAACAACAATAAAGACTAGAAGATCTAGTGGTTTTTTATCACTTTTATAGACAATAGTAATAACTTTCCCTAGTGCTCTATTGACAAAACTTGCAACAACCCATTAATTTGAAGTGAGCATAACTTGCTGGCTAATGCACAAGAGTAGTGAGCTAGGTAGTCAAGATCATCCTTGATATTTAAGAAGGATCTCCCCCTTGTGTGTTCTACGTTTCACCATGCAACTAACACTCACAATGACTTTACCATCTATTTATTATGCAAAGCAACCAAGTCATTTGTTGGAAACAAATATATAGAGGACTGGAATGCAACTTGGTCATCATTGCTAAAGAAAGGATTAGAGTGTGGCATAAGTAGTTCATAGCGGAAAATTTTAGCTCTACATTTCTAATATTGACAAGAAGGCTATAAAATCCAAGTTGAGATGGTTCACCACCTTGTTGATAAAAGACATCATTCAATGTAACAATCATGTAAAGGTATGCCATTAAGTTATCCCATAAGATGCTCTAAGATACATAGGAATGCCTTTGATAGATGACATTTGACCCAAATTAGTAATGAGGATGATGGAACAATCATCAAAAGGAACTTGATTGTCCATGGGAAATGCTTCATACAAGCAACTACCAATATGAGCCAACAACCTAGGCCCAATGAAACTCATTCAATCTATTAGAATGTATTGAATGAAATACACACTTTCTTGAAATGTTGCAAGTACTTGCCCCTCATTAGAATTCATCTCTTTTAATGGAATACAAAGGTGAACATAGATTGTAGATGCATTGATGTTGAATGTTGCAACACAAGTCTCAACTAGCAACAACAATGGTGATTTAGGTTGAGGAGCAACTACTTGAAGTCAATTGAAATGCCTGGGTAGAGGCAATATATGAATTAATTTTTTAGACTCATCTACATTCAATTTGTCTAATTGATTAGGAGGGAGTTCATTATTAATAGTAGCACAATTTACAAATATGCAATCAACATGCGATGGATTATAAATGCTTTTTATTCTCTCCCAATGCCGCACAATACCATCCCTAGATGACCAAAGTTAGTATGATGTAAAATAGTTTATAAAATAAGAGTTGACTTCTACGAGAAAACTCAAAAGCATTAATACTCTACTAACAAGAATAATTGTGAAATGAGATGCTAAAACTACACACTTCCTTCACGTATTGTTTGAGCGAATGACACAATTATTACAAATGAGGAGCTCCTAAGACACTCTACACTTATTCTCTTATGCCTACCACCTAGACAATCCCTCCCTCTTAAAAATAATAAACAAAATAATAGTTATTTAGTAGAGAAGATGTTAGTGGGGCGCAGAGGGGAGTGTACATATACTCTGAGGAAATAATTTACATCTTATAGACTTTCAAATATCCAATATACACAATAAGAATTGTCTAACTTGCTAGTTTCCTAATCGAGATCTATTGTAAAAGATCCAACATCAAAAAAAAAATCTAAGATAACTTAAGGCTGCAATTCTTGATCCCTTCGACTGCTTGATCTGCACTTCATTAAAATCTTACAATTCATTCATAATAAAAATTGCCTAAATAAGCTCCAAATTTCCTGTCAAAATGATATGTAACGGAATGAATCTGCAAAGTACACCTTAGCAAATTTGAGCCGGTCAACTGTTGCATTACGGGTAAGTTACCAATGAGCAGCACATCGCCTGTTGTCTACGCTTTCTTCCGCCATTATTTCCCACTTTCCGCAGGTACTGCGTGAAAGCAAACAAAAAGAATCTAAAACCCAAAAGGAGGTAACAGATGTTCAGCGCAGATTTATATTATAACTTTTCAGCCGTCGATTTGAGAGTTCTACCCAAAGCTTCACTTAAAAGTAACATTGACAACTGGCAACATGTGACCCCATTGGTGGATTTTGAATCAATATAGAGAAGAGACTTTCCTCGTGAGAAATAAAAATGGTGTTTGCAGTGGTAGGCCAAATCCCAATAATAGGACTGAAACTGAGGATTGGACATTTAATGGCCGGTAACTAACCCATAAAGTAGAACAGATCCTCAGAAAGTAAAACTAGCCAAAATGATAAAACACATCAAATTAGAAACCCATAAACAGAATCAATGTGTCTGCAAATCATATTCTGTCATGATAAAATCAAAATCATGGTTGAGTATTTTTTAAGGTTTTGGGCACTCAACCCAGGCACATGTGAGACTCAGTGAAAAATAGAATTCCCTCAAAGAAAAGGGCAATCAAAGGCTAAAACCAACTTTCTTCTTGGGAATCTGAATCTTTTTTTGGGATACTGATTGCTACCTTAGCTATCTCCCATGCCAGCTCTCTGGGCGTGCTACAGCAATCAATTATCCACTTGAATAGGTGAAAATAACATTAGAAAAGGGATTAATTGATACCCACAAATGCATCTCCATTGCATTCATTAGCCTTCATAAGCCTTCAAGCCTAAGCATAGGCCAAACATTGTATAATTAGCACTGTCTTGAGAATTAGCCTATTAGGATTCAGCTGAGTTGTTATATAATCAGCACTGTCTTGAGAATTAGCCTATTAGGATTCAGCTGAGTTGTTATATAATCAGCACTGTCTTGAGAATTAGCCTATTGGGATTCAGCTGAGTTTGTATGTGTTTCTGTTTTCTGGGATTAGTGCATTCAAGGTCTGAGAGTAGCAACAACAATGAAGAACAAAGAAGCCACAGGACTCAACTTTTGTTATACATTTCTTTCAATGTTATTTTTGAATTTGTTGCTGGATGAGATTGCAATAGCACAGGAGCCAGTATCTTCACCTGTGGTGATGCAGCAACAGCATGGGCTGATGTCCCATGGGAGGCCATTAGAACTCTCACCAGATGCTGTGAGATTCTTTAGCCCTGATATGCCACCTCCACCTGAGGATTCTTCCCACCCACATCAGCTCTATTCTGCAGCAAGTAGCTCTTCAGAGGCATTGCATGGCACCAAAGGTATCAGCCAAGGTGCGAAGGCAGCCATTGGGTTTTCTGTTCTATTGGTGGTTGTGTTTGCAGGTGGGAAATTGTATGTCTATGCCACTAGAAGGACTAATATCAAGAATGGCCAAGGCCATACTGCCAAGTCCCTGATTGGATTGTAAATTTTTTATTGTTCTTTTTTCAAAATGAATAGTTACCATTTCAATGATAATAGAAGAATTTAGGGTGTTTGATCTCTGATTGGAAAGTTCCATTCAATCCTGAAAAAATGGATGTTTAACATACAATTATCACTTTCTGTTTACATTGTGAATAGCATTTGTGCTGTATAAAAAATATGCTGTTCCATTGCCTACTTATGCCTCAACTGAAGAGTGACTCTGGTGCTTCAGGTCTCCCCTGAAATTGTGGCTTGTTATCATTTATTCCAGGGTAATTTCCCCTTCCCCATTATAATTACAGCTATGATTGTGCTTTTATTTCTTCCTTTTCAGATCGAGATATAAAAGTAACCACCCTTTCTTTAGCTCCTTATGTTTATACTTTGCTTGAATCTATGAAGTCTAAGCTCAAGGTCATAAACTTCACCAAATTTAGTATATATTAATAATAATAAAATATGGAGAATACATGACCATAAATTTGGGACATTGAACTCTATTTTAAAATTTATAGTTTTTAAGATACTAATATGGAGAATACATGACCATTAATTTGGGACATTGAACTCTATTCTAAAATTTAGAGTTTTTAAGATATTAAAATTTGATTTAAGAGTAATTTTGTGGATTTATAGAAATCATACAGAAACTTGAACCATTTAATGTTATTTGTCAATAAGAAGTAAATGTTGCTGGTTTTTTGCTTCATATGACCTTGAGGATAATATAGTCTCATACTCCATAGTTTACCACCTTGTATAAGGATGGTTGCAATGATGCATGCATTTTTGCTTTCCCCGTATTTAAGCTCTTCTATTATTGTTTTGAGGAAAGAGCTAAACCATCGTGCCATGTGGATTACACTTGACATTGATTGTTTATTTGTTAGCATTATCAATGTTTATGTGTCTAATGATGGCTTGAAAATGATAGCATTAGTTTGGAGTTTCTAGTAAATATTTTTTCATCAATATTTTAGATCACACTCCATGATCTATCATCAATATGTAGAAAACAAGAAAAGAGAATTGTAATGGGGTATATAAAGATGATTGGCTAACAACTTTCCTTTATTCTAATTGGCTCATTTGTAGTCACTTTAACATGGTAGAGTTGCTTGAGGATTAAAAAGGGGCTTTGTCGATGTGATGGTGTGTTGACAAGTAAGAATGTTGATTTTCTTATAAATTTTTTTGGGTTATTATATTTTTGGTAGTAGCATGCCACATTGGATCCTTGTTTCATGTGATATAAATTTGAATGTTACAAATTGTTTCTGGATTTCGATTATGTAAGGTTTTTTTGCATCAACATTGGATCACATTTCGTGATCCATCATAGGATGAAATAGAGAGCTAAAGGAGAAAAAATGATAAGTTTACAAACCAAAAGATTAGATAAAAGGAACAGAGAAGGGGAAAAGGAGGTGGCTTGCACGAGAAAAGAGAAAGAAAGACCAAAGAGATAAAAGGAACAAATTTTAAAAATTAAACTAACCAATAAAAATGAAATAAATACCAAAAAAGGAGGAAGAAAAATACTCCAAAATTAATGATAATGTTCAACTATAACAAAAAAATACAAGCCATAAAAATTGAAAATGAAAAAACAAAAATTCAAAAGACCACTTAATACTTATGCTAAAAAATAAAAAAGACAACAAAAATTGAAATAAATGAAAGCAAAATAATAAAAATTCTTAAAATAAAATAATAAATTAAATTTGCTATCAATTATTGGATGACAAAATAAACAATTAGAAAACAACATAATGACAAAGCTAACATAAAAACAAAAGATGAAAACAAGATAAAAAAACAAAAGACAATAAAAATTGAAATCAATGAGAGCAAGCTAAAAAATTAAAAAAACAAATTAAAAGAGACTAAAAGAATTAAATAAAAATTGAAACCAATTTTCAAAGACAACCAAAAATATATACTAACATAAAAACAAAATAAAGACAAAGCTAACATAAAAACCAAAAAAAGAAAACAAGATAAAAAATTAAAAAGACCAAATAAAAAAGAGACTAAAAGTATAAAATAAAATTGAAACCAAATTTCAAAATACAACCAAAAATATACTAACCCACTTAAAAGAAACTACTAATTTTATAAACCAAAAACAATTAAGAGAAGCAAAAGGATAACAAAAACAAAGACTAATAATAAAAAGGCAACACAAATTGAAAAATTGAAAGCAAGCTGAAAAAATAAAATTACCAAAAAATAGAGACTAAAATTAAAATAAAAGAAAGAAAAAAATCAAGAGACAACCTTAAATAAAAAACTAACAAACCTAATAGAAAGAAGAAAGTTATAGACCAAAAACAAAAGGAAATAAGAGGAACAAAGAGGGAACATAAATTAAATAAGGAAAACCAGATATGAAAGGTTCAAATTAACTTAAAATAAGACACCCCAAATTACACTAACCACAATATAACCTAATAGCAACAAGAGGAGCAAAATAAAATTAGAAGAAATTAAATTTTACAAAATAGTTACAAAAAACCAAAACTAAGGCCACGAGACAAAAGAAAACGCGAACAAGAACTCAAGAAGGAAAAGGAATAAAAAAGGGGAGGATTTCAAGCCAAGGAACAAGGAGAAAGGAGATAGAGACTTGGAAGGAAAAAGAACGAGAAGCAAGAGAAAGAATGACCAAGAAGAAAAGAGAAAGGAGAGAGCTACAAAACACAAGACCAAAGGGGGCGAAAGGGAGGAAGGGGAAGGGCAAGGGAGGAGGAAGAAATTAGCAATCAAAAGGATGATGGTGGGTCTTGAGATTGGACAACAAGGGATGCCAAGCCACACTTAAACTCCAACCTTCATCACAATTAAGGTTCAAGGGGTGATTATTGATCTCAATGACCTCTTTTAGTTTTCTTTTGAAAAAGTTGTCTTCTTTAAACAAAATTTGAGTGTTTTCCAGACAAATGTGGTGTTTGGTTGAAGAAGAATGATCGGAAAGGGAAGACTTGAGGACACGCTCATGCCTAATGTTAGCACAATGCTCTTTAATTCTGGTTTGGAAAGAGTGTCAGGCTTCTCCTATGTAAGGAGTGCCACACGAGCAAATGACTTTATAGACTCCCAAGACCAACAAGACATCCTTGGGGTCTTTAAGAGAAGGATACAGTTTCTCAAGGTGGAGAGAGGCTTAAAAGCATAACAAAGACCTTTTTTGGAAAGGGTCCTAGAATTTTTTTGGGAAATACCACCAATATAAGGAAGGGAAGCAATGGGAGTGAAAGAGGATGGGTTAGGATTAGAGGAGGAATGGGGAAAAGGCTTGGCTTGGAAGAAAGATCTTGAGATTTGCTTATTAGTGTACCCATTTAATTTGAAGACATGATGTAGATGAGCAAGCTCAAGAAGAAGGTTTTCCTCATCGCAAATCTGGTATGCCCTCCAAGTTAAGGTTTTGAGCACACTAGATTTTTGAATAGGGTGATGATGGGAAGAAGAATGAAGGTAAAGATTAGTGTGGGTGGCTTTACGAAAAACACGACAACCTAAGGACCCATCTGGTTTCTTGATGAGAAGGATGTCGAGGAAGGGGAGTTGGTTATTGGATTCAATCTCCATGGTGAAAGAGATGGAAGAGGCTAGGCTATTGAGGTGGTTAAGGAATTTGTCCAAATTTTCTAAGCCATACGACCAACATACATTAGTATCATCAACATAAGATTTCCACCACCTAGGTTTGAGAGGGAAGGAGTGAAGAGTTGATTCTTTGAAGTGCTCCATGTAGAGGTTGGCAATGATAGGGGAAATAGGGGATCTCATAGCCACACCATCTACTTGCTCATATATAACACCTTGGAAATAGAAGAAGGTGGATCTTAAGTATAATTCAACCAAGAAGGAAACCTCATCATTTGACTTTTGTCTCACAATATTAAGGGAGTCGGGAATGGGAACCTTGGTGAACAATGACGCAACATCAAAACTCACCAAGAGGTCATTACTCTCCAATCTTTTGTCTTTGACAAATTGGACAAAATGGGTTGAATTTTTTATGAAGGCATCAAATTTACCAGAGAGAGGGGCTAGAAATTTGGCGAGGAACGAAGCAAGATTATAAGTAGGGGACCCTATTGTGTCCACAATAGGTCTCAAGGGAATGCCCTCTTTGTGAATTTTCGGGACACCGTAAATATGGGGGGTAACTTCCTTGATTGGGCAAGATGCGTTTCTTGGTTGATTCATCGAAGGAGGAGCAAGCCACCATTGACTTGACTTTTTTGAAAATCTTGGAGCAAGGGTTGCGAGATAAGAATTTGTAGCTACTGGTGTTGAGAGCAAGCATTTTAGTAATATAATCTTGCTTGTTCATAATGATTGTGGCATTACCTTTGTCAGCTTTGGAAAGGATAAGATTTTTATTGCTTAAGAATTTATTGAAGGCCAACTGCTCAGCTTTTGGGATGTTGCACTTAGGAAGTTTGGCATGCCTAAGTGCAACAACGCAATATTATCTAACTTCCTCAACAACATCATGAGGAAGGGAGCGGATGGCGTTTTCAATTTCAATGAGAAAATCCACATGAGGGATTGAACGAGGTATCAATGCAAAATAGACAAGACCTTAATGACAAGCAGGTCTAAGACAGTGTTGGACACATTGACCACCAATTTACTATCCCAATCATGAATAGGAGGGGAATAGCGACAATCAAGGGGGTTGGTAGAACTATTAAAAGGATGATGAGATAGGCCAGATGAAGACTTCACACGGTCAACCACGATGAAATGAAATGAAATATTTTAATGACGTCCACGAGGCCAAAGAAGCCTATAGAACCAAGAATGAAGAAGAAGAATCGGACAACAACTCAGAAGGGGCCAAGATGGCACACGAATCAGGAGAGGCAGCGAGAGAAGAGGAAGGATGAGACACATCAAGGATAAGAGGCACAAAGGGCGAGGGAGTTGACGAATGAGGGGAACAAATAGCATAAGGGGAAACAAGTGATTAGGTAACAAAGAGGGGAGGGTCTCGAGGCAACACCAGATCCAAAGACGGGATTACAGAGCAATTAATACTAAAGTCAGGAAGAGATTGAGACATGCCAACACAGAGATGCGTACCTACTGTCGTTGGAAGAGAGCCGTTGGTGGTCGGACGTTGCAGGTCCGACGTCCCCGCATGGTCGCTAAGCTGTGTCTGAGGCATAAATGCACTTCTTGTAAGTTTTGTGGACTTCCCAGCTTCTATCACCGACGAAGGCGAGTTGTTCTCAGCTTCTAATGGCAGTGCAGGCAAGTTTAGAAAAGTATTTGGTCCATAATGAACCGAAACAAAGACACCCTTCAAACTAACGCGCTTAGGCAAGGAAGAAGGCTGACCATCTAAGGAGGAGCCGCTACCTCCATGCTAGCAAGGAGGATGAAAGGGAGGAGACGGGGAGAAAACACAATCACCTGATAACTGAGAAGCAGATCCACGATGGGAGGGTGAGAAACCCGACGACTGTAGAGGAGTCAGAATTTCCATGTTAGGAACAGAAGAGGAGGAGACAACGTGGTAAGGAGAATGGGAAGACACGGAGGGGAAGGCCAATCAAAATTAAATGCCACTTTGTGTGTAAAACATTTAGAAGGAATTAGTTAAGCCCTTCCTCAAGTGGGCTAGAGGTGATTTTAGACTCAATTTATCTTTCAAAGACTATAGTATTTAGTTGTCTCACATTATTAATAGTACTAGTTTCTCCTTAAAGGAAATAGGGGAGAGGAGTCAATACGTAGGTGGGGGCCCAAACGTGCGATGGGACATGCGCTCGTTGGGGCCCACACTTATACACCGGTCCTCCACAACATAAGCTTACTTTCATCCATAGATAGGCTTGATCACATCAAACATAAATTAGATATAAAATGCACACAAGTTAGCATTAATTTAAAAACTTAACAAGTACACGCTGGCAGCCAAACATGATGAAGTGTATCCAACTTGTATCTGACATATAACAAGTACCATTCCGACATGGAATAAAAACATCCCAAACATTAAGACATGCACCTTTCCCCGTAAACTATTAAACCCAACTTTCGCACCAATGTAGGCGTCACTTTCACATTAGTCACAACTACAAAAAATAAACAAGGTGCCAAGTCAACAACTTTGAAACCCATCCGACCCATTTTTGACTGGCTGGCGAACCCATTACAAGATTGTTTCCCATCGTAGCATAACCAAACCAACACACAAATCCATTCGCCTGTCCCGTCTACCATGAGATCTACAACACGTATCACCTTCAATCTGTCCCATCTTGCCAAGTAGGGTGCGCACGTAGTGGAGCCAAATGCAAATATCCCACCTGCATCCATTTAACACTCCTGTAAGGCCGCCATTATTCAAAACAAAAACATGGAAACAATTTCAAACAATCCACCAAATCAATCAAGTCAAGAATTAAAGGTTGAAATCAATCAAATCTCCAATTCATATGAAACAAAACTCAAATTCAAAAGACAACAACAATTTATTTCACCACACCAAACAACCATCAATCAAATTCAAATAATTCCCAATTCAAATAGCTGTGAAAACCAACAAGTATTTAGTTATTCCTGTAGTGAGCGACATAAGAAAAGGAGGAGTGACAAGCACAGAATTGAACGAGTTAACATCAAGGGGAGGCGACAACTCAGATTCTAGAGCACTAGCATCCATATTGTACCAGGTTTTCCTTTTCACACTTGTTCTTCATTACAGCCATTAACAACACCCATATTGATCTTCATTACACCCATTATTCTCATATTATATGTTTCTTTATGTATCGGTAGGGTTTATATTGCAAATATTGCAGTCATAGGTTAGCATATGTGTTCCATAAGGTTTATAATGCATATATTACAATCATGGTTTACCATTTAAGGCTTTCCCTAGGGTTTATATTGCAAATATTATAGTCATAGTTTACCATCTCTGTTTCCCTAGGGTTTATATTGAAAATGTTAGTCATAGTTTAGCCTTTTTGTTTCAGTAGGGTTTATATTGCAAATATTACACTCATAGTTTAACATTTTTGTTTGATAGGTTCTGCATTATCATTCACCCTGCTTTTCATGTGTCTCAATGGTTTTGCGTTATCATTCACTCTACTTATCGTAGTCTCACATCGTAGTCTCATAGGTTCTGCATTATCGTTTCTATGTTACATATTGGTCATGGTTTACCATTTTTGTTTCAATGGTCTTGCATTATCATTCACTCTGATTATCTTATTCTCATAGGTTCTGCATTATCATTCACTCTAGTTATATTATTCTCATAAGTTCTGCATTATCATTGACTCTGCTTAGCATAATCTTACAGGTTCTGCATTATCATTCACTCTAGTTATCTTATTCTTCTTTCAATTCTACATTGTCATTCACTCTGGATATCTTATTCTCATATCTTCTGCATTATCAGTCTCTAAAGTTTCTGTTGTTCAAACATGAGTGTGGTTTTCACTTTGCTGTGCATGAGAATGTTAATGTTGTAAATGCTTAAGAGATATGAGATGTTCTTAAACTCTAACTCCCTTGCATAGCTTGTAATTTTGTGCTTCTTACTCCTCTACTTCCTTATGTCGCTCACTCCAGAATAGATAACTCAAGATAACAAACTCCTGTTACAAAAGATAATCTCAATTGAAATGCAAGAAACTAAAAAGATAACACATACACAAACTAAATAATCTTCTGTTCAAGCATCACTCTCTTCATACATATAAAGATAACTGTTAAAGCATTTGTGTTTCATAGTTTACCATTTATCTTTCCTAGGTTTTGCATTATCATTTACTTTGGTTATCATATTCTCATATGTTCTGCATCACAAACTAAATAATCCTCTGTTCAAGCATCTCTCTCTTCATACATATAAAGATAACTGTTAAAGCATTTGTGTTTCATAGTTCACCATTTATCTTTCCTAGGTTCTGCATTATCATTTACTCTGGTTATCATATTCTCATATGTTTTGCATCACAAACTAAAAGATAACACATACACAAACTAAATAATCTTCTATTCAAGCATCTCTCTCTTCATACATATAAAAATAACTGTTAAAGCATTTGTGTTTCATAGTTTACCATTTATCTTTCCTAGGTTATGCATTATCATTTACTCTGGTTATCATATTCTCATATGTTCTACATCACAAACTAATTCTTCTTCTATTCAAGCATCACAACACTCTCTTCATACATATATAGATGTATTTCATAGTTTACCATTTATGTTTCATAGGTTATGCATTATCATTGACTCTGCTTATCATATTCTCATATGTTCTGCATTACAAAGTGATTGTTTTTCTGTTCAAGCATCACTGTTTTGATTCTAATTATTCTGTGTAGATGGTCAAGGGCAATGCAGTGGTGACTCGTACTGGAAACAAAAAAAAGAAAAGAGCCACGACAAGGTTGCCTGCCAAGAAACGAGGATGCAGATTCCCCCCTGAAATAGATCATGTTGCACAAGTAGATGAGGTTTCTACTCCTCAAATACCGCAGATTGAGGTTACTGCACCTCAAATACCGCAGAAGGTAAAACAAATACAGAAGCTGTGGTCTGAGGATGACATGAAAAGGGCACTTTATGACGTTGAAGAGAATGACATGTCGATAAGGGGGGCTTCCAAAAAGTGGTCAATCCCAACAACCACACTGTCCAAATGGCTAGGGGGTCTAACAACAACTTCCAAAAAAGGTTCGCCAATAGTCCTCACAGAAGAGGAAGAAAATCGCATTGTGGAATGGTGCGAGCAAATGGCTGATATTGGTCATGGTCTTGAGATAGTCAATCTTAAGTCTGAGGTTGCTCAAATATGTCAAAATAGGCCAAACCCTTTCACCAATGGCTTCCCAGGGAAGTCCTGGCAAATAGGCTTCAAGTACAGACATCCTCAACTCGCATTACGAACTGCTGAAGGCCTAGACAAATATAGGGCATTCAATCTTAGACCTGATGTTGTAGATGCATTCTACAAAACACTGTCTGCAGCATAAAAAGCCATGCCATATGGTCCTGATCGCATATGGAATTGCGATGAAACTGGCATCCAAGCAGGCAAAAATGGGTCCATGAAGGTGCTCACAAGAAAAGGTAGCAGGAATGTCTCTTACATTATCCCAAAGAGCTGTGAATGGATAACCATTCTATGTTGTGTCAATGCTGCTAGGCAGAGCATTCCAGGATTCTACTTGTTCAAGGGGAGTGCAAACATAGATAATTACATCATAGATTGTGAACCAAGTGCTTGCATGGAAGCCCAACCACATGCATGGATGACCAAAGAATTGTTCATAGATTGGTTGACCCACTTCAAAACCTCGATTCTAGGCGGTGTCTCACCCACGAACAGGGTATTGCTGATCTTTGACGGCCATGGAAGCCACATAGCACTCGAAACCATCTAGGAAGCAAGAGATATCGGTATAGATTTGTTAACATTGCCATCACACACATCACATAAGCTACAGCCGTTGGATGTGAGTTTGTTTGCACCTTTCAAAGCTTACTTCAAATCAGAACGTGCAGAATTTTTGTCAAGGTTTCCAAACATTGAAGTGAGGAGGAGAGAACTTGCAATGTTAGGCAACAAAGCAATGAAAAGAGCTTTGACAGCTGACAACATCAAGGTTGGGTTTAAAAGGACTGGTATATGGCCGCTGAATCCCGATGCACTTGTCAACGACATGCATCCTAGTGAGACATTTGTGGTCAACGAGGATGCTAATGCAGTTGAAAACATTCTCAGCCTTTCTGGACTTGGTGTGTCAAGTGATGATGTCACAGTATTGTAGTCCACTCTTCTAGATGGACACATGCAGCCTGCAACAGAAACACAACACTCACCTGATACATGTCCTGTTGAATCAGTTGCACAAGTGGTGGTTAATGAACACACCCCTCCCATAGTGGACAAGGCCATTGATCAATTCAGCGAAAGTTTAGATTTTCCATCACAACAAAGCGAACCATCCTGGTTGGTTGAGGGAGCAATGAACTTGGGCATTGATTTGGAAGTCCCAAAACAATAGGATACCTATACTTTTCCATCACCACCACCAGAAATTGACCTTTCTCAAGTTCTCCATTACTATGCTCCTTCTTGCAATTCAGATTTACAAGCCAATGAAGATGTACCACAGGGCTCACAGGTAGTCGAGGAGGTCATTGGAAAACAGTTAGATGGGACACAAGAAACACAAACGATTTCACACATCAACAAGTTCCTCAAGTTGCTTGTGCACACTGTCCGTCAAATGAAATCCAAAGCAGGTGCAATTTGGATCAGTAGACAGTCTCAATTGTTGACAACAAATGACTACATGAGGCTGTTAATGGAGCAAGAGCAAAGGAAGAAAGAGGTGGAGGAGATAAAAGCAAGAAAGAGACAACAAAATGCAGAGAAAAGGGAAGCAAGAATTGTGGCAGCGGAGTTGAAGGAGAATGCCAGAATTGAGAAGGACATACTGCGAAAAGAAAAAGAGCAGCAAAAATTACAACAAAAAAGGATAGAGATGAGAAAAAGGAGCAAGAGAGGCTTCACAAGGAATAGGACCGAAAGGAAAAAGAGATTGAGGAGGCACAAAGGGCTTTACAAAGAGAGGTGGTTAAGGAACACTTCTAATCCGTTGTCTCAAAGTAATGGAGCCTTTCGTGATATTCTCAACATTAATATCCCTCAGTTCTCCACGGCAATGAATTATTCAAGCCTCTCCCAATCTGACTTCAGGGGCAGTCAATATCCATATCAATTTGGCACTCGAGATGTACAAATGTCTTCACCACCGCCCCCAACACATGTCACTTGCACCCAATTTACCACTCCAAGTCCCACTCATGTATGCAGCAATCCCCGTCGACTGGAAGGGGACAAGAACATGGCAATTGGCACCCCAACCAGCCAAGATCCTTTTCACAATAGCAGTAGCTAGATTACAAATGCTAGTTTCATAGACTTTAGAAGTATTGATATTTACAAATGCACCGAAATTGTGGACAGTTGTAATTTTTTGATAAGTACAGATTGACCATTATTATTTTGTTTTGTGAAGTAATTTGATCAGATTCGAAAAAGTGTTGTATGTAATTTGCAATGTATGCTTCTTCATTGACATTTTTAAATATATGAGAATTACAGATGCATCATTTTTGTTTTGATTTGCAATGTATTAGGATCATATTGCAATGTGTGTTCTATGTAATTTGCAATGTGTCACTGTTTTTGTTTCAAATGTTTGCTTCTTCATTGACATTTTGTCATTTTCTATTCATTTTTCCAAATAATTTGCCATGTGGAAGGTCCAACTTTGTCCACGCGTGGAAAAAAACGGAAAAAAGACTCGTCGACTGATACAGGCGCACCTTGGGTGCCACTACCTATGTGGCTCGATGTCCGAAGGTGACCTTGCCACGACAACTCCTCCCAGTCCGCCACCCTAACAATCCACTTTTGAGCATTTATCACTCGCCGCCACTTCCTATTCCTAACTACTGTCTGAAGTAAATGCTGCCACCTCTCCTAAGCTCCACACCACCCCACGTTTACATAGACATATCCATATGTATAGACATATCCATATGTATAGACATATCCATATGCATAGACATATGCGTATGTATATGCATACATATACATAGACATATGCATATACATATGCATATAGACATATCCATAGACATATGCATATGTATATGCATACATATATAGACATATCCATATGTATATGCATACATAGACATATGCATATGTATATGCATACATATACATAGACATATGCATATGTATATACATACATATACATAGACATATGCATATGTATGCATATGTATATACATATTAGACATATGCATATGCATATACATACGTATATGTATATGTATATGTATGTAGATATGTATATGCATATACATATGTATATGTATATAGATATATGTATATGTATATGCATATACATATCTATATACATATACACATGCATATGCAAATACATATCTACATACATATGCGTTTATTCTGAAACGAACTGCATTGAATGCTCCCAGTGCCTCACTCTTCTCTCCATTCAACCAACCTTTCATTTACTCGAGTAAATATTCCGTCTTCACTTGCTTGTCGGTACCTGCTTGTTCTGTCATCTGCAACCTTCGCCGTCTCACCACAACTTGCAATGCTCAGAGACCATATTGTGTTTGGCCAGAAGCCGATATACAGATGGGTAGACGCCAATTACCGAATGTCACCAGCAACTCCACTTCTGCCATGCAAGCAACGAACGGGTTCCTCGCCGCCATGAACGGGTTCCATATACATACATCCACATACATATACTGTCATACATATACATATACATATGTATATACATATGCATATGCATATACATATGCATATGTATATAGATATGTATATGTATATGCATACATATACATATATGTATGCATATGTATACACATATACATATTTGTATACAATTAAGTCATGCAACTATTCTATCTTTTTCAGGTGCCATTGATGAATTTGGGGGTGTTAAATTTTACATAGGTGATGGCAACCTATGCTGCACGGGTCCACAACTCCATTCAAATTGTGAAGTGTTGCATAGGTAACCATGACAAGCCTTCACAAAACCAAGTCCCCTAAGTCATTCAAATACAAAGCTATGGTAATCTATGTGAAGTGCTACATAGGCCACACATGTATATACATAAAACATAGACATACAAATATAAATATAGGTTATGCTTCATCAATTCAATCAACTGAGCAATACATATTTTTTAGGGAGACTTGATTTTATGAATGCTCGTTTGATGGCAACCTATGCTGCACAGGTCCACAACTCCATTTGAATTGTGAAGTGCTGCATAGGGAACCATGACAAGCCTTCACAAAACCAAGTCCCCTAAGTCATTCAAATACAAAGCTATGGTAATCTATGTGAAGTGCTACATAGGCAAGCATGAAAGGCCTTGGGAAAACCAGGTCCCCTAAATACATGTTGTAAGAAAGCTTTAGTGCTCAATATTGATCTATTGTAATACATGTCAATACTTGAAGGTTTTCATGGCTATTTGACTTGGGAATTATTTGAATCTAATTGATGGTTGTTTAGTGTGGTGAAATAAATTGCTGTCCTCTTTTGAATTTGAGTTCTGTTTCGTATGAATTGGAGATTTGATTGATTTCAGCCTTTAATTCTTGACTTGATTGGTTTGGTGGATTCTTTGAAATTGTTTCCATGCTTTTATTTTGAATAATGGCGGCCTTACACGAGTGTTAAATGGATGTCGGTGGGATATTTGCGTTTGGCTCCAATACGTGCGCACCCTACTTGGCAAGATGAGACAGATTGAAGCTGATACGTGTTGTATATCTCATGGTAGATGGGACAGGTGAATGCATTTGTGTGTTGGTTTGGTTATGCTACGATGGGAAACATTCTTGTAATGGGTTCTTCAATCGGTCAAAGATGGGTCGGATGGGTTTCAAAGTTGTTGACTTGGCACCTTGTTTAACTTAATGCTAACTTGTGTGCATTTTATATGTGATTTATGTTTGATGTGATCAAGCCTATCTATGGATGAATTTTTTTTTACGTTGTGGAGGACCGGCGTATAGGTGCACACCATATAAAGTTGACACCCCCAAATTAATCAATGGCACATAGAAAAGGTACAATTTTTGCAAGTCTAAATTTATGAATATAGACATATACATACAGATACACATAGACATAGACATAAGTGAATTAAACACGATTGTAGAGAAGTATAGGAAGAGGCAGCGAGTGATATAATTCGACGTAGTGGATTGTTAGGGTAGCTGACTGAGAGAAGTAGATGTGCCAAGGTTGTCCACTTAAGACCTCTTCACACATCTATACACACACACATTTACATATGGACATACACATTCACACATACACATTTACATATACAAATACATATTTACATATAGACATAAATATAGACATACACATACACATATACATACACATAAACATAGACATACACATAGACATAGACATACACATATACATATTTACATATCCATACAGATTTACATAGATTTACATAGATTTACATACACATACACGCAGACATAGACATAGACATACATAAACACATACACATATACATATACATAAATATATAGACATATTCATATACATATACATATACATAAACATATGTATATGTATATGAATATGTCTATACATATATATATAAGTAAGATGCAAAGAACTTAAGCATATACAAGTTGGATACATTTCATCATGTTTGGCTGCCAGCGGGTAATTGTTTTGTTTCAAAATAATTACAATTATGTGTGCATTTAATATCTGATATACATATCCATAAGTCTATGTATATGTGTATGTATATGTCTATCTATGTGTCTATGTATATGTCTATGTCTATGTATATGTCTATGCCTATGTATATGTCTATGTCTATGTTGATGAAGCAGAACCTAAAAAAAATAGAACACCCCCCATATATTTCCAAGACACAAAATTAAGGTACAATAATTGGATGACTAATATGATGGAAAATAACCTATGCAAAAGATAACACCCCCAAAATAACCAATGGCACCTAAGAAAAGATAGAAACATTTGCATTACAGACTTATTGAAGGATATGGGTTTTTTTTTCATTTAAATGTTAATGGTCCACATGGCTTGCCATGTGGACAGTGTGATTTTGGGTGCATACGTATCGGCTCCTCTCCCCTAATACGTAAGCGGGGGCCCTAATGTGCTATGGGCCATGCGCTCATTGGGGCCCACACCTATACGCTGGTCCTCCACAACGTAAGGTTAATTTCATCCATAGATAGGCTTGATCACATCAAACATAAATCAGATAAAAAATTGATGGAGCATTACCCAAAATCAGAATCAATGATAATGCAAAACCTATAAGATTGATTCTAATGGATGAACAAACTAACCATCCATCTATACCATAGCGTTGTTCGAAGTTATATATACATTTGATAATGTTGTATGAAATTATACTTCAGTATCTATATAAGAAATGGTTATAGCATAAGTAGGAGTCAACCATCATCATAGTTAGATGTAAGGGAGAGGGGCCGATATTTACAGTCACTTTAATTGAACAACAAACAAAGCGTACATCCAATTAGGTTGTATATATACACATATACATATATGCATATGTATATGTAAATGTATATATGCATATGCAATGCATTTTGGATGGTGAGTGTAACGAATGTAAGGTACAATGCATAGCTTAAGGGAGAGTGTAATGGTGTTGTTGTTTCAAATTATGCATGTTCCATCCATTCGCTCCACTCTACATCTAAAACAACTTCATTTTTTGTTTGCATATGCATATATACATATACATGTACATATGCATTTATGTATATACAATTGCATATGTATATGTATGCACATACATATGCATATGCATATGCATATACTGCATATGCATATACATATACATATACTGCATATGCATATACATATACATATCAAATATTGATAAAAAGTGTAAGAACAAAATCATACATGTAAGATTGAGTGTAACTGATGAACAAACTAACCATGCATCTAATTGAAGTGATTTCAAATGAACAAGGGTCTTATGTTATACATGTAAGTTTGAAGTCTCTTAGACAGATTAGACTTATTTCACCATAAGTCCACAATTCTAAATCTTATATCCTGAGGTGATGAAGGGCATGTTTGCAAGGAAAGAAAAATTGCATGTTATAGTATGACATCAAGAAATTATACTCTTAGAAATAATTGAACGATACAAACTGAAACAACAATGTTATACTTGTAAGAGTAAGAGCTATCAAGAAGAATAGATTGAATAAGGATGAGTCTGATTCAATGGATAAAATATACTTCGATCATGTATAAATGATGTTCATTCTTGCTATCAATTTGAATAATATGAATGTTAAACAAACATAGATGGGAGAACAATAGCTGCACTAAAGAGGAAAAACGGAATGGATACTAAAAGGACAACGTAGAAATAATATTCTAAGGAAAAAAACTATAGATAGGATCCTCTTCATAGCTTTTATTTCTATCACATATGAGAATTGAGACCTATATGCTATGGGATCATATCCTTCTTTAATGAATCTCTAGTGGCCCTTATGGTTTATCGGGGCTTTTTGGTCCTATGTATGTCTAGTTGGTGTAGACATCATCTATTTGTTTCCCCAATTTACTTCGTATGGAGAATAGTTACTAGGCTTTAGTAAGATAGTTGTCTAGATGTATTGAGACACCAATATTTTTGGTTTCCAAGTGTTTCTCTCCTCTATTTTTTTTTGTTTGGGAGGTGGGGGATCAATTTTAAACTCCCATTTAACATTCTTTCACAAAAAATATCTATATTTTCTTTTATCTCCTATCTTTATGTGAACTCAAATATTGATATTTTTATGCAGCTTGTATTGATTATCACATACTCTTGCTTCTTTCAATTATAATAGGTGTACTTAGCTTAGCTATGTTGAGTGCATTTTGGCTATGATTTCGGCATCATAGGATGTTAATATTATAGGCTTTTCATTGTTTCTGTCCTCTATTTGTTTTTGTTTGGGAGGTGGCTGATTTTCTGATAACAAAAATTTATGAGCTACATTAATTAAGCAATGCCTATTGTAAAACCATAAATCAAAATACAGTCATTTGACTAAAAATGATAATAGTAGCTGAAAATAAAAATCCATTGCAAATGAGCTGAAAGTTGAAATTACCAATTATAGTCTAGGGTTTGTATGCATCTTTATTTGTTGTTTTTAGATGATTTTTTTCCTACTGAATATTCTTATTGGCAATTTGGATCTACTCATTATGTCCTGCCACGTGATGACACTAATGACTAATGAGCTGTTGATGGTAAATTCTTATCAAATTCTTTAAAAACTTGTATAGCAATATGTTGTACGAATAAGTGAAACTATTTTAAAAAATCAAATCTGAACGAGCACAACATTGCAATGCTGATATAACAACAATTCTGTAATGCTTATACCCATTATATGAGCATAAGAAAGTATCAATATAGATTCATCGATGAAGACCAAAACATGTATGATGAAGAAACTGCCAAGCATGCATGAGCTCGAACATCCAATTTAAATGAGGAACTTGGGCAAGTTGACACTATACTTTCTGATAAAACTGGTACATTGACTTGCAATTTAATGGAGTACTTGAAGTGTTCCATTGTAGGTATTGCATATGGTGGAGGTTTGAAAAAGGTGTAAATAGCAATGACATACACATACACATAGACATACACATAGTCACATAAAGTCACATACACATAGACATAGACATAGACATACACATAGACATAGACATAGGCATACACATAGACATAGACATAGGCACACAGACATACACATACACATACACATAGTCACATACAAATAGACATAGACATACACATAGTCACATAAACAAAGACATAGACATAGACATAGTCACATACACATAAACATACACATAGTCACATACACATAGACATAGACATACACATACACATACACATACACATACACATAGTCACATACACATAGACATACACATACACATAGTCACATAAACATACACATAGACATACACATAGTCACATACACATACACATAGACATAGACATAGGCATAGACATACACATAGACATACACATAGGCAGACACAGACATACACATACACATACACATAGACATAGACATAGACATAGACATACATATACACATAGACATAGGCATAGACATACACATAGACATAGACATAGGCAGACACATACATAGACATACACATACACATACACATACACATAGTCACATACAAATAGACATAGACGAGAAGTAGAGTGAATGATAATGCAGAACGCATGAGAATACGAGAAGCAGAGTGAATGATAATGCAGAACCTATGACAAAACGATAAGTAGAGTGAATGATAATGCAGAACCTGTGAGATTATGCTAAGCAGAGTGAATGATAATGCATAACGTATGAGAATACGAGAAGCAAAGTGAATGATATTGCAGAACCTATGACAAAACGATAAGCAGAGTGAATGATAATGCAGAACCTATGAGATTATGCTAAGCAGAGTGAATGATAATGCAGAACGTATGAGAATACGAGAAGCAGAGTGAATGGTAATGCAGAACCTATGACAAAACGATAAGTAGAGTGAATGATAATGCAGAACCTGTGAGATTATGCTAAGCAGAGTGAATGATAATGTAGAACGTATGAGAATACGAGAAGCAAAGTGAATGATAATGCAGATCCTATGACAAAACGATAAGCAGAGTGAATGATAATGCAAAACCTGTGAGATTATGCTAAGCAAAGTGAATGATAATGCAGAACCCATGAGAAAACGACAAGCAGAGTGAATGATAATGCAGAACCTGTGAGACTATGCTAAGCAGAGTGAATGATAATGCAGAACTTGTGAGAATACGATATGCAAAGTCAATGTCAATGCAAATCCTACGAGAATAGGAAAACCCTAAACTATGACTGTAAAATTTGCAAAATAAACCCTACCGAAACATAAATGCTAAACTATGTGTGCTATATTCTCAAAATAAACCCTACTGAAAGAGAAATGAGGTAAATATGAGCGTAATATTTGCAATATAAACCCTACAGAGAAAAACCCATATAAAGAACGAACATTATTACATGTCGAAAGAAGAAAACAACCAACTGCATTAATATATTTAATATAAATAGAGCGATGCTTGAACAGAAGATTAATTTCCAAAGATTTAGTGTGTTTATGAACACAAATAATGCAATGTTCATAAGCACTAAACTTCAACAAAATAAACGAAATCTGCAACACCAAAAAACCAATGAAACAAAGCAAAATTGCAAACCAAACACAAACAAAAGAACAATGGCCAGCCTTAGTGAGCAAGCTCACCTGGGTCGAACACACGATGAACCCCTTCACTGCTTGCAGTGACCTTCATGGCGGCGAGGAACCCATTCGTTGCTTGCATGGTGGAAGTGGAGCTGCTGGCGACGTTCGGTAACTGGTGTCTACCCGTCTCCGTATCGACTTCTACTCAAACACGATATGGTCTCTGAGCATTGCAGGTTGTGGTGAGGGTGCGAAGGTTGCAAACGACGAAACAAGCAGGTACCGGCGAAGAAGTGAAGATGGAATGTTTCCTCGAGAAAATGAAAGGCTGGTTGAATGGCGAGAAGAGCGAGGCACTGGGAGCATTCAATGCAGTTCATTTCAGAATAAACGTGGGGTGGCGTGGAGCTTAGGAGAGGTGGCAGCATTTATTTCAGACAGGAGATAGGAATAGGAAGTGGCGGCGAGTGATAAATGCTCAGTAGTGGATTGTTAGGGTGGAAGACTGGGAGGAGTTGACGTGGCAAGCCTATCACCTTCGGACGCCGAGCCACACAGGTAGTGGCACCCGAGGTGCTTCAGTATCGTTCGACGGGTCTTTTTTTCATTTTTTTCAACGCGTGGACAAAATTGGACCTTCCACGTGGCAAATTATTTTTAAAAAAAATTAAAATAATAATTTATTGTTTAATTAACCTTTTTCTCTAATGGGTTATTTTTTAAAAATGCAATTGGTCCACGTGGCCTGCCAATTAGGACCCTCGTAGTTTTGGGTGCTTACGTATCGGCTCCTCTCCCCTATAGCCATTTCAAAATTGCAAAATTACAAATGTGATAAAATCAACACCTAACCACCTTGCCACTATTTGTCATCTCCCTCAGCAACTTCCCCATCGCCATCACCCAACTACCTGATCATCTCTTCTCCACCCAAGGCTGTCGGGAGGGCCAAGACCTCCGTCCTAACAACTAAATTATTATCCCCTATTATCTCCTTGAGGAGGGCAATATTCATAGCCACCTCAACCATGCAAGCGTCCTAGTTTTCCCCAACACTCTAGAGCAAAAAAGGTATCCACAAGCCATTGATGTGGAGGGATAGTGGGGCCACATTTTGCTTGTAGGTCTCAAACCCAAACCCACCTCAACCATATCCAAATAAAATTCAATTGCTTCCTACCACGTTGCTTGGACCAGATGCC
>CM021107.1:567823316-568132210 GCA_007115665.2 Sequoiadendron giganteum | reverse complement strand
AAAATATATACTAACATAAAAACAAAATAAAGACAAAGCTAACATAAAAACCAAAAAAAGAAAACAAGATAAAAAATTAAAAAGACCAAATAAAAAAGAGACTAAAAGTATAAAATAAAATTGAAACCAAATTTCAAAATACAACCAAAAATATACTAACCCACTTAAAAGAAACTACTAATTTTATAAACCAAAAACAATTAAGAGAAGCAAAAGGATAACAAAAACAAAGACTAATAATAAAAAGGCAACACAAATTGAAAAATTGAAAGCAAGCTGAAAAAATAAAATTACCAAAAAATAGAGACTAAAATTAAAATAAAAGAAAGAAAAAAATCAAGAGACAACCTTAAATAAAAAACTAACAAACCTAATAGAAAGAAGAAAGTTATAGACCAAAAACAAAAGGAAATAAGAGGAACAAAGAGGGAACATAAATTAAATAAGGAAAACCAGATATGAAAGGTTCAAATTAACTTAAAATAAGACACCCCAAATTACACTAACCACAATATAACCTAATAGCAACAAGAGGAGCAAAATAAAATTAGAAGAAATTAAATTTTACAAAATAGTTACAAAAAACCAAAACTAAGGCCACGAGACAAAAGAAAACGCGAACAAGAACTCAAGAAGGAAAAGGAATAAAAAAGGGGAGGATTTCAAGCCAAGGAACAAGGAGAAAGGAGATAGAGACTTGGAAGGAAAAAGAACGAGAAGCAAGAGAAAGAATGACCAAGAAGAAAAGAGAAAGGAGAGAGCTACAAAACACAAGACCAAAGGGGGCGAAAGGGAGGAAGGGGAAGGGCAAGGGAGGAGGAAGAAATTAGCAATCAAAAGGATGATGGTGGGTCTTGAGATTGGACAACAAGGGATGCCAAGCCACACTTAAACTCCAACCTTCATCACAATTAAGGTTCAAGGGGTGATTATTGATCTCAATGACCTCTTTTAGTTTTCTTTTGAAAAAGTTGTCTTCTTTAAACAAAATTTGAGTGTTTTCCAGACAAATGTGGTGTTTGGTTGAAGAAGAATGATCGGAAAGGGAAGACTTGAGGACACGCTCATGCCTAATGTTAGCACAATGCTCTTTAATTCTGGTTTGGAAAGAGTGTCAGGCTTCTCCTATGTAAGGAGTGCCACACGAGCAAATGACTTTATAGACTCCCAAGACCAACAAGACATCCTTGGGGTCTTTAAGAGAAGGATACAGTTTCTCAAGGTGGAGAGAGGCTTAAAAGCATAACAAAGACCTTTTTTGGAAAGGGTCCTAGAATTTTTTTGGGAAATACCACCAATATAAGGAAGGGAAGCAATGGGAGTGAAAGAGGATGGGTTAGGATTAGAGGAGGAATGGGGAAAAGGCTTGGCTTGGAAGAAAGATCTTGAGATTTGCTTATTAGTGTACCCATTTAATTTGAAGACATGATGTAGATGAGCAAGCTCAAGAAGAAGGTTTTCCTCATCGCAAATCTGGTATGCCCTCCAAGTTAAGGTTTTGAGCACACTAGATTTTTGAATAGGGTGATGATGGGAAGAAGAATGAAGGTAAAGATTAGTGTGGGTGGCTTTACGAAAAACACGACAACCTAAGGACCCATCTGGTTTCTTGATGAGAAGGATGTCGAGGAAGGGGAGTTGGTTATTGGATTCAATCTCCATGGTGAAAGAGATGGAAGAGGCTAGGCTATTGAGGTGGTTAAGGAATTTGTCCAAATTTTCTAAGCCATACGACCAACATACATTAGTATCATCAACATAAGATTTCCACCACCTAGGTTTGAGAGGGAAGGAGTGAAGAGTTGATTCTTTGAAGTGCTCCATGTAGAGGTTGGCAATGATAGGGGAAATAGGGGATCTCATAGCCACACCATCTACTTGCTCATATATAACACCTTGGAAATAGAAGAAGGTGGATCTTAAGTATAATTCAACCAAGAAGGAAACCTCATCATTTGACTTTTGTCTCACAATATTAAGGGAGTCGGGAATGGGAACCTTGGTGAACAATGACGCAACATCAAAACTCACCAAGAGGTCATTACTCTCCAATCTTTTGTCTTTGACAAATTGGACAAAATGGGTTGAATTTTTTATGAAGGCATCAAATTTACCAGAGAGAGGGGCTAGAAATTTGGCGAGGAACGAAGCAAGATTATAAGTAGGGGACCCTATTGTGTCCACAATAGGTCTCAAGGGAATGCCCTCTTTGTGAATTTTCGGGACACCGTAAATATGGGGGGTAACTTCCTTGATTGGGCAAGATGCGTTTCTTGGTTGATTCATCGAAGGAGGAGCAAGCCACCATTGACTTGACTTTTTTGAAAATCTTGGAGCAAGGGTTGCGAGATAAGAATTTGTAGCTACTGGTGTTGAGAGCAAGCATTTTAGTAATATAATCTTGCTTGTTCATAATGATTGTGGCATTACCTTTGTCAGCTTTGGAAAGGATAAGATTTTTATTGCTTAAGAATTTATTGAAGGCCAACTGCTCAGCTTTTGGGATGTTGCACTTAGGAAGTTTGGCATGCCTAAGTGCAACAACGCAATATTATCTAACTTCCTCAACAACATCATGAGGAAGGGAGCGGATGGCGTTTTCAATTTCAATGAGAAAATCCACATGAGGGATTGAACGAGGTATCAATGCAAAATAGACAAGACCTTAATGACAAGCAGGTCTAAGACAGTGTTGGACACATTGACCACCAATTTACTATCCCAATCATGAATAGGAGGGGAATAGCGACAATCAAGGGGGTTGGTAGAACTATTAAAAGGATGATGAGATAGGCCAGATGAAGACTTCACACGGTCAACCACGATGAAATGAAATGAAATATTTTAATGACGTCCACGAGGCCAAAGAAGCCTATAGAACCAAGAATGAAGAAGAAGAATCGGACAACAACTCAGAAGGGGCCAAGATGGCACACGAATCAGGAGAGGCAGCGAGAGAAGAGGAAGGATGAGACACATCAAGGATAAGAGGCACAAAGGGCGAGGGAGTTGACGAATGAGGGGAACAAATAGCATAAGGGGAAACAAGTGATTAGGTAACAAAGAGGGGAGGGTCTCGAGGCAACACCAGATCCAAAGACGGGATTACAGAGCAATTAATACTAAAGTCAGGAAGAGATTGAGACATGCCAACACAGAGATGCGTACCTACTGTCGTTGGAAGAGAGCCGTTGGTGGTCGGACGTTGCAGGTCCGACGTCCCCGCATGGTCGCTAAGCTGTGTCTGAGGCATAAATGCACTTCTTGTAAGTTTTGTGGACTTCCCAGCTTCTATCACCGACGAAGGCGAGTTGTTCTCAGCTTCTAATGGCAGTGCAGGCAAGTTTAGAAAAGTATTTGGTCCATAATGAACCGAAACAAAGACACCCTTCAAACTAACGCGCTTAGGCAAGGAAGAAGGCTGACCATCTAAGGAGGAGCCGCTACCTCCATGCTAGCAAGGAGGATGAAAGGGAGGAGACGGGGAGAAAACACAATCACCTGATAACTGAGAAGCAGATCCACGATGGGAGGGTGAGAAACCCGACGACTGTAGAGGAGTCAGAATTTCCATGTTAGGAACAGAAGAGGAGGAGACAACGTGGTAAGGAGAATGGGAAGACACGGAGGGGAAGGCCAATCAAAATTAAATGCCACTTTGTGTGTAAAACATTTAGAAGGAATTAGTTAAGCCCTTCCTCAAGTGGGCTAGAGGTGATTTTAGACTCAATTTATCTTTCAAAGACTATAGTATTTAGTTGTCTCACATTATTAATAGTACTAGTTTCTCCTTAAAGGAAATAGGGGAGAGGAGTCAATACGTAGGTGGGGGCCCAAACGTGCGATGGGACATGCGCTCGTTGGGGCCCACACTTATACACCGGTCCTCCACAACATAAGCTTACTTTCATCCATAGATAGGCTTGATCACATCAAACATAAATTAGATATAAAATGCACACAAGTTAGCATTAATTTAAAAACTTAACAAGTACACGCTGGCAGCCAAACATGATGAAGTGTATCCAACTTGTATCTGACATATAACAAGTACCATTCCGACATGGAATAAAAACATCCCAAACATTAAGACATGCACCTTTCCCCGTAAACTATTAAACCCAACTTTCGCACCAATGTAGGCGTCACTTTCACATTAGTCACAACTACAAAAAATAAACAAGGTGCCAAGTCAACAACTTTGAAACCCATCCGACCCATTTTTGACTGGCTGGCGAACCCATTACAAGATTGTTTCCCATCGTAGCATAACCAAACCAACACACAAATCCATTCGCCTGTCCCGTCTACCATGAGATCTACAACACGTATCACCTTCAATCTGTCCCATCTTGCCAAGTAGGGTGCGCACGTAGTGGAGCCAAATGCAAATATCCCACCTGCATCCATTTAACACTCCTGTAAGGCCGCCATTATTCAAAACAAAAACATGGAAACAATTTCAAACAATCCACCAAATCAATCAAGTCAAGAATTAAAGGTTGAAATCAATCAAATCTCCAATTCATATGAAACAAAACTCAAATTCAAAAGACAACAACAATTTATTTCACCACACCAAACAACCATCAATCAAATTCAAATAATTCCCAATTCAAATAGCTGTGAAAACCAACAAGTATTTAGTTATTCCTGTAGTGAGCGACATAAGAAAAGGAGGAGTGACAAGCACAGAATTGAACGAGTTAACATCAAGGGGAGGCGACAACTCAGATTCTAGAGCACTAGCATCCATATTGTACCAGGTTTTCCTTTTCACACTTGTTCTTCATTACAGCCATTAACAACACCCATATTGATCTTCATTACACCCATTATTCTCATATTATATGTTTCTTTATGTATCGGTAGGGTTTATATTGCAAATATTGCAGTCATAGGTTAGCATATGTGTTCCATAAGGTTTATAATGCATATATTACAATCATGGTTTACCATTTAAGGCTTTCCCTAGGGTTTATATTGCAAATATTATAGTCATAGTTTACCATCTCTGTTTCCCTAGGGTTTATATTGAAAATGTTAGTCATAGTTTAGCCTTTTTGTTTCAGTAGGGTTTATATTGCAAATATTACACTCATAGTTTAACATTTTTGTTTGATAGGTTCTGCATTATCATTCACCCTGCTTTTCATGTGTCTCAATGGTTTTGCGTTATCATTCACTCTACTTATCGTAGTCTCACATCGTAGTCTCATAGGTTCTGCATTATCGTTTCTATGTTACATATTGGTCATGGTTTACCATTTTTGTTTCAATGGTCTTGCATTATCATTCACTCTGATTATCTTATTCTCATAGGTTCTGCATTATCATTCACTCTAGTTATCTTATTCTTCTTTCAATTCTACATTGTCATTCACTCTGGATATCTTATTCTCATATCTTCTGCATTATCAGTCTCTAAAGTTTCTGTTGTTCAAACATGAGTGTGGTTTTCACTTTGCTGTGCATGAGAATGTTAATGTTGTAAATGCTTAAGAGATATGAGATGTTCTTAAACTCTAACTCCCTTGCATAGCTTGTAATTTTGTGCTTCTTACTCCTCTACTTCCTTATGTCGCTCACTCCAGAATAGATAACTCAAGATAACAAACTCCTGTTACAAAAGATAATCTCAATTGAAATGCAAGAAACTAAAAAGATAACACATACACAAACTAAATAATCTTCTGTTCAAGCATCACTCTCTTCATACATATAAAGATAACTGTTAAAGCATTTGTGTTTCATAGTTTACCATTTATCTTTCCTAGGTTTTGCATTATCATTTACTTTGGTTATCATATTCTCATATGTTCTGCATCACAAACTAAATAATCCTCTGTTCAAGCATCTCTCTCTTCATACATATAAAGATAACTGTTAAAGCATTTGTGTTTCATAGTTCACCATTTATCTTTCCTAGGTTCTGCATTATCATTTACTCTGGTTATCATATTCTCATATGTTTTGCATCACAAACTAAAAGATAACACATACACAAACTAAATAATCTTCTATTCAAGCATCTCTCTCTTCATACATATAAAAATAACTGTTAAAGCATTTGTGTTTCATAGTTTACCATTTATCTTTCCTAGGTTATGCATTATCATTTACTCTGGTTATCATATTCTCATATGTTCTACATCACAAACTAATTCTTCTTCTATTCAAGCATCACAACACTCTCTTCATACATATATAGATGTATTTCATAGTTTACCATTTATGTTTCATAGGTTATGCATTATCATTGACTCTGCTTATCATATTCTCATATGTTCTGCATTACAAAGTGATTGTTTTTCTGTTCAAGCATCACTGTTTTGATTCTAATTATTCTGTGTAGATGGCCAAGGGCAATGCAGTGGTGACTACTGGAAACAAAAAAAAGAAAAGAGCCACGACAAGGTTGCCTGCTGAGAAACGAGGATGCAGATTCCCCCCTGAAATAGATCATGTTGCACAAGTAGATGAGGTTTCTACTCCTCAAATACCGCAGATTGAGGTTACTACACCTCAAATACCGCAGAAGGTAAAACAAATACAGAAGCTGTGGTCTGAGGATGACATGAAAAGGGCACTCTATGACGTTGAAGAGAATGACATGTCGATAAGGGGGGCTTCCAAAAAGTGGTCAATCCCAACAACCACACTGTCCAAATGGCTAGGGGGTCTAACAACAACTTCCAAGAAAGGTCCGCCAACAGTCCTCACAGAAGAGGAAGAAAATCGCATTGTGGAATGGTGCGAGCAAATGGCTGATATTGGTCATGGTCTTGAGATAGTCAATCTTAAGTCTGAGGTTGCTCAAATATGTCAAAATAGGCCAAACCCTTTCACCAATGGCTTCCCAGGGAAGTCCTGGTGGATAGGCTTCAAGCACAGACATCCTCAACTCGCATTACGAACTGCTGAAGGCCTAGACAAAGATAGGGCATTCAATCTTAGACCTGATGTTGTAGATGCATTCTACAAAACACTGTCTGCAGCATACAAAGCCATGCCATATGGTCCTGATCGCATATGGAATTGCGATGAAACTAGCATCCAAGCAGGCAAAAATGGGTCCATGAAGGTGCTCGCAAGAAAAGGTAGCAGGAATGTCTCTTACATTATCCCAAAGAGCCGTGAATGGATAACCATTCTATGTTGTGTCAATGCTGTAGGCAGAGCATTCCAGGATTCTACTTGTTCAAGGGGAGTGCGAACATAGATAATTACATCATAGATTGTGAACCAAGTGCTTGCATGGCAGCCCAACCACATGCATGGATGACCAAAGAATTGTTCATAGATTGGTTGACCCACTTCAAAACCTCGATTCCAGGCGGTGTCTCGCCCACAACAGGGTCTTGCTGATCTTTGACGGCCATGGAAGCCACATAGCGCTCGAAACCATCCAGGAAGCAAGAGATATCGGTATAGATTTGTTAACATTGCCATCACACACATCACATAAGCTACAGCCATTGGATGTGAGTGTGTTTGCACCTTTCAAAGCTTACTTCAAATCAGAACGTGCAGAATTTTTGTCAAGGTTTCCAAACATTGAAGTGAGGAGGAGAGAACTTGCAATGTTAGGCAACAAAGCAATGAAAAGAGCTTTGACAGCTGACAACATCAAGGTTGGGTTTAAAAGGACTGGTATATGGCCGCTGAATCCCGATGCACTTGTCAACGACATGCATCCTAGTGAGACATTTGTGGTCAACGAGGATGCTAATGCAGTTGAAAACATTCTCAGCCTTTCTGGACTTGGTGTGTCAAGTGATGATGTCACAGTATTGTAGTCCACTCTTCTAGATGGACACATGCAGCCTGCAACAGAAACACAACACTCACCTGATACATGTCCTGTTGAATCAGTTGCACAAGTGGTGGTTAATGAACACACCCCTCCCATAGTGGACAAGGCCATTGATCAATTCAGCGAAAGTTTAGATTTTCCATCACAACAAAGCGAACCATCCTGGTTGGTTGAGGGAGCAATGAACTTGGGCATTGATTTGGAAGTCCCAAAACAATAGGATACCTATACTTTTCCATCACCACCACCAGAAATTGACCTTTCTCAAGTTCTCCATTACTATGCTCCTTCTTGCAATTCAGATTTACAAGCCAATGAAGATGTACCACAGGGCTCACAGGTAGTCGAGGAGGTCATTGGAAAACAGTTAGATGGGACACAAGAAACACAAACGATTTCACACATCAACAAGTTCCTCAAGTTGCTTGTGCACACTGTCCGTCAAATGAAATCCAAAGCAGGTGCAATTTGGATCAGTAGACAGTCTCAATTGTTGACAACAAATGACTACATGAGGCTGTTAATGGAGCAAGAGCAAAGGAAGAAAGAGGTGGAGGAGATAAAAGCAAGAAAGAGACAACAAAATGCAGAGAAAAGGGAAGCAAGAATTGTGGCAGCGGAGTTGAAGGAGAATGCCAGAATTGAGAAGGACATACTGCGAAAAGAAAAAGAGCAGCAAAAATTACAACAAAAAAGGATAGAGATGAGAAAAAGGAGCAAGAGAGGCTTCACAAGGAATAGGACCGAAAGGAAAAAGAGATTGAGGAGGCACAAAGGGCTTTACAAAGAGAGGTGGTTAAGGAACACTTCTAATCCGTTGTCTCAAAGTAATGGAGCCTTTCGTGATATTCTCAACATTAATATCCCTCAGTTCTCCACGGCAATGAATTATTCAAGCCTCTCCCAATCTGACTTCAGGGGCAGTCAATATCCATATCAATTTGGCACTCGAGATGTACAAATGTCTTCACCACCGCCCCCAACACATGTCACTTGCACCCAATTTACCACTCCAAGTCCCACTCATGTATGCAGCAATCCCCGTCGACTGGAAGGGGACAAGAACATGGCAATTGGCACCCCAACCAGCCAAGATCCTTTTCACAATAGCAGTAGCTAGATTACAAATGCTAGTTTCATAGACTTTAGAAGTATTGATATTTACAAATGCACCGAAATTGTGGACAGTTGTAATTTTTTGATAAGTACAGATTGACCATTATTATTTTGTTTTGTGAAGTAATTTGATCAGATTCGAAAAAGTGTTGTATGTAATTTGCAATGTATGCTTCTTCATTGACATTTTTAAATATATGAGAATTACAGATGCATCATTTTTGTTTTGATTTGCAATGTATTAGGATCATATTGCAATGTGTGTTCTATGTAATTTGCAATGTGTCACTGTTTTTGTTTCAAATGTTTGCTTCTTCATTGACATTTTGTCATTTTCTATTCATTTTTCCAAATAATTTGCCATGTGGAAGGTCCAACTTTGTCCACGCGTGGAAAAAAACGGAAAAAAGACTCGTCGACTGATACAGGCGCACCTTGGGTGCCACTACCTATGTGGCTCGATGTCCGAAGGTGACCTTGCCACGACAACTCCTCCCAGTCCGCCACCCTAACAATCCACTTTTGAGCATTTATCACTCGCCGCCACTTCCTATTCCTAACTACTGTCTGAAGTAAATGCTGCCACCTCTCCTAAGCTCCACACCACCCCACGTTTACATAGACATATCCATATGTATAGACATATCCATATGTATAGACATATCCATATGCATAGACATATGCGTATGTATATGCATACATATACATAGACATATGCATATACATATGCATATAGACATATCCATAGACATATGCATATGTATATGCATACATATATAGACATATCCATATGTATATGCATACATAGACATATGCATATGTATATGCATACATATACATAGACATATGCATATGTATATACATACATATACATAGACATATGCATATGTATGCATATGTATATACATATTAGACATATGCATATGCATATACATACGTATATGTATATGTATATGTATGTAGATATGTATATGCATATACATATGTATATGTATATAGATATATGTATATGTATATGCATATACATATCTATATACATATACACATGCATATGCAAATACATATCTACATACATATGCGTTTATTCTGAAACGAACTGCATTGAATGCTCCCAGTGCCTCACTCTTCTCTCCATTCAACCAACCTTTCATTTACTCGAGTAAATATTCCGTCTTCACTTGCTTGTCGGTACCTGCTTGTTCTGTCATCTGCAACCTTCGCCGTCTCACCACAACTTGCAATGCTCAGAGACCATATTGTGTTTGGCCAGAAGCCGATATACAGATGGGTAGACGCCAATTACCGAATGTCACCAGCAACTCCACTTCTGCCATGCAAGCAACGAACGGGTTCCTCGCCGCCATGAACGGGTTCCATATACATACATCCACATACATATACTGTCATACATATACATATACATATGTATATACATATGCATATGCATATACATATGCATATGTATATAGATATGTATATGTATATGCATACATATACATATATGTATGCATATGTATACACATATACATATTTGTATACAATTAAGTCATGCAACTATTCTATCTTTTTCAGGTGCCATTGATGAATTTGGGGGTGTTAAATTTTACATAGGTGATGGCAACCTATGCTGCACGGGTCCACAACTCCATTCAAATTGTGAAGTGTTGCATAGGTAACCATGACAAGCCTTCACAAAACCAAGTCCCCTAAGTCATTCAAATACAAAGCTATGGTAATCTATGTGAAGTGCTACATAGGCCACACATGTATATACATAAAACATAGACATACAAATATAAATATAGGTTATGCTTCATCAATTCAATCAACTGAGCAATACATATTTTTTAGGGAGACTTGATTTTATGAATGCTCGTTTGATGGCAACCTATGCTGCACAGGTCCACAACTCCATTTGAATTGTGAAGTGCTGCATAGGGAACCATGACAAGCCTTCACAAAACCAAGTCCCCTAAGTCATTCAAATACAAAGCTATGGTAATCTATGTGAAGTGCTACATAGGCAAGCATGAAAGGCCTTGGGAAAACCAGGTCCCCTAAATACATGTTGTAAGAAAGCTTTAGTGCTCAATATTGATCTATTGTAATACATGTCAATACTTGAAGGTTTTCATGGCTATTTGACTTGGGAATTATTTGAATCTAATTGATGGTTGTTTAGTGTGGTGAAATAAATTGCTGTCCTCTTTTGAATTTGAGTTCTGTTTCGTATGAATTGGAGATTTGATTGATTTCAGCCTTTAATTCTTGACTTGATTGGTTTGGTGGATTCTTTGAAATTGTTTCCATGCTTTTATTTTGAATAATGGCGGCCTTACACGAGTGTTAAATGGATGTCGGTGGGATATTTGCGTTTGGCTCCAATACGTGCGCACCCTACTTGGCAAGATGAGACAGATTGAAGCTGATACGTGTTGTATATCTCATGGTAGATGGGACAGGTGAATGCATTTGTGTGTTGGTTTGGTTATGCTACGATGGGAAACATTCTTGTAATGGGTTCTTCAATCGGTCAAAGATGGGTCGGATGGGTTTCAAAGTTGTTGACTTGGCACCTTGTTTAACTTAATGCTAACTTGTGTGCATTTTATATGTGATTTATGTTTGATGTGATCAAGCCTATCTATGGATGAATTTTTTTTTACGTTGTGGAGGACCGGCGTATAGGTGCACACCATATAAAGTTGACACCCCCAAATTAATCAATGGCACATAGAAAAGGTACAATTTTTGCAAGTCTAAATTTATGAATATAGACATATACATACAGATACACATAGACATAGACATAAGTGAATTAAACACGATTGTAGAGAAGTATAGGAAGAGGCAGCGAGTGATATAATTCGACGTAGTGGATTGTTAGGGTAGCTGACTGAGAGAAGTAGATGTGCCAAGGTTGTCCACTTAAGACCTCTTCACACATCTATACACACACACATTTACATATGGACATACACATTCACACATACACATTTACATATACAAATACATATTTACATATAGACATAAATATAGACATACACATACACATATACATACACATAAACATAGACATACACATAGACATAGACATACACATATACATATTTACATATCCATACAGATTTACATAGATTTACATAGATTTACATACACATACACGCAGACATAGACATAGACATACATAAACACATACACATATACATATACATAAATATATAGACATATTCATATACATATACATATACATAAACATATGTATATGTATATGAATATGTCTATACATATATATATAAGTAAGATGCAAAGAACTTAAGCATATACAAGTTGGATACATTTCATCATGTTTGGCTGCCAGCGGGTAATTGTTTTGTTTCAAAATAATTACAATTATGTGTGCATTTAATATCTGATATACATATCCATAAGTCTATGTATATGTGTATGTATATGTCTATCTATGTGTCTATGTATATGTCTATGTCTATGTATATGTCTATGCCTATGTATATGTCTATGTCTATGTTGATGAAGCAGAACCTAAAAAAAATAGAACACCCCCCATATATTTCCAAGACACAAAATTAAGGTACAATAATTGGATGACTAATATGATGGAAAATAACCTATGCAAAAGATAACACCCCCAAAATAACCAATGGCACCTAAGAAAAGATAGAAACATTTGCATTACAGACTTATTGAAGGATATGGGTTTTTTTTTCATTTAAATGTTAATGGTCCACATGGCTTGCCATGTGGACAGTGTGATTTTGGGTGCATACGTATCGGCTCCTCTCCCCTAATACGTAAGCGGGGGCCCTAATGTGCTATGGGCCATGCGCTCATTGGGGCCCACACCTATACGCTGGTCCTCCACAACGTAAGGTTAATTTCATCCATAGATAGGCTTGATCACATCAAACATAAATCAGATAAAAAATTGATGGAGCATTACCCAAAATCAGAATCAATGATAATGCAAAACCTATAAGATTGATTCTAATGGATGAACAAACTAACCATCCATCTATACCATAGCGTTGTTCGAAGTTATATATACATTTGATAATGTTGTATGAAATTATACTTCAGTATCTATATAAGAAATGGTTATAGCATAAGTAGGAGTCAACCATCATCATAGTTAGATGTAAGGGAGAGGGGCCGATATTTACAGTCACTTTAATTGAACAACAAACAAAGCGTACATCCAATTAGGTTGTATATATACACATATACATATATGCATATGTATATGTAAATGTATATATGCATATGCAATGCATTTTGGATGGTGAGTGTAACGAATGTAAGGTACAATGCATAGCTTAAGGGAGAGTGTAATGGTGTTGTTGTTTCAAATTATGCATGTTCCATCCATTCGCTCCACTCTACATCTAAAACAACTTCATTTTTTGTTTGCATATGCATATATACATATACATGTACATATGCATATATGTATATACAATTGCATATGTATATGTATGCACATACATATGCATATACTGCATATGCATATACATATACATATCAAATATTGATAAAAAGTGTAAGAACAAAATCATACATGTAAGATTGAGTGTAACTGATGAACAAACTAACCATGCATCTAATTGAAGTGATTTCAAATGAACAAGGGTCTTATGTTATACATGTAAGTTTGAAGTCTCTTAGACAGATTAGACTTATTTCACCATAAGTCCACAATTCTAAATCTTATATCCTGAGGTGATGAAGGGCATGTTTGCAAGGAAAGAAAAATTGCATGTTATAGTATGACATCAAGAAATTATACTCTTAGAAATAATTGAACGATACAAACTGAAACAACAATGTTATACTTGTAAGAGTAAGAGCTATCAAGAAGAATAGATTGAATAAGGATGAGTCTGATTCAATGGATAAAATATACTTCGATCATGTATAAATGATGTTCATTCTTGCTATCAATTTGAATAATATGAATGTTAAACAAACATAGATGGGAGAACAATAGCTGCACTAAAGAGGAAAAACGGAATGGATACTAAAAGGACAACGTAGAAATAATATTCTAAGGAAAAAAACTATAGATAGGATCCTCTTCATAGCTTTTATTTCTATCACATATGAGAATTGAGACCTATATGCTATGGGATCATATCCTTCTTTAATGAATCTCTAGTGGCCCTTATGGTTTATCGGGGCTTTTTGGTCCTATGTATGTCTAGTTGGTGTAGACATCATCTATTTGTTTCCCCAATTTACTTCGTATGGAGAATAGTTACTAGGCTTTAGTAAGATAGTTGTCTAGATGTATTGAGACACCAATATTTTTGGTTTCCAAGTGTTTCTCTCCTCTATTTTTTTTTGTTTGGGAGGTGGGGGATCAATTTTAAACTCCCATTTAACATTCTTTCACAAAAAATATCTATATTTTCTTTTATCTCCTATCTTTATGTGAACTCAAATATTGATATTTTTATGCAGCTTGTATTGATTATCACATACTCTTGCTTCTTTCAATTATAATAGGTGTACTTAGCTTAGCTATGTTGAGTGCATTTTGGCTATGATTTCGGCATCATAGGATGTTAATATTATAGGCTTTTCATTGTTTCTGTCCTCTATTTGTTTTTGTTTGGGAGGTGGCTGATTTTCTGATAACAAAAATTTATGAGCTACATTAATTAAGCAATGCCTATTGTAAAACCATAAATCAAAATACAGTCATTTGACTAAAAATGATAATAGTAGCTGAAAATAAAAATCCATTGCAAATGAGCTGAAAGTTGAAATTACCAATTATAGTCTAGGGTTTGTATGCATCTTTATTTGTTGTTTTTAGATGATTTTTTTCCTACTGAATATTCTTATTGGCAATTTGGATCTACTCATTATGTCCTGCCACGTGATGACACTAATGACTAATGAGCTGTTGATGGTAAATTCTTATCAAATTCTTTAAAAACTTGTATAGCAATATGTTGTACGAATAAGTGAAACTATTTTAAAAAATCAAATCTGAACGAGCACAACATTGCAATGCTGATATAACAACAATTCTGTAATGCTTATACCCATTATATGAGCATAAGAAAGTATCAATATAGATTCATCGATGAAGACCAAAACATGTATGATGAAGAAACTGCCAAGCATGCATGAGCTCGAACATCCAATTTAAATGAGGAACTTGGGCAAGTTGACACTATACTTTCTGATAAAACTGGTACATTGACTTGCAATTTAATGGAGTACTTGAAGTGTTCCATTGTAGGTATTGCATATGGTGGAGGTTTGAAAAAGGTGTAAATAGCAATGACATACACATACACATAGACATACACATAGTCACATAAAGTCACATACACATAGACATAGACATAGACATACACATAGACATAGACATAGGCATACACATAGACATAGACATAGGCACACAGACATACACATACACATACACATAGTCACATACAAATAGACATAGACATACACATAGTCACATAAACAAAGACATAGACATAGACATAGTCACATACACATAAACATACACATAGTCACATACACATAGACATAGACATACACATACACATACACATACACATACACATAGTCACATACACATAGACATACACATACACATAGTCACATAAACATACACATAGACATACACATAGTCACATACACATACACATAGACATAGACATAGGCATAGACATACACATAGACATACACATAGGCAGACACAGACATACACATACACATACACATAGACATAGACATAGACATAGACATACATATACACATAGACATAGGCATAGACATACACATAGACATAGACATAGGCAGACACATACATAGACATACACATACACATACACATACACATAGTCACATACAAATAGACATAGACGAGAAGTAGAGTGAATGATAATGCAGAACGCATGAGAATACGAGAAGCAGAGTGAATGATAATGCAGAACCTATGACAAAACGATAAGTAGAGTGAATGATAATGCAGAACCTGTGAGATTATGCTAAGCAGAGTGAATGATAATGCATAACGTATGAGAATACGAGAAGCAAAGTGAATGATATTGCAGAACCTATGACAAAACGATAAGCAGAGTGAATGATAATGCAGAACCTATGAGATTATGCTAAGCAGAGTGAATGATAATGCAGAACGTATGAGAATACGAGAAGCAGAGTGAATGGTAATGCAGAACCTATGACAAAACGATAAGTAGAGTGAATGATAATGCAGAACCTGTGAGATTATGCTAAGCAGAGTGAATGATAATGTAGAACGTATGAGAATACGAGAAGCAAAGTGAATGATAATGCAGATCCTATGACAAAACGATAAGCAGAGTGAATGATAATGCAAAACCTGTGAGATTATGCTAAGCAAAGTGAATGATAATGCAGAACCCATGAGAAAACGACAAGCAGAGTGAATGATAATGCAGAACCTGTGAGACTATGCTAAGCAGAGTGAATGATAATGCAGAACTTGTGAGAATACGATATGCAAAGTCAATGTCAATGCAAATCCTACGAGAATAGGAAAACCCTAAACTATGACTGTAAAATTTGCAAAATAAACCCTACCGAAACATAAATGCTAAACTATGTGTGCTATATTCTCAAAATAAACCCTACTGAAAGAGAAATGAGGTAAATATGAGCGTAATATTTGCAATATAAACCCTACAGAGAAAAACCCATATAAAGAACGAACATTATTACATGTCGAAAGAAGAAAACAACCAACTGCATTAATATATTTAATATAAATAGAGCGATGCTTGAACAGAAGATTAATTTCCAAAGATTTAGTGTGTTTATGAACACAAATAATGCAATGTTCATAAGCACTAAACTTCAACAAAATAAACGAAATCTGCAACACCAAAAAACCAATGAAACAAAGCAAAATTGCAAACCAAACACAAACAAAAGAACAATGGCCAGCCTTAGTGAGCAAGCTCACCTGGGTCGAACACACGATGAACCCCTTCACTGCTTGCAGTGACCTTCATGGCGGCGAGGAACCCATTCGTTGCTTGCATGGTGGAAGTGGAGCTGCTGGCGACGTTCGGTAACTGGTGTCTACCCGTCTCCGTATCGACTTCTACTCAAACACGATATGGTCTCTGAGCATTGCAGGTTGTGGTGAGGGTGCGAAGGTTGCAAACGACGAAACAAGCAGGTACCGGCGAAGAAGTGAAGATGGAATGTTTCCTCGAGAAAATGAAAGGCTGGTTGAATGGCGAGAAGAGCGAGGCACTGGGAGCATTCAATGCAGTTCATTTCAGAATAAACGTGGGGTGGCGTGGAGCTTAGGAGAGGTGGCAGCATTTATTTCAGACAGGAGATAGGAATAGGAAGTGGCGGCGAGTGATAAATGCTCAGTAGTGGATTGTTAGGGTGGAAGACTGGGAGGAGTTGACGTGGCAAGCCTATCACCTTCGGACGCCGAGCCACACAGGTAGTGGCACCCGAGGTGCTTCAGTATCGTTCGACGGGTCTTTTTTTCATTTTTTTCAACGCGTGGACAAAATTGGACCTTCCACGTGGCAAATTATTTTTAAAAAAAATTAAAATAATAATTTATTGTTTAATTAACCTTTTTCTCTAATGGGTTATTTTTTAAAAATGCAATTGGTCCACGTGGCCTGCCAATTAGACCGTGCGGTTTTGGGTGCTTACGTATCAACTCCTCTCCCCTACCTAGTATTAAACCTCTTTGTCTTTATTGAAAGGACATCTCTTCCATAGTAAAATTGGTTCATTTTGGGGACTAGAATCTATGACTAGAGCTACAATAAAAACTTTAAATTTCTAATGATAATTTATCCTCCATACTTTGGATTTAGGAGCTCATACCCAATGTTATGATTCGCAAACTAGTCTTTCAACTATCTATTACTTCCTTAAAGGCCCTATAGTGGAATTTTGACATTGCTTTTAATAATTACACATTTTTCTTCTTTGTGGGATCACAATCCCCTTCTCTTCTCTTCTTTACAAGATTAATAAATAGTGGGGACTCAATTACTCCCATAGACATGCTCTTTCAACTTAAAAGTACATCTCCTATTCTAGACTAGATCCTAAAATTGTTCATCCAAGTTGTCCTTCCTTTTAAAGAATGAAAATCTTCTATCATGTTTTCTAGACTTTCCTTAGGAATCAGAGCAATTAGAAATGGATTTATAACCTCTTCTTTCTCATCCCTTTTTCATTCAATGGTCTTGTTTTATGTTAAACAATATGGAGTGAGTATAATATTTTTTTAATAATGAAATCCCTTCAACTAGATTACAAATCCTTGTAGGAGTTTATAGTGCTTAACTCCTCAACACCCTAGGATCATCTACAAGACAACAATAAATTCCACAAGAGAGAAATAACAAAAATATCATGTTATGATTATGGATGCAACATTACCAGATTGAGTATGATCCTCAATGCTGGACACACCACCAACGATGTGCAAGAGTCGTTGCTCCATCGTTGGTTGGTGGTGCTATTTTTTTAACAAACAACGTAGGCCATGGTCATATGGAAAACTGGTCGCCAAATTTTTTAGCCCCCTAGCCCCAAAATTTATCCCCCAGAGGCCCAAATCGAGATTTTTTTAAACTTTCATTGCTTGCAATCCAAGAGGCTATTTTTTCAAAAACGAGATATCATCAAAATGCTAGCTTCACCAATTTTACAGTGGTGCAAGGTATTTTCCAATTTTTTTTCAGGCATTTATTGCTGTTTGAAGTCATATCTTCATTTTTGGCTCTCGAGCTTATAAATTTTTTCCACGATCTCTGATTTTTCACGGTTCTTGTGGCTCTAGAAAGGTATTGAGGAGCTCTATCATGCCATCCATGCACTTTTTGTTGTTTTTGTCCCAAGTATATTATGTTTCAATTCTTTCCTTGATGGGTGTCTTGGATATTACTTGGATATTTTGACAATTGGGAGGGTGCAATTTTGATCTTTGCACTTGATTTTAGTTTTAGAATGATGTTCTATATTAATTTGCTTCATTTAGATTCTATGGTTGCTCCATATTAAGATTTTTCTAGTGTTCCTTGGCATTGGGTTTGATGTTTCTTTATCATGATTCCAAGCATAAGTCTTTGAGTGACTCTAATACGATTTCTAGCATCTAAATTATCTTTCCTTTTCTTGTCTGGTTAAGGATTCCAATGTTACTCCGCCAGTCTACTTATAGTGTTTCTTTGCAGTAGGTTATCTCATTGAGGGGGGTTGAATGGTCTCTTCTTCATCTCTCTTATGGGGGGTCTTTTTCCTCGAATGGGGTTTTGTCCTCTTATTTTTCATTGAGAGAATTATTATATCTTATCTCTCTTTTAGGGAGGAGTTTTGTCTCACTAGATTTTCTCCTTTTCTTTGATTGTGAGATATTGTATTGCATATGTACATGGGTACCTAAGATGACCTTGTAGTCAAGACCCATCCTTGCCTCTTTGTATAATAATCAACTCCCTATGTTGTACTTAAGGGGGGTGTTGGTGTAAATAGGTGTTTTACCTATCTAGGTTCTATTTACATGTTAAGTCCACTTAGGTCCTAGGAGGGAACCTTTCTAGTTTAGCATTAATTAGGAAGAAATATTTCTAGTTAAGTATTAGTTGTCACTTATCTGTTGGCATTTAATGCTTGTGGCATAAGTCATTAAATATTTATTGAGGTAGTTGTCTCATTATACAAGATTAAGACACAAGTCAAGATCTTGTCTAATCCTATCTCACAATTTGCCTTTATAAGCAAGGCATCATATGTACATTGTCATATTCAATCTGACAATCTTCCATCCATAATCATAGCATGATATTTGTACCATATCGCTCTTGTGGAAGTTATTTTTGTCTTGCATGTGATCTTAGGGTGTTGAAGAGTTCACCATAAACTCCTAAAATCCCCACTACTTCTTTAGCTTTATTATGAAGTACCCTATAAATTTTATTATTAGTAATTATTTGACAAATAATTATGATTTTCATTTAGAGACATTTGATATGACAACCAACCTAATTATATATTAAGTTCAATTAAGGATTTAATTTTTACTTTAATTTGTGTACATAGAATCATGGTTAACTAATTGGATTTTATTAATGTTATTGCATTAATTATGATTTTACCTATGACAATTGATGAGCTCCAACTTGTTTGATTTTCTTGTGTTTGTGAGGCATATTGTCCATAAGTAGAGAGATGTTATCATATGAGATGGTGTTGTCATAGCTCAAAATTTATGGTAATAATCATATAGTGTAGTTCCAATAACCAAAATTCTCCTCAAAACTAAAAAAATAACTTATAGGTAACCATATGATTGAGAAGGAATATAGATTTCAAGGATTAGTCAATCATGCGTCATGTTGTCAAGTACGTCAATTTTTGTGTTTTCCCTAGTCCAACTTGTTTATGTCTAGTTAGTTTTGGTAAATATTAATGATAATCAAATCTTATTTACTATTGTGAGTATCAAGAAATGTTAGTTTTATCTTTCATAGTTAGGTGGCCACATTGATATGTTCTTATCAACCTTACCTATAGGAATCAAGAGAAAAAAAATGAATATCATTTTGTTTTCTGTGAATAATAAAAGGGTTTAGGACATTGTAGGGGTAATCAAAAGAAGGGTTAAGGAATTTATGAAGTTTATATTATTAAAAATTTGAAATTTTTTATAAACCATGGCAACTTGGTTGGATGAAACGAAAAACAAGTCAAACTAATTTGGGCCAATGGTGACAAAGAGAACCAATTCAATCAAGAAGTTAGTTAGTGACTTGTATTTAAGAAATCAACATGGAACCATGGTTTTATGACACAAACAACTATGTGTTGACTAAGATAGTGGGATGATGATCACAATGCTCACTCTTGCAAGATTTTTCAACCTTTAGGGTTTTTCCAAGGTAATATATATGTTATAGTTTTTTTTGTGTTTATTTACTTTCATTTGTATCTATACTTTTCATGTTTCTTCTATGGTAGAGTATGGTGAACATATGAACGACTCTAGTTTATATCCAATTAGGGTGTTTTATTAGTGTTTTGAAGGTATTTTAGAGAGTAAAAATTATTTTTTATTGGTGGGGATGAAATAGTTATTGCAGAAGAAGTTTATTTCTTGAAAACCTAGGCAATCTAGTATTACTTGTTATTTGAAAAGTTGATAGCTTTTCAAATTACACAAACATAATAATGCCATTAACAAGGATGAGTTAGCCATTGTTGGGTAAGAGTCAATTGAATCTTTTAAAGACATTAGCAACTCATAAGCATTTCAATTGTGTGTTTAAATGAAGTAAGTTTATAGCCTATAAAATTGTACCAACAAAATTACATCATTTCTAGGATGTGTTGATCTTGGTTCATATTTGAAGATAAGATCAATTTACACCACCAAAAGGATAACAAGGATATAATTTACTTCTTGGTATGTTATTGATTTTAGTTGCTAGGAAAAAAATGTCTCTTCCAAGTGAAGACTGATGACTCTATTTCGGTCCAAATTGGAATTAGTTTGCATATCAAAAGAATTGAATATGGAGAGAAAAAGGAAACCTAAGTACCAATAAAAAATAGGAAGAAGATATAGCTCATTCAAGGATACCAAGAACAATATGAAAGACTCAAAATAATGGCAATTCACTTAGACCTACTTGTTGAACACCTGAAATATTGAAAGGGGGGGTGAATCAATATTCTTTTAAATAGTTGATCATAAAAGGTTGCGCCTCTCCAAATAGCCTTATGGGAAATTCAATAGATGGGGACAAATTGCCTTCTATTGAAAGACCTCCAAGATTTTTAAAGAAGTTGGCTCTTCCTTTTTGTTTGGGAAGAGGGATAAGGAAATGAAAAAAGTAAAACTTAACTAAGGCGATGTGCCAAAAGATTTTATAATATTTCAAAACCTTAACAAGCTTTCAATTCTGATAAAATGAACACATAATTCCACATACCCTTCATTGTTGAAAGGAGAATGAACAACTAAGGCCTATATGAGCACATAGAAGTCATTCAGATCCTTTTGCAGGAAGCACCCATTAAGGTTTGATATAATATGGTGAATCTGAGATCAAATATGATGCTTCAAACCCTTACAAAACTATTTTTCCCCAAATAACATAGTATGTGATCTAACACAATTTTAACAGGAAATAAAAGAGTATCAAAACATGGTCCACTTCACTGTAGGTCCGAGTTAGAGAATATAAAAGCTAGAACTAAGAGAACTAATTATCAAGACTATATCTGAAAGATAAAATGAAATAGAGCATGAATATGTGTGAATAGAGAATAAAAAAGTAAGATAAAGGCCAAATAGGCACAGTCTAATACATCTCCTTTCTTCTATTACTTGATCTGGAAAATAATACAAAAGAAGGTAAGGTCGGATAACTGATCTGGATAGTTATCTTGAAAATTAATTACAAAAATGATATAGGGCAACAAAGCTTCAGAAGAAATCTTCCACTTCTTATCTTCCTATCCTATTCAAACTATTTAGAGAGGCTTAGAAATTCCCTTTTATAAGATAAGGGAAGCAAACAAGAAAAATAACACTCTCCACCACTTAAATAAAAACCCTAATAGGTGGCAATAACATGTTGCCCCAAAACCTTGACAAAGATCAGATCATATTATGAAAATCCAAGCAATAAAATTTAAGCAGCTTCATTCAAATAACTATACAAAATCATGTTGAGATAGAAAATCTAGAAGTTGCGAAGAACCTCTTTGTCAGTGAAACAATGTGGCATCATGAAAACCCTGACAGGTAAAAAATATGACCAGATCATTTGTGAGCATCAATGGTGTCACTAAGTAGATAATGGCATCTAGGATTGCTTGGAGAAGACAAAAAACATCAACACTTGGTAACACCCTTTGAAAATGCCATTCCCAACATTGTAGAACCCTATTCAACAAAATTCGGGCCACATGGCACAATGGTAGGCATTTCTTAAAACTCCATCAAACTGCTTAGTGAAAAACCCTATAGAGCAGCCGCGTGTCTCATTTCACATTTGATAACGATGCTATATTAAAAAACTATGCAACCACTATGTGGCATGATTGCACACTTTTTAGCAAAAATAACCTTGCAACCTTTACAAAAGTGCACCAATGAGACACGTGGCAAGGCCAATAGCAAAGACCGAAAACAGTAACAACAGGAAAACTTGTGGGGCCAAAAAGAATAGAGATAATGTATTAAAATGTTTAGAGTAAATAAAAAGATCTACAAAAATCACTTAAGCATTTAAAAATTCAATCCTCATAGGATATTCAATTTGCAGTAAGAAAGGAAAGCATGAAAACAATAATCAACATCACCTAATACATGAATACCAAATTTTTAAGTGGAAAACCCAAAATGGGAAAAACCACAATGAGGATTAGCTCACAATATATTATAACCAATTACAATATTTTACAAAAGTGCTTACTATAGGTGGACTCACTGCCCAATGAAAGAAGAAAAGATAGAAGAGAATTGTAATAACCTAAACTAACTCAAATTATTATCATATTTTTTTCAAAATAAATTAAAGCAACAATAAAATTGTGTAATTAAAACTAAATACTTTTGTAATATATTATTTGTGAGGTTTTAAAATTTAACACCATTGTTAAGTTTGAAAGTAAACAGTAATATTTTAATTTAAAATTAAACACTAAAAGTACAACTAATATTAATTGCTTTAATAAATTTTAAAAAATAACATTATTTAATTAACACTAAGTTTGAAAATGAACACAAAAAAATACTTTGAAATTAAATACTAATTTAAAAGAACCAATGCATGCAATATTCAAATCTAAGTAAGTTATTTTATTAGAGGCATTTTAAACAATCATAATTGTTCTTTCTTTTTCTTTTTTTCTTAATTTAATTAATTTAACTCTTAAATTTTTGCTGTGAAAGTTTTTAAATAAAACTGAAATGAAATTTTCTAGTAAGATTAAAAAATAAAGATTAGGATTTTTTTCAAGAAATCTTAAATATATTTCTAAGTATTTTTTTAAATTAAATTTAAATAGTTTAACTGTGCAAAATTCTTAAATAAGACTTAAATGAAAATTTCAGTAACATTTTAAAATCCAAAAATTTAATAAATATTTTTTTTATAAATTTTTTGATGGAGTTCTTTTAATAAATAATAATAAATAACAATCAATAAAATTTAATAAAAAGGAGATTAAAAAAGAGAACACGTTTATTTAAAAAGAAGTAATAACATAAATAAAACAAAGAATATAAATTTTTGAAATAAATATTTAATGTAAATATTCACTTTCATATGAGGTAGGTTTGCAAACTAAAATTACTTCTAATACTTAGAGTCTTAAAATCTAAGACTTCTTTTCTGAAAATGAGACTATTAAGGGAGATAGAAGTTTCAACTTATTTATATGCTTGAAGTCCAATCCTTCTCTTTTGAGTCTTGAATCCTTAGCTCCTCCAAATCTTTGCTACTCTCCAACAGGAAATATAAACCTCCTTTTCTAAACTCTAACTTTTCCTAAGAAATTACTACATGAAAGAAGAAAACACAAAAGATGGAAAAATATAGATTGCAATGATTCTCAATTTTTATCATCTCCTTGAAAGAGATTGGAGTCATATTTTTTGAAAATACATATACTAGTTCAACGGTCGAGATTTGATGGTGAAATTCAATGGTCAAGATTTGATGGTGAAATTCAATGGTCGAGATCAGGAAGCAAAGGGGAAAGTTTCCATTTTGATTCATGAGGGATAATAATGGATTTTTAATTTAAAATTATGGATAATGGTACACGAGGTTTCCCTTTTTATTCATAGTTTTAAAAATGATGTTTCCAAAAGAGGCCCAGTTCATTAATAAGGGAAAGATTTAAATTCTAAAAGAAGTGGAGTTAAGTGATAGGGGACAAAATGTTGACTGGAAAGAATAATAGAAAGTTGAAGTAGAAAAATATGGTAACTTTTTTAAATAAAATAAAAATTATTTCATTCTTAATTTGAAAAAGATGTTCATTCCATAATTTTTTTTTTCATCATAAGTTCTAATTAATTTTCAAAGTATCTATTTGATTTTCTAAATAATTTAATTTATAAATTTATTTTTTCTTAAGTTTTAAATTTCATAATAGTAAAATAAAATAATTTTATTTAAATCAACTTGACTTAATAATCAAGAGTTTCTTTTTTCAAACATTCTAGAAAGAGGGTTGTGACAAGAATAGTGACACACAACCAAGTTTGAACTCTTACAATTACATCTAACATATGCATGAATTACAGTTCCAATGAAGCTTAGAATACAAACTCTACCCACTTCATATTGATCTAAATTAACTCTTTGCTCTGCTATGCATTCGCTTTACTTTCACAAAATTTGCATACACAAACTCTTATTGTATCACCTACATATCAAAAAATCAAAAATATATTACATATATATGCACTTCATCTACAATCCCTTACAACATCAATTAGGTTGGCCTAATTAGATGTATTATGTAAAATATAACATGTTAGCTCTGTGTCCACACATACATGCTTTGCGCCAAGATTCAAAACTCATAATAATTCAAAATAGGTTGGCATGAACCTATAATAGCTCCCACATAAAATATTAGTACTTATTCAAGCTCCACAATACAAAAAGATCATTAGGTCAGCACTGATAATGACCTAATAATTTTTTTTTCCAATTGTACAACCATATTTGAACATGTGGACCTCCAAACTCTATGCCATTTGGAATACACACTCTACTGAACTTTCGTTGGGTTCCAAGTGGTAGAAGGGCATTCTTGAGTATCTTATTGGATTGGAGCTTAAGATTTGTTGGTTTAGCAATGTGGCTTGGGCAAGGTGTGGTCTGGATTCTCCTTTCCTTCACTCGTTTTGTGGGGGTTTATCTTTCTTATGGGCCGTGACTAAGTTCTGGTTGGTGGTTGTGTTTTGGGAGTTGATGTTGCTTTTGTGGTGTTGTTGCTTGTGGGATTTGGGGGTTTGGATCCCTTGGATTTTGTTTGAAGCTCTAATGGTTGTGTTTTGGCTGATTTGTTGGATCAACTCTTTGCTTTGGTTTTGGTGCTCATTTTTTAAACCCTTTAGGCTAATGTTGTTCTTTTTGTTGATGGCGTTTATTTTCTTAAGAAAGGAGGTTAACTTTTTGTTTTCCTCATGTTTCTGTTGGTGTTTCCATGGTTGGATCTGGTGGAAGCAACTCTATTCTATGTGGATGAAGCCTTTGGAACTAGTTATTTTGAAGGCTTTGGAGTGTGTACTCTCTCTGTTGTGGGCTGATTTGATCTCTAAGTCCGTTTTCTTCTTTCCATCTCTTTTACTGCCTAAGGATGTTGTGAGTACTTGTCCTACTAGAGTGGGTTCTTCTGGTTGGGTTCTACAAATGGTTTCTTCTCTAGAAGTGAAGATCACTCTTATTGAGGTAGAACCCTCTCCTATTGAGGTGGAGTTGTTTGTTGTAGTTCTAGTGGATTTCCCTCTTCTCTTTTGCTTATTCCTCTTGAGGTGGAGCTAGTTCCTTTTGAGGTGGAGCTAGTATGAGTAGGAGTTGGGGTGCTTTTGTGGTTTGAGCTCTCACATCTTCCTCTCCTATAGAGGGGGGCTTTGTCTTATTGAGGTGGAGCATTGGGTGGTTGGTCAGAATGGATGGAGTTGTAAGAAGGTTGTTGCTTTTTAGTCTTCTGTGTTTTTCGGTTTAAGGTCCCTGCCAAAACTTGATTACATAGGGTTCAAGGTCCCTTCAAAATCTCTAATGGGTTCATCCCTCTACTTCTCTCTCCTCATCTCTCCCTCTCTCACTCCCTCCCTATCCCCTATCTATCTCTTTATCTCTACCTCTCTTCCATTTCTCTTCCCATATATCTCTATCTCTATCTTTCTCTTCCCATATAACTTTCTCTCCCTTTCTCTATCTCCCCTTATTTCTCTCTCCCTCTCTCTCTCATTATTTTTCTACCTCTACTTCTCTCTATTCTTCTATCTCTCTATCTCTCTCTTTCTCTCACCCTCTCTCTATATCTCCTTATATTTCACTCTATTAGTTTATCACACCATATATATGTGTCTTACTCTCTCTATATATATCTCCCTCTATATCTACACATCTCTTCCTCTCTATCTCTCACTCTTTATCTCCTTATCTCTCTCTACCTCTATCTATCTCACCTTTTATTTATCTCCTTCCTCTCTCTCCCTCTCTCTCCCCCTTTCCCTCTTCCTAGACCTCTATAATCTATATCTCTTTGCCTCTCTAACTCCATCTCTCCATATTTATTCTTCTATGTATCTCTTTATACCTATCTTGTTATCTATCATTTTCTCCCTACCCCTATATCTCTCCCTCTCTCTACTTCTCTTTATATATCACTTCCTATATCTATCTTTATTTTTACATCTCTCCCTCTCTCTCCATCACTATATATGTATCTATTGCATCTCTATCTATCCCTTTCTCCTCTCCTCTCATACCCCTCTCCTCCATATCCATATCCATCTCTATCTTTGTATTCCTCTCTATCTCTATCTCTTGACCCCTTCTCTCTCGCGCACTCTTCCCATCTCTATCTCTCCCTATCTCTCCCTCTCTCCCTATCGTAAACATAACATGACTCTTGGTAATAAAGCATGTTTATCTTCTTGATTTAGGGGTTTTGTTTCAATCATGTCTAGATCCTTGTAAGTGGATGCATACTTGATTTGAAGCTATCACTTCTCCATTGAGACATTTTTTTACAAACATCATTTTCTAAATTGTCTATCAATTGACCTCACATTAAGTGCAAATGTATGCAAAAAAAAAAACTATTTTTTTTCTTAATTGACCTTCCACACTTTCAACGTACCAATTGCACACCAAGGTGTGATTGTTAGTAACTATAAGACCAATTTTCTAAGGGTTTGACCAAGAACTTGACACTTGCAACTAAGTGGATTCTTAAAGGTGATTATAAACACCACTACTAATAATAAAAATTCAAACATCAAATATTGAGGTGAACGAGTTGTAGTAGTTTGTGAAGTGTTAGATATTCTTGTTATTTGCAAGATCACTTTCATGCAATAGGTCAAGCCCAAACCTTAGGGATCACCTCCACAATTGTGAATTTGGTCCCAAATAGTTCATAATAAAACTTTTAGGACAACAATAGAAGAAAAAAATTGAAAACCTTGACAAATAAATCTCTAACATTTAGGCAACCATTTTTACATCAAAATTATTTAACTAAGTACCCATGTGTTTAATTTATTTTATTTTAATCCTATTTTTTCATATATACTTACATTTGTAAATTGTGGAAATAATCAAACCCCATTTTTAATTAATCTATGTTAATTGGCATACCACAAATTCACCGCCAACAATTCACCGTGGGAAAATTCACCGCCATGACAAATTCACCGCCAAGTAAAATTCACCACGGTTGAAAATTAACCACATTAAAAAATCAAAGTTTTTGAAATAAATATTTAAAAATATTAATGCAGTTAATTTTCCTTACGGTGAATTGCTAGCGGTGAATTTTACTTTAGAGTGAATTTGTCATGGTGGTGAATTGCTGACGGTGAATTTTCCATCGGTGAACCTTCCTAGAGCCATTTTGTTTTCACCTAGTTTTTCATATATACTTACATTTGTAAATTGTGGAAATAATCAAACCTCATTTTTAATTAATCTATGTTAATTATATGTTTATTGCTTGCATTTATTTAATCAACCTAAATTTATGTTAAGGGACTTTATACCCCTCACAATATTTTAATTTGAAAAAAATACTTCCTTGTTGCTTAGGAAAAATTCTAAAAATAATTATTTTGTATCGACATTTCAATATACTTTCCATTTCATAATTATTCTAGAAACAAGTGTTAAATATGTGAAATAGTAAAAAAAAAAAGACATGCCCTTTTCTCTTATGTTTTGGGCTCACTTTGATTAGAGTGTCCTTAATGCAATAACAAGCTTACAAGTGGCATATTCTTGCATGAATTCAAGTTATGACTTCATATCTAATTCCTATTATCACTTGTTGTCAAAGATTGGTATTAATCCATAGATCCCCCATTTGTCACCCTAGATCGAATGTGTGGGTGTAGATTTGACCTAGGTCATTTTGTAGTCGTATATCTACACATTGAACTTTAAAATTCAAAATTACACCTTATTGACCTTTTTCCCAACCAATGTGAGCCAAACTAGAGCATGTTTGTGCTAATTTGTGTATTTTAAGAAATTCACACATTCATTTGAGGTCATCAAATAATGCAAGAACATTTAGGAGTTATCAAAAGAGAATTTGCATTCAAAGCATCACAACAAAATTATTAGAGCATTACATCACCATTTATCATCCTAGGTATATTGCTTGCTTTCTTGTTATCTTAAATTGATATTCCAAAACCATTGAATTGGTCATCCTAAGGGGTTTGATTGTGGATAACATGATCCTCGTGAATCTACATATTCTCCAAAGGCATTTTTGAACACCACTAATCCTTATTGAGATTTTGACATTATAAGATCAAGGCGAATAGGTTTCAACAAAAAAAATTATGTGAGCTCATTCTTGTGAGCACATGTTTAGATCCACTTGCTAGTTCACTTCAATATACATGAAAACTATATATGTGAACATAGATCTAAACAAGAGTGATGGATAGTCAATTTATAGGCTTCAAGACACTTATTTGATCAAGTCCTAAAATTTCAATATTGTGGGCCAAATCAATTCTTAGCATTTTCAACACCAATTTTCCCTCTTGAAAATATAAGTATTTTATTTGAATTCATTTAATTTCTACCATTGATTCAACATAATTTATTATTTCTTGTCCCGACTTAAACATTTTTCTAAGCTAATAGTGTATTCAATTGTTTTAATTATTTAATTAAAGCCTTTATTATATTTATGTAAATGATGTATTTGTCATTATAGTGTGTTCACCTCAAATAAATAAACAAAGAATCCACCAATAATAAAGTGTAGTTGAGTGTAAGAACCCAAAACCCTTAAAGGATGAGATAAAATTGTACCCCAGACAATATTGACAAAATAAGTATCCCTCAAATTTTCACTCCGAATCAAAAGAAACAACAAATCATACACCCAACACCATAATCACAAAAATAACATTATAAGATATTTTCAAACCTCCAATTAAAAAATAAACAAAACACACAAATACTCTAAATTTAAAATAAAAAACAAAAAACAACCAATTGTATAAAATCAGATATCCCAACATGTGACAGAAAGTCTTTGGACCACCAAAAATATTCCATAACAAGCTTGTCAAGACATTAAATCTGAAAATATGCAATCCCATTAGAAATAATTACATTACACTAATATCGAAATTACCACCATTGCCAGTTAATGACAACTGGTTAACAGTAACAGCGAAAAAGACATTACCTTTACCACTGGCCTTGCGTACGACCCTACCTCCAAATATCTACGACCAACTATTCAACGGCCTCGACCAGGTTTCGACTCCCATGAACAGCAGAAGAACAAAAAACGCAATATAAGATAATACAGGCTTCATTAAACAGCAGCTCTGATAGAGTTGCTCCTCTTGATATTGATTTTACGAGTGACATAAATATAGCTTGCTCCAGCAGCCAAGAATACCCCGAACAGAATGGCGAAAATGATCCCTGCAATTCCACCTTCGCTGATATTTTCATGGGAATGCTTTGTATGCCCTTCTGTTTCTGTTTCTGTCTGTGGAGCTTCTATTTGAGGAAAATGGCCTACTTCTAAAGGAAATGGGGCTAACAGAATCGCAACGGGGGGAGATGGTGTTGGGGAAGTGTTTACAGAAGAAAGAGGAGGTTCCAGGTTCGATCCCTGTGTAGCCCAAAGCTGAATCAAAAACACAGAAATATACAGTAGCGCGGCCATTTTTGTGTCTTCAGTTCACAACTGTAGTTGGCGATGGTGTGTGGGCTTTATAAGCCCGCCCAAGTCTTGGAGGTTGTCGTGAAAAGAAAAACACAACATGGCCCTACGACAACTGGTACCATTTTTCTAACTGTAATCACGTGTTTTTGCCGGTGAGAGATTAGTTGGGGCCTGACGTAGATAAAACACTACATTATCTTTCATTACCTATTATCTTAAGTCCATAATATTTAATTTTTTTATTTTTTATTTCCTTATTGGAAGATTGTATATCATTTTGTTATTTGATATGGAAGGATCAGTCTATGTCGATATCTTTTCTGCCCCCTTAAAAACTAAGGGGATATCATTCCACCAAAGTTTCAGATACAATCTTAGTCTCATTCCTTATATCACGCTTCTCGAGGGTTTGAACATTAGTAGATGTCACAATCAAGGAACATACCACCGCCCTTACCAATTGTACTACAACCTTTTGATAAGTTGATGTCATATATTTGTGTAGTTTTTGAATTAATTTAATTGATGTATATTTAAATTTAAGAATTCTTAAATATTGTTAATGAGTTCTTGACATTTTGGTGAAATTGAATGGCTTTGAATGAACTCACCAAGGATAAAGTCTCATTGAATGCAAGACCTCGACACCATAAGGGATGGATTTGAGATTGTGACCCATATGACTTTGGTAGAATCTCTCATTCCTTAGTTTTTAGCCAAGATTTAAAATAAGACCCCTATTCTTCTATTAGATAGCAAAATGATTTTGAGGATGATATAAAATCTTTCATAATTTATTTTTAAATGTTATTTTGAACATTCAAATTTCATCTCTAAAGAAAGTTATACATATGTTGCAATTCCATAAAGTGATTAGTTTCTTTATTTTTACATTACTCTTTGTATGCAATTTTAAAAATTTATAAAACTAGATCCATGTCAAATAACATTATAAAATATAGAAGCGAAAGATATAGAATGTCAAAATATTTGTTGAAAGAAATCTAGGGGAAGAAACAACATTGTAATGTAGAGTGAAATTCGAATAAATTGAATCAAATGGAAAGAGATTACCTACATTTGGTTATATTTATATGTTGTTTGTACATATGAAATGAGGATATGATGACTCAAGAATGACACATTTATTATGTTACATCTTATACATGTAAGCATCATACATACCACTTAATACAATAGGGTCACTAACACATGCAAATATGTACATAATAAAAAACAAGATGATCATAGCCCAAAAGATATTGTTTCAATCCATATAAGTATATCCCTATGCTTATTTCATATATTTCCTTTTAAATATTAGAATCGAGATATGTGTTTGGGCTTGAAAGATAAGGTTATTATGGTTGAAATTTATGTAATTTGATATTTTATTTAAACAAGATTATATAGATGTAGAATTTTTCCTTCAATAATTTTTTTGTTTTTTTGGTCACATAAGGTAAAGTTTTAACCTTTCTAAGTGATGTTTCAATTTTTATTTATTTTTGGTTACATTCTATGTTTATATTTCTAATACGGTTGATATAATTTATTATTTTACATTTTATGTATGTTTTTAGCTTAAACTCTTTTTGAGATTCACCTTTAAAGCAACATTTTATTATGTGCATGTATGTTGATGTTTCTTAATAACCAAAGGGTGACCTTGCATATCACTTCAATATTAGGGGCAAAAGGGAGTCAAATTAATGGGATATAAGTATTAGGGGTTGGAAAATATGTGCAAAAAAGGGTGGGATGTTTTTAAGTGTCATTCTAAATACTCTATAGGTAGCTTTACATAGGTCAATCAAAGGAAATGTAGGTATCAACAAAGGATATAATCATAAGAAGATAGACAAGATTGTGTCATTGCAAGATGAAAATGTGTATGGTAATAGTTATAGATAAGTTAGGGGTTGGTACAAGGTTAACATCAAAGTCTATATATCATGATTTGATATAAAAAAAATAGATTTGATCTCAAGTGCATCACATTATCAAATCAACAAAATCAACATCTCAATATCAACAAAGAACTTTGCACATTTTCTAACCTCTCATTGACATTTATTGATTTATTACTTGTCTTAATTTTTAAAATCTCGACTTTGTTGTTTTTTAACAGGGGATTTTTCTATCCAATTTACCTTTTGTAGTGTAAACAAAACATGTTATCTAACTAGTCATTAGTTAGGACCTTTTCACACATGTTCACATGTTAAGTTTCCTTAATGAGAGGAATCTTTTAGAAGTCTCTTATTGACATGTGATCTTATCTTATTTTATCTCTTAATTGTCACAGGATATAGGATTAAGAAACTTATCATCATTCTAGTTTGTCCTATCTCTCAACCTTGTCTATATAAGCAAATTCTCATATGTACATTTGTATTGTATATTGATCACATTTGATCTAATATATTTTGCATCCATTATTGACAAATTTATGCACTCACTTTTTTCTCTTGTGGGAGGATATTTTGATTTTGTAGGTGATCTTAAGAACTTGAGTGACTCTAACAAACTTGATTAATTAATTTAGAGTCTAATTATTTTAATTAATTCATATCTCTTATTTTAAATATCCAAATAATTTTATTTTGCTACATTAATCATATTTTAATTTCATGTGTTGATAAATAAAAATTTATGAGTATAATAGATCAATTAGTGAAGACGATGATATGTTCCTTAATTATTCCATTCATCACGGTTCAAACCTTAAAAATATGATAACACTAAGTTCAACCCCTAGATGACTTTGTAGAGTTGTTCCTCCTAAACATTTTGACTTAACCAAAATATATCTTTTAATTTAAATATATAATTAATCATGAAAGGAGAATATTTATATAATCAAATTATTTCCATAAAAAATAAATTATAAATAAGAATGAACGATCAACTAAATAAAGAATGAATGGATCAACCATGAAACGTAATGATTAAATTTGACGGTCTATCCCGCCTGTTTAACCCCGGCAGGGTTTCAAAAAATAACTGTCATATGAAGGGGGCACTAATCTCTGTGGGCACCATGAAACAGAATTCCATAAAGAGGATCAAATAACAGAATTCCCTCTGCAACATCTGTATCTACACATTATGCCAATCATTTGACACTGACTGAATGGCGTATCCTTGGACTTTACCAGATTACATAGTGCTAAGCTTGGAGTTTTATTCTTCTATCCAATCTAAAAGAATTTTCTTGTTATATCAGAAGAGAATAATACGTATCATTTCCTGATCTCACCCTGCTTGCACGACAAAAATCTTTTCTACATTCCCAAATATGTGTGGTATCTGATTTCCCTATGAGAGCAGGCTTTCCATCGTGCCAATTTTGTTGCAGAAATCTTCTGTTAATCTAGCATACTCACATTTCTTGATTTATTGGAAAGCTTGAAAAACACTACGTATCAAGATCTGTATTGTAGATGGAAATCTTAACATAAAATAGATGGGTAGCTTATTGCAAGGGCTCATCAAATATTAAAGCAATTAGTTAAGACATGTGAGTTGAATTAGAAAGGATAAATGTTACATTAAATGTGGAAAATTAGATTAAATAATATGTAATATGTAGTTACAATTTAAAGGTGGAAGAGTGAAATTGAAGTTAGTAGCGATTCGTTTAGGTGTTATAAACTTTTTAGGATTAATTAGATATGTTTGTTAGACTTTGTGAATTGATTGTTTCTTGCTTTGGTTTAGATCTAAATTTACATCATTGATCTCCATGATCATGAAAATGATCTAGTGTGCGAAATTGAATTGTAACTTGCAAAAATGAAGTATAAAAAGTAGATTGTTGGAATTTTTTTTGATATAATTTCTAATATGTATAAACAATGTCTAGAAACACCTATAGAGAATCTATTGAATTGTGAGGGTAATGTTCTCCTCTATCACAGCTTGAATGGATCTGGTTTACAATTCTAAATGAAAGATTGAAGCTAACAAGTGTGCAATAAAAATAGGAAGATGTGCTCTAATAAATTTTACTAGAATGCTCTATAATAATTTATTTGATAACCATAGGGTTATGTCAAAAATTGCATGCCTTGTAATTCAATACTACTAATTGTACCTATTTTACGTTCATTCTCATTATGTGTTTTATGTCCCATTTTAGTCCATCTTGTAACCTTTCTCTTTATCCAACTACTAAATGTTATATTTATTTGTGTACTTGTGTTTTGTATTATTTTAATGATTTTTATACTTGTTTGTTACTCATGGTCACTTTCTAATGTTTTTTAGTTTTGTCTATTTTTGGATGAAAATGGTCATATAGACATTATTATAACCACAATTTTATCATGTAACCATCTAGTTGTGTAGACACTATTCAACAACCAAAACAATGGTGTTTCAAATTCTTCTTAGATGTAACCACCATCTATCCAAGTCTTGCCAAGTTCCCAATAAACTTCTCTTGATTCCCTTACTTGAAATAACAAATGGGATGGTTGGGAGTGTCAAATGGGAGTTTTGCAATTTTTACCCTCTTGACTAGTTATCTTGTTGTACCTTTGCACTTGCATACTATTGCACTCAACAACTCTCTTGTTTTACAATACTAGCACTTATGTGAGTAATTAGCATTATTATTTGAGCTCCCTTATGTTTTAGATATTTTCTATTTCATAAATCTTTTAGCTTGTAGGATTTTGTGGGAATCTTCGCTATTGGTTGAGTGATTTATTGGATAGTCACTCCCCTTGGATAGGGACAACTCTTCTTCACTAGTTTTTGGAGATTACACTTCATGAACGCTCTTGAAACTAGGTGATATTGCCTTGGTTTTTGTAGGGCTCTCCATTTATATTTTAATATTTCATATTTTTGACATATTTTTCCTATATTATCAAACATCTACAAGATAAATGGGTGTTGAGAAGGTGTTGAGCCTATGAGATGGGAGAGTAGAGATCTATGGTTTTGAGTCTTATTCCACAACTAAGTGATAAAGAGAGGGCTACACTACGATAAACAAGGTTAGAGTATATGACACAAATGCCTATGGTCTATGTGCACATGGTGATGATGTGGATGTCAAAATCTGCAAGAGAGACTTAAACTATTCCATGTTGTTAGCATAAGTTATTTTAAATCAACAAACTCAACATCCCTATGAAATATTGAATCATGTTCAACAATGCAACTAATGAGAACACGCCAAACTAAACAAAAACATATATAAAAACATGAGTCATACTTGTTCCATATTGGATTGGTGCACCTTTGATATGTAAAGGAGCCCTTTCCAAATCCTTGATAAGCCTCAAAGTTATGATAACCAAAAGATGCAAAATGATGATGATGCAAGATGAACTCAAAACTTAAAATGCCTATAGTGTAAATGCTCAAACTGTGGATTGAAATGAAGGAGAAAAGCCTTTGAATTTATAGAAGAATTTGATGAGAGAAGAGGCAAAAGGGATGAATGTGGGATAAAAACCCAACCAATAGGAAGAAGCCATTTGTCATCATGTGAATGGGCCAAGGATGTGCAAGTTTTGATGAATGTGCCCATAAATGCCATTATTTGAAATTTGAAACTAGTGAAATGACAAGGTGGAGGGAGAGTCAAATGGAGTTATGGCCACTTGGCTCAAGGTAAAAAGACTTGTAAGATGAAATAAATGCTTTGTTGGAAGGACATATCTCATTTGGAGGGAGATTTGAAATGGAAGAATATTCCACTTTTATGCTTTGTTGAGAGAAAATGGAGATTTAATAAATCAAAATAAATGATTTATTGTGCAAGTGGGAAAAGCTAGAGGATGGGACATGGATTAGAGTTAGCATTAATCAAATATTTGATTAATTAAGTTGATGATTAGTAGACATGACATTTGATTTAGATTTTTGGATTTGTTTATATCAAATGAGAAGAAAATTATGATTTTACATTTGGTTTAAATAAAGATTTAATTTATTTAAAAGAGGATGATGTTAGTGATTTGATTTAAATAAAATTTGATTTATTTAATTAAATGGAGAACTTTAGAAGTTAATTAAATACGATTTTATTTAATTAAAGGGGGACTTTAGGATTGATTTATGATTTAATTAAATAAAATTGATTTATTTAATTAAAAGATGAATATTAGTGATGATGTGTGATTGTTAATTTTGCATGTCTACATTTTACCCCTCTTTGAAACAATGTACTTGTTGCATTGGTTCAAAGAATGATTCCGTCGAGATCAAAAATTAAAAAAAAATAAAAAAAATTCGGATGCCCCAACGGAAAGAAATATGTTGGTACATTGCCCCCTCGAGAGATTGAGCGAAAAGTTCAATTTGAGGTCAATCTTGCGACAAAGAGGTTCAAAATGGATGTATGGATGGTTAGACTAACAGATCTATATGATAATGATGATGAGATGGTTTTAAGATGCTTAGAATAACAAATCTATATTATTTTAAACAACTTAAATGATGATGCAAATGAGATGTTTGTAAGATGCTTATAATAACAAATCTATATTATTTTAAAAATCTTAAATGATTATGCAATGCATGTGAGATGGATGAGATGGATGATGTTGTCCTATGATGATAAGTCGTGATTATGTAGGATGAGAGTGTGGATGGAGGATGGATGCATTGATGAAATGATACTATGTTAGCATGAAAGAGGATAGAAGAATGAGAGGGATCAACCCTTAAATCAAAGAAGATACAAAAGTCCAACAAGTCCATTAGATATAATGATGAATGATGATAATGTATTGCTTATCCAATGATGGGAGAGATAAAGAGCATAATCTTCTTTGTGCTTGATAACACACATAGGTACGATGCATCAAGGTATAAAGAACTAGGATGGCGTTGCACCTAGTGTGATGGACTTTGACTCGACAATCAGATAAGAGTACTCTTGTTCACACTTGACATACAAAACCTTATTCAAAATGTAGTTCAAATATTCTAGACATCTCATACCAAAACATAAGAAGGCAAGCCTTCTTATATGGTCAACAAGACATCTAAAACACCCTCTCTACAAACAAAACAAAGCACACATGACAAAATTATTTTACAACAATATCCAACAAGCATAGCAGATAAAAAGATAACGATCGTTGCTCCATTCCTTTCTCTCTAAACCTTTTAATTAGGCATCATCGAGAGGTCCTTGGAATGAGCACAGAATAAGATAAGTCAAAAAAGACCAAGAAAAGTAAACAAACAAGCTAATGTTGTTTGTACTGCTAGCCAAGACTAAACTATGGTGTTGCCTAATGTTGATGTCCATCGCAGGAAGGTTGCATCCCAAGACATGTTGTGATCAGGTGATGTTTTGGGTTGATTGGATGATAAGCTATTGATACTCCGAGTTGACCAACTTGTTGACTTACTGACCTAGACTTGAGACTTTGACGATTTGAGCTTTTACCTTTAAACCTGCTAGACTTGCTTTCGACTGACTTGCCAAAGGATGAAGACGATGATGATTTATTATGAATGATGATTACTGTGAGTGAAAGCGAGATGAGATAGATGCACCATTTTGGGTTTTTTCAAAAAAATTGGATGTTTTTGTTGTTTTTTTTAATGTTTTGAGGCTATTTTGATTTTCAAATTTTTAGATTTTTGATGATTTTGACCAAGAGACTAACTTAAAGACCTATCTTAGGGGTCTTAGGAGCTGATCAACAGATTAGCCTTGCCTACATTATACACGCAGAGACCACGTAGTTCGACTGACAACAGACTTGATTACTGATGAGATAGATGGGCAAACAAATTGCCATTTCTATTGCGACAGACGCCTAAAGGACTAACCTAGGGTGTCTCGGGGGATGATCAAAGATCAACCTTGCCTACGTTCAAGCTTAGAGATGATGTAGTTCGGCTGGATGACTCTATTTTTGAATTTTTCAGATTTTCGACATGTTTTGGATTTTGATATGATTTGGATTTTTGATTTTTCAATGTTTTTTGGATTTTTGATGGATTTTTTGAATGTTTTTGGGTTTTTTGATGGATTTTTTGAATGTTTTGGGTTTTTGATGTTTAAGGAAGATCACAAGAATATACATGAATTTGATCCGATGCAGGAACACGAACATGCCCCCAATGTAGTGCGATAGACTACTTTGATAAAGGCAAGACAAACTGACCTTGGGAGTATGCCAAGTAGTACTAGGGTGGATCCTGATACGAACACAAGATCAAGCTATGGTATGGATGCAAACGGATTGTGGAAGGATAGATGGAATGTAATGGATAAGTGATTCGTGAAGATCTTGGTGGATGGAGAATGCTTTATTTACACTTGACACCTGTTTGCTAGGTTTTCATCAAGGTACTTGTCCAAAGCGCCACCGTGTCCAAAGCGCCATCGACGTGGTTTTCACTAGAGGATGATTTTTTTTCTTTACTATTTTCAATCCTTTTTTTTTTTGTTGTCACCAAGATGCCTATTTACCAGGTTTTCATCAGGGTGACCATTTTTTAAGGACTTTTTTTGATTTTTTTCTATTTTTTGGTTATATACCTTGGAAGATATTAGGCATAAAACTTTTTGAGATGGGAGTTGTTCATGGGCTCCTATAGGGGTTTTCCTTATGGTGTTGATAACATATATGCCCCTAATTTATAGCTTGCTATGATGACGAAAGGTCCCAACTAGTTGGACTCAAATTTGCCTTTTCTTTTTGGGTTTGGCACATTCTTTTGGTTCTCCTTTAGCACAAGTTCACCGACTTGGAAAATCTGCCTCCTGATCTACTTGTTATAACTCTGCTTGAGTCGATTATGATACACCTATAGATGGTTTAGGGCATCCATATGCCGTTCATCCAGTAACTCCAGGTCATTTAGTCATGAGACCATGTATTCTTCATCTATGATGAGGTTTTACAATGATATTTTAGGGATGGGAGCTCGATCTCAATGGGGAGGATGACTTCTGATCCGTAAACCAAGGAGAATGGGGTGGCACCTGTGGGTGTGCTGATGCTGGTGCGATAGGCCCATAGGGCAGGATTTAGCTGTAGATGTTAGTCATGACCAACATCATTGACTTTTTTCTTAACGATTTTCAAGATGGTTTTATTAGTGGCTTCCGCCTATCCATTGCCTTGGGGATAGTAAGGAGTGGAAAAATGATGTTGGATATTGAATTTTTCACATAAGTCACGAACATCCTAATTTTTGAAAGGTGTCTCATTATCTGAGATAATGGCTTGGGGGACACCATACCGGAAAATGAAGTAGTTCAGAATCAACTTGAATATTTTCTTTCCTGTTATGTAGGTCATGGGAATGGCTTCAACCCACTTTGTAAAGTACTCTGTGGTGGTGATGATGAATTTGTGGCCATTGGATGAGGTGGGGGTGATTTTTCCAATGAGATCGAGCCCCCATTGTAAAAAAAGCCATGGTGTAACAATAGGATGAAGCTCTTGAGCTCCAGTGCATGGATGAGGTCCCCATTTTGCTAACATTGTAAACATCTTTTGATGAAGTCATGTGTGTATCTCTCCATTGTGGGCTAGTAGTATCCAGTTCTCAACAACTTCTCAGCCAAGGTCATACCACTTGAGTGCAATCCATAGATGTCATTGTGTACCTCAGTTAAAGAAATCAGGGCTTCCTCAGTATTTAGGAAACACAACAGGGTTTCTCCTAGGATGACAAAGTGGGTTGACTTCTTGACGAAGGCTCATTTAAGGTTTGGGGTTATATCGGTGGGCAAGACTCTTATTCTTAAGTATGTGTAAATGTCATGATACCAGGGATCATCGAGACCAACGAGTTCACACACGAATTGAGACTCTGGTACCTCGAATGCTAGTATGAGAAGCTACTCTATGGGGAATTCTTGCTTTGGGACATTATGCAATATTTCCAAGAGTGATCCAATTGCAACCATTGTGTCTATTGCTCTGTTGTTTTCTCTAGGTAGTTGTTCAAATGTGATATCAATGAATGACTCTTTGAGGGTCTCGACCAACTTCTTGTATGGAGTCAGTTTATCATCCTTAGTCTGATATTCATTGTTTACTTGATGATTATGAGCTGAGAGTCCCCATATACCTTTAGAGCCATGATCTGCCATTGTACTGCAATCCTTAAGCCTATGACAAGAGCCTCATACTCTATTATGTTATTCATGCATGGGAATGAAAGCTTGTAAGATTTGGGTATGTAGTCTCCTTGGAGAGTTATGAACAAAATCCCTACTCCTGATCGGTGTTGCGTGTAAGATCCATCGAAATACATCTTCCAATGGTCTGCCACACTTAGGTTGAAAATTGATTCGTCATGAAATTCTGAAATAAGTGGGTTTTCTGCATATATAGGAGCCTATGCTAGTTGATTTGTAATTTCTTGTCCCTTGATGGCCTTGCGCTACACATATTCAATGTCATGTTCTGTCAATATCATGACCCACTTGGCTATCCATCATGTGAGAGTGGCTTTAGAAAGTAGGTACTTGAGGGGATCTATCTTCACGATTAGCTTGATTTGATGAGCCAACATGTAGTGTCTAAATTTCTAAGCTGCAAACACAACTACTAAACAAGATTTTTCAATAGGAGTATAGTTTAGCTCGTGTCCCACCATGGTCTTGCTAATATAGTATATTTATCTCTCTCTCTTCCATTTTCACCGTGTTCAGCTAATAAAGCACCAAGAGCTGCCATTGTGTTTGAAATGTATAGGATCAGTGGTTTTCCTGGGATTGGCAACATCAAAATTGGTGGCGTGAGTAAGTATTCTTTGATTTTGTTAAATCCCTAGTCGCATTTGTCATCCCACTTGTATGCTACCCCCTTGTGGAGTAGATGAGAGTATGGGATCTATTTATCTACCAGATGCGCTATGAATCTGCTGATGGATTGGAGCTTGCCTTGTAGACCTCTTAGCTGCTTTAGTGTCCTAGGTGATTCCATATCGAGGATTGCCTTGAATTTGGAAAGATCTACCTCTATTCCTCTCATTGACACTATATATCCCAGGAGCTTGCCTGATTGCACCCCAAAGACACATTTCTTTGGATTGAGATGGACCTTATATTTTTCCAATCTATTAAAACTAGAGCTCAAGGTTGCTATGTGGTCCTATCTTTTCCCGAATTTAGCCAATATGTCATCTACGTAGTCTTCCACTATCTTATGAATCATGTCATGAAAGATCAGTGTTATGAATCTTTGGTATGTTGCACCTGCATTCTTTAAACTGAAAGGCATCATGTTCTAGCAGTAGGTCCCCCACAGACATGTGAACATTGTCTTGTGTTGATCCTCATTTGCTATCATGATTTCGTTGTAGCCTGAGAAACCATCCATTAGTGATAGCATCTCGTGTATGACCGTCATATCCACTATCATGTGGATGTTGGGTAGTGGAAAATCATCCTTAGGACACACTTTGTTTAAGTCTCTAAAATCAGTGCAGATACAGATGCTCCCATTCGAATTTGAAATAGGTACTAGATTGGACACCCACTCTAGATAGTCAATCGGGCGTATGAATCTTGCATCCAAGATCTGTAGTTCCACTTTGACTAACAAGGCTATTTGGGGGTGCATCTTTCTCAGATTTTTCCATACTTGCTTTGCCCCTGGATACAAAACTAAGTGATGAACCACGACTTCCGGATCGAGACCCGACATGTCAGCGTATGTCCCTGCAAAGTTCACTTTTCTTTATTTTAATAATGCAACCAAAAGTTTTTGTTCTTCCGTGAGAAATCACTCAGCGTTGAAGGTGATGTGTGGTAGCTCCTCTGTTCCCAAGTTGACAAGATTGCATTGTTCTGCTAGGACAATTGATTTTTCTTGATGAAGTGCAGTGAGGGGAAGATTGAATCCTTCATCCTCCAGTGCCTCAGAGAGGTTTTCAATGTTGGATGTGTCCTTTATTTTTACTATTTTATGGTTAGAGAGTGCCATAGTGTGGTTATCACTCAATGACCTTGAGATTATTCTCAATTGTTCACTTTTTTGACTGAAGGACCTTGTAATAGACCTGTGTGTCCAATGTGATGTCAAATCCCACCTTATGATCTCCACATGGTACTGCATCCCTTAGTCCCATGAATTCTGAGAGTGCGTCATCATTTTTGAATGTGTCTAGAATCGATGGCCCTCATTGGTCATAATCGATGAGTTGGGGGTAAACTGGGTTTATTTTGTGAGTTTGGTGGTATGACTCAAAGGATAAGGTACTAATCATGAGTAGGGAGGAGTCTTCAAAAAGCATGGGTAAGCTGGCTATGGTATCCTCATCATCACTACTACTACTACATACATCAATTATGTCAAAGGTAAAGTTGTCTAGGGGAAGAATTGTGAATACTGGTAACCATAGGGCAACTGCCGATAACTGATGGGGAGTCCTGAGTGCATTAACTGGGGGACCTCGGCCATGTATGGTTATACTAAGAGGGGTACACACAAGGCCAAGATTGTTCATTCATCTCTCAACAATGATGGGTTCCAGTCGACCATTGTTGTTCCTTCCAAGGCTTTTCATTTCTATTGTAGCCCATACCAAGCATCATTTTTAGCCCCTTGCTTCTCTCATCCATGGGAAAATTAGGCATGGGCCTTTCATCTTGGTATAGTGAGCTTGAAATGTCTCTTTCATCCATGGATTCCTGACTTAGATCCCCCAAGATCAGAATCTAGAAGGGTCCGCCCTAAAAGTGTGAGAGGGTGTTTCAGCTAGTTGGGGTTGCCCATGTGACCTAGGAGACTGAGGTAACTCTCCTATGATAAAATAATTCTTCTTCATTATGTATTCCTCACACCCATTGTCTTGGATCATGAGCTTGATGTCAGATATGTCAAGAATGTCGGGTGTCTTTGTCGTAGAAGTGGAGGCTAGGATAGATGGGTCTATATAGGGAGTGGAGGGGCCTTTGTCATTCTTTGGTACTTGGGGAACTTTATAGAGCTTGGCTTCTAGGTTTTTGCAATAGGCAAAGGGCTTAGGATCACCATGTATTGTGACCTCATTTTGGTATGAAAATTTGATGCATTGGTGAAATGTTGAGGTGATCGCCTTCATCCCATGGATCCATGGGCATCCTAGGAGGATGTTGTAGGGTAGATCAAGGTCGAGGACTTGACATGTGGTTTCCATAGTAGTTGGCCCTACTTGGATTGGGAGTTTGATAGTGCATTGAGACACTCTTTCCTGGTCATCATACGCTTTGATGGTAATGCCTTTGTCTTTGTTAATGGAATCTTCTGAGATACCCAGGTTCTTTATAAGTTTGAGTGAACAAATGTTGAGGCTTGCACCTCTATCCGCCAATACCCTTTTGACCTTTCTTTTGTGCACCAAGACTTGAAGGTGAAGTGCACGATTATGAGTTGGTTGGGCGAGGAAGTCCTAATCAGAAAAGGTGAGGATATTTGGGGTGACGATGTTACCGACCATAGCTTAGAATTGCTCCATGTCAAGATTGGCGGAGATGGTAGATGAGGCTAATGCTTCCTCTAAGATTTCCCTATGGGCGGTAGAAATTTTCAACAACTCCATGATAGAGATCTAAGCAGGTGTTCTCTTTAACTAGTCAAGGACATTGTAACCATTGGGGACAAATTTTTGATTTGAAGTGGATGTCCTAGGTGATTGTGATGATCTGACAATGGTGACCTTTCCGCTGCATATGGTTACTCCACAATCAACTTTGGCTCCTTTGACATTAACTACAGTGACCATTTCATCGAGGCATGTGACAATCTCTTCGTATATATGGTTCACATTGGCATATTTTTGTTTCCCTTTGTTGTTCCCTTGGTTTTTCCCTTGGTTGTGATTGGGCATCGGATTCGTGTATATTTTTAGATCTTGGTTACCAGTCGGTTGCTCGAAATTTATGATTTTTTCCTCAATGAGATCTTGGATGATGTTTTTTAGTTTCATGTAGTTGGCGGTCGTATGGCCCTTGAGCTTGTGATAATCACAAAGGAAAATTTCATTGTACCAGGGTGGCTTCACCTAGGGTTCATTGTAATTATCATGAGTGGGGATTTTTTAATGAGGTTCTCATTAACCAAAATTTTCATGATGGATTCAATTGGCTCCCCAAGGGCTGTGAATTTTCACTTGGGGGGATACTTGTTTTGTGGAGGTGGTCCTCCTTGATGATTGAGATTATTGATCTGATTGTGGGGTGGTTGCTTATTTACCGCATTAGCTTGCATGTTATTGTGATTATTATTATTTGGTTGATGATGATGTTTTTGATGATTATTTTGCTTTGGACTAGTTATGACGACCTTGGCATCGACCACTCCATCGTTGGTGACATTCCTATTATTTGCCCATGTGCGAGATTTCTCATTGTAACTAGTAGATGGGCAATTGTCCTAATGTTTAGGATAGGTAAGCGTACCCCCTTGTGTGATAAGGGCCCTTTCAATTTTGACCACCTTGGGGATCAATTGGTCATATGTGGTGATGCATTGCATTTTTAGGTAGAATGCCAAGGTCTTGTCCAAATTGGAAATGATAGTTCATACCTATTGTTCCTCTGGCATGGCCCATTTGCTCTGATTGGCCTTGGATCACCATCGTTGTAGGAAGGAGGCGAATGATTCCCCCTTTCCTTGTTTAACTGCAAATAGTTCCTCTAGATTGACATCTGTGGTAATGTTGAATGCATAATTCTGGAGGAAGGCATCTTTGATTACTTGGAATGTTCTGATGCCAGTAGGTAGATGAGAGAACCATTCCATGGAGGGACCAACCAAGCTTTGAGGGAACAATCACATTAGATACGTGTCATTGTATGTGACTTCCATACAATGTACTTGGAACTCCCTGATGTGATCTTCAAGGTTCCCTATCCTACTATATTTGTCAAATTTTGGGATTTCGAATCCCTTTGGGAATGGTACCATTTCCAAGCTCCTATTAAATGGATAGGGACACAAATTTTTCGGTGTCCTTGTTGCTTTTCCTGATTGAAGATCAAGCACTTGTTGTGAGAGTAGTTTGATTTCTGTTGTCACATCATCTTGTGGATCAGGAGGCGGGGTGAACATATTCTGAGGTGTTGAATTGATAGGTGGGACATTGGTGTGTGTTTTTTGCAAGCTTTGTTGAGCAAGTAATGCTTGCATTTGCTGCTAAGCCAACAACGCTTGTTGTTGGTCTTGTTTTTGTTGTGCCAACAATGCTTTTTGTTGCTCATGTTGTTGTTGCACCAACAATGCTTATTGTTGGTCGTATTGTTGTTGTACTTGATAATCTTGCAAGGCTTGTTGATACGCTTCTTGTTGTGCTTGCAATTGTGCCTAGTACTATGTTTGTGCTTGTGCTTGCTGAGCTTGAAATTGGGCCCGTGCTTGAGCATGCGCTTGTTGGACTACTTGTGCAATTTCAGTGGCCTGTGCGGCTTGTGCAGATTGAGCAGATTGCATAGCTTGGGTAGCTTGTGTGGCTTGTTGTTGTTGTAGTAAGTCTTGGGCTTGTGTAGCTTGCTATGCCTATTGCACTTGTTGTGTTTCCAATTGGGCTTGCCCTTGCCGAGCATCTAGTTGTGCAGCTTGTTGATTTTGAATTGTCTTTTGATGGGTAGCTTGTCGAGCAGCTTGCAACGTCATGGTGAATGAATTGGCTGTGTTGTGTTTTGGCAGTGGATTGGGAAGGGTGTGGACCATTGTGATGAGAAAAACAATTATGTTGATAATCGGGGTTTGATTTGTGGATGGTGTGATCAAGATGCTTGGTCCTTGGGAAACCATGCCTTGGGAGATTTGAGGAATGGTGGATGTATTGATTATTGATGTTGCTTGGATGATGGACATCTATTGTTGCGATATCAATGGCACAACAGTAGGATTTGATAGGGTTTTCTGATTTTGACTGATTGATGGCAGGCAAGGGGGGAAGACCCAACCCAAGTGATGATGTGGATGTAAGTGGTAAGGGTGGAAATGGCGGAAAGATAGGCAACACAATCCCTTGAAGTGATGATGAGGGATCAAAGATTCCCCTTGATCCAAACAATTCACCTTCTCCTTGTGAGGTAGGGAGAGAGGTTTGCGTGTCTAGAGGATAAATTGGTGTTGCATGATAAGAGGTTGGATCGACAGAATCATGGAATGTAAGTGGAACATAAAGGTGTAATGGATTTACTGGGATAGATTGATCCAGTGTGGTGTTTGCATCCAATTCTCGGTTGGTGACAAGGCGATTTTTTTGGAGTTCGTGAAGCATGGTGCTTCCCTTGTTAGTAACCGACAGGGTTGAAGTGATAAATGATATGATTTTGGGGATGTCTTGAGCGACACTTTGGAATGGAAGCATTGATGATGTTGAGGGCATGATCCCAATAGGTCTTTCCACAATAGTACTTATGTCATAGTCGAAAGGGAGTTTAGCCCCTTCGTTTGCTAACTCAAGTATGTATTGGGAGGGATATAACCTCATCATAGCGTTGACAATTCAATGATTTTTGGGATTTCGCACCATCTCTAGGATTTCATCTTGTGTCATCCCTAAATCAGTGATGTCTTCCACTTGACCATCCTCTTGAGAATTTTTAGGTATTTGAGGAGGATTGATTGCGAGGTCAATGGTTATCGTGGGATTGAACTCTATCTCGGTTTGAATTAGATTGCTCGAAGTGGATGTTTCTTTGTTTTGCTCCATATTCTTCTTGTGTTGAGATCGAGTTTGAACCATAAAATAGAGATTGATTGATCTAATCTTTACGCACAAAAAGAGAAGAACTAGGATGAATTAAGGATCAAAGTGATGATGGGGATGAGATAAAGGAAAGATGGATGAAATGGATGATGAAAACTCCTAAAGAACTTTGAGGGAAATGACAAACTTTAGGACTTGATTTGATTTGATTTTGATTGAGGATAGTTTGACTAAGTGTGTTAAGTCAAACAAAGTGATTTTGGATAATTAACTTGTAAACTCTAGGAAGTTGTGTTATCTTAGAGTGAACTCGTACACAAGAGGATAATTTGAATAAGTGTGTTAAGTCAAACAAAGTGATTTTGGATAATGAACTTGTAAACTCTAGGAAATTGTGTTATCTTAGAGTGAACCCGTACATAAGAGGCTAATTTGACTAAGTGTGTTAAGTCAAACAAGATGATTTTGATTTCGCCTAGAAGTTTAGCATGATGATGTTTTCAAAGTTTTCAAGAGTTTGTTGGTGAAATGATATTTGATTTTGATGGTTGAGGGATGAATGAGAGTGATTGATTTTGATCCTAGATTTTGACCTAGACAAAACTCCTTACAAGACCTTAGTTTTGAAGAACATGCAATACTTCCTATGTGAGAAAAGAAAACCTTTGAAAACATTCAGGATTTTGTTGATAATAGAACTCATACAATTTAGGGTTGTTTCTTGAAGCTTTCTTGTAAAAGTTGTAAACCAATCTTTATCTAACTTCAAGAAGTCTTTCAAGATGCTCCTCACGAGCTTTTGGACTAAGACTTTTGAACTTGGGTTTCAGGATTTTGATTTTGTGGGAAATCATTTGAAAGAACACACATGCGTGGTTAAATTTCTTTTAACTTTTCTTAATGAGTTATTTTTACCACATACAATTCTTTGATGAAAGTTTCAAACTAAATGTCTATGTCTCAATTCCTTTTCATTCCACAAGGTCCATTATGTGAAAATCAAGGTTTCAAGAACATAGTTTCCTAGGTTGACTTTAGTATGAGTAAATTATGATGTAAATCCAAATGCTTAGAAACCTCTAAGGATAAAATCCCTAGGGAAAGCAACAACACTTGGATTCGGTCAAAGGTATTTGCCCCTCCTAAAGGGTTTGAAATTTGAAGATTTTTTGAATGTTTGTTTTCAAATGTTTTGAGACTCAAGCAAAGTGTTTTTTTTTTTTGAGCATGCACAATCCTAGGCTGAAAAGACAATATTTGTTGGGTTCCCACTTGGATAAATCCAACTGCGCATATTCAGTGTGGAGGATTAGATGCTTGACCACACTGAATCCCCTCCACAACACACACTTCATAGGTCAGCCAAGCATCAATACCCATGAATCTCCCATGGCATAGTTTTTATCTCTACAATAGAATCACATGTATATGTGGGGCAACTTCAAAGGACATGGCCTTTTGCATGAACAAATAGAAAGGATTTTGGCGTTTTCCAAAGAAGGGTTTTAATGTGGGAATTCCATTCGTGGGGGACCATCCATTCAGCGAGAGACCATTGTTGTCCTTCTCCTCATAAAAATCCTCGTGATATTGGCCTTTGTTCCAATATCCACACTTATATCTCGAGTGGAAGTCATTTGGCTTTAGCATGTTCCCGGTTGGGTCATTCCCTTGGGTGATTACTTTTTCCCACAAGGCAGGCCCTCTAAGAGAAACAAAAACAAGTAAGCAATATCCATAACTCAATCAATCTTTGATGCCATACAAAGAAAAAGAATGTACGCAATATCCTCCACTCACACTCGCAAGTTTTGTTCAATTTTAAGGTACCCAAATTGAAATGTTGAGGCAATCTTTTATGCAACTTAATGTCACCAAAAAAAACTTTTGATTCTCAAGATCGTCATGAAGCGCGAGAGAAGTGCATACACCTTTTTAAATGAAATTACTTTGCAAAAAAGATTACAAGACAAAAAAGCACATGTTCATTTTAATTTTTGAAGGCAAAATTGAGTTCTTTTTAAAGCCCCAAAATCGAAATGTGAGAGTTGTTTGCAAATTTTTTTAACCCAAATTGAAATTTAGTAAGTTTCTAAGGTTCAATTTTAATCCAACTTTGAAAATATCAAATCAGTGATCGATTTTAAACCCAAATTGAAAGGTGAGTTGGTTTAAAATAGAAAATGAAAGCAGGAATTGGAGCCTCAAATTACAACACTAAGCATTAAGAAATGCTTTTTCAAATCTTTATTTCGATGTTCAAGGATTAATCTTCTTCAATTTTACTCCACTTTCTTTTGTTCAAACTCCAATGCTCCACTCCAATGCCAACCTATAAAACATTACAAAGTTATTAGAGATGAGATCTAGTTTAAGGAATTAACAAAGTAAAAAGAAAAATTACCCCTATTATGCAAAATATCTAAAAACAAATGATGGTTATGGTCAAACATCAGTTTTGAGTAACCCCAAGAAACCATATTCAAGAGACAATGCACGACAATAAAATGGAAATGTACAATTGCAATATTTTATGCTCAAGATCTAGTATTATTTGCTTTATTGAAGCCACATTATGTGATTTCAAGTTAAACAAATTATTCCTCAAATAAATCTTATGAAGTGATAATTTTGTTATCTCAATAATGTGAACACTTCAAAGATAAATACTACAAACCACATACACAAGGTTGCCACTATTTTTAAATCAAATCAAGACTTGTAATAAATAAAACTTTGGCATTCAAGATCATATGTCAAAGATTTACCTGCAGTAAAATAAACATGTTAGAAGCATTGGATTGCGAATAATACCTACCACATACCTAAGGTTGCCATCACTGATAGAGATTATTTTAAATCAAATCAAGATTTGAAATAAATAAAGTTGTCATTCAAAATCATACATCAATGATTTAAAGATTTACCTGCAAAATATGTCAGAAACATTGGATTACATCGAGATTTACCTATGAGGAAGTGATATTAGATTAAGCCTATGGATATCATTTATTGCTTGCAAGTTTTACCATCAATACTTAACAGTGGACTAGCATATTTAGTGGGAAAAAGAAACATAAATAACTATGACCATACCACAATGATAGATGTGATTGAAAGTTTACAGTAGGCAAAAGGGAGTGACCGAAAGTACTGCGATAAAAACAATATGACTCTGCGAGACCTGTTTACCAGAAATGAAAAAGGCAGTTTTCCTTTACGCCTCGTGGCCCGGGATATATATTCGTGGAATCCGATCATAATTATATCATTACACTCTTTATGAGGTTCATCCTTTTTTCCCTTATTTCTACAAAGAATGGTGCGCACCACTTTTCCATGATTTTTTCAATTATTCCAATTTGGTAGTGATTTTTCAACTTTTTTCCTTTTGTTTTTCTTTCGTCGCGAGGTCATTGGTAGTGAATGAGTACAAGGAGAAAAATACAAGTCAAGCTCGTGGATATATAAATTGATTTGGCTCCCGTGCAATGAACAAGAATCACAATCGCTATCACATCAACGACAATAATGGTAGTCTGACATTACAATCTCTGAAACTTTCAATTAGCAGGATTCTCCTTATTAAGTGCAATTCGAGAATGACAAATCATTAATCCACCAAAGCCAGTGCATACTAACAAAAAGACCGACAAGAGGATTAAATTAGTGAATTCATTACTCACCATAGTAAATTCCTAGAACTCCAACTGACAGCCTTGTCAATATGCACAATATACCATTATATCTGTAGCTAACAGTACGTAGAAGAGGATAGAGGTTCAAATTTAATTATCCAATTCCCCTCAGTGTCTCAGATTTTTAGGAATTGGAAGGTCCAGAGCTTGATGTGCATGACTATTGAGATGGAACCAATAATGACATAAATATTGCAAACGAAGAGATGCTTCTGTGCAAAGAAAATGCTCACACAAAGAGAAATTTGGACTAACCGAAAAAGGACATATGAGGCAAGTCGATGCTAAAGACAAATTCGTAGGACCCCTCCAGTCACTCTGTCAACTCAAACTGTGTGCAAGATTAGAACAACATTGGAATATAAAAGTGATAATGTAATCTCAATGTTGTTTTCAGTCATTCTCATGCCTCGTTGGCCGCATGCGACTCTTTTTCTCTGATGTGTCTGCTCTCTTATCTTTCCATCAGCGTTTGAGGCTTCCTAAAAAATATAAGTGGGTAGCAAGATATACATAAATTTCTTTACATAGGTGTTGGGCTGCAATATTATGAAGAGTCTGCAATAAATTAGCAGTCACAACAACAAATGAGAGAGCAGAGCACATGGTATATTTATTGATAGTCATGGTACGAAGATGTTTGAGGGTGCGTCTTCTAGCACACATTAAATATTTTTTTACAGAAGATCTAAGAACAATCATGTACAAATATTTTCATTATTCAAGAGAAAATGAAAAATCTATCCTTGTTGGCTTAAGATTTGTGCCAAAATGATTGCCCGTAGGAATTTGTTCTAAAATCTACACCATAATTAGTCTCCACAATATCAAATATAAAACCAATACATATGAAGATCACAGGTGCAATCTAAAACTTCCAAGCTTACTACAAGGCCGACGATCTAAATGGAAAACACAGATAAGTGAATTTCTACTAATCCCTTAATAGCAGATTTCTAAGTTGACGTCCAAAAGAGGAGTAATTATGCAGAAAATTCAAACTATGCATTCCCGTCCATGCCCAACAATATGCATCATTTTAATGAAATGCAAGTTAATATCCGTCCATGCCCAACAACTCTATGATTGCAACCCTAATGCTAGAGAAAAAGATATTGATGTTTTTCACAACACTGGTTACAACCTTCCATTGAAATAGAGTAAATAAAACAGAGTTCAATACGAGTATTTGAGTGCCTTTGGACAAAGATATACATTATAATGGTATAAAATATATTTTATGATGGGGCAATCGATATAGAGTTTGGAAAATAATTAAAATGCTAACAGAGTAATTCTCAAGATAGAAAGATCTTAGAAGATATGAAATGACACTTAAAAATCAATCATAGTCTTAGCAAAGCAGATAATCTGAAATAAATTTATTCGGCCAAGCAACCCTCCTTCTAGTGCCATTTTTTGGATCTCAAAATCTGCAAGAGAGACTTAAAATATTACATGTTGTTAGCATAAGTTAGTTTAAATCAACAAACTCAACATCCCTATGAAATATTGAATCATGTTAAACAATGCAACTAATGAGAACAAAATAAACTAAACTAAAGCATATGCAAAAACATGAGTCATACCTGTTCCATATTGGATTGGTGCACCTTTGATATGTAAAGGAGCCCTTTCCCAATCCTTGATAAGCCTCAAAGTTATGATAACCAAAAGATGCAAAATAATGATGATGCAAGATGAATTCAAAACTTAAAATTCCTATAGAGTAAATGCTCAAACTGTGGATGGAAATGAAGGAGAAAAGCCTTTGAATTTATAAAAGAATTTGATGAGAGAAGAGGAAAAAGGGATGAATATGGGATAAAAAACCAACCAATAGGAAGAAACCACTTGTCATCATGTGAATGGACCAAGGATGTGCAAGTTTTGATGAATGTGCCCATAAATTCCATTATTTGAAATTTGAAATTAGTGAAATGACAAGGTGGAGGGAGAGTCAAATAAAGTTATGGCCACTTGGCTCAAGGTAAAAAGACTTGTAAGATGAAATAAATGCCTTGTTGGAAGGACATATCTCATTTGAAGGGAGATTTGAAATGGAAGAATATTCCACTTTTATGCTTTGTTGAGAGAAAATGGAGATTTAATAAATCAAAATAAATGATTTATTGTGCAAGTGGGAAAAGCTAGAGGATGGGACATGGATTAGAGTTAGCATTAATCAAGGATTTGATTAATTAAGCTGATGATTAGTAGACATGACATTTGATTTAGATTTTTGGATTTGTTTAAATCAAATGAGAAGAAAATGATTTTAGATTTGGTTTAAATAAAGATTTAATTTATTTAAAAGAGGATGACGTTAATGATTTGATTTAAATAAAATTTGATTTATTTAATTAAATGAAGAACTTTAGAAGTTAATTAAATAAGATTGATTTATTTAATTAAAGGGGGACTTTAGTATTGATTTATGATTTAATTAAATAAAATTGATTTATTTAATTAAAAGATGAACATTAGTGATGATGTGTGATTGTTAATTTTGCATGTCTACAGATGCTAAAAATATTAACACAGTAATGGTGGTAAGAGAAAAGTACTTTCCACCTCCTAGCGGGGAACATTGACCATTGAGGATGTGTGGAGGATATTGTGTGTGCCCATTAGGACTTTATTGGTCTACACATCCTCAATTATGGTAGATTTAGTATTATAAATATTATTTGGGAGGATAGAATTTCTCAAGAGGGGGATGGATCTACATTTAAATGCATGCATGGGTATTATTTTGGTGTTTTATCTTGTGGTGGAAGATCTTTTCAACGAAATTTTGTTGCCTAATAAGAGTGGGAGGTTATTTAACACTATGCTAGAAGATTGCGTGGTAGAGATGGTGGAGGGAGGATTTGATTTTCTTGGGGCATGCATATTGGCACACCTATATAGGGATTTAAATTTGGTTACCTATTGGGATGGTAAGAGTTTTGACTACATCACACTATTGCAAGTATGGGCTTGGGAGCATATTGTAATACTTTGGGCCATTGGAGATAGAGTCAAACTTGATTTTGGTGAGCCATATGTGTTTGAAAGGTATTCAATTATATGTTATAGATCCATGGGGAAGGTAGAGCAGTACAACAAGTTTTGGATGAGATACATGAGGGAGATATTACCTAGAGGCCATATAGGCTAGGGGGGATGGTAAGATGATCGAGTTACTTGTGGTATTTTATGTTGTCATGTTAATTGATAGGGTAGTATCTGTAGACACTTAAATTTGACCAGTTCCATATGGTCAACATCCTATCATTTATTCGTCTAATCCATCTATATTAATTAAATGACATATTTAATTAATATTATCCATTCTCTAAGGTTCCTAAAATTATTTAGTTAAATACTTTATCCTTCACCATTTCCTCTCTAAATTAAATAAATCAACTAATTTATTTAATTTAGTCAATTATCCTCTTCAATTTCAAATTCATTTTTTCTCTCTCCTTGCCCCATCTTCCATAACCTTTCCACTAATCTGGGTTAATCTAATTAATCCTTCATTAGTATGTGAACATCCTTAATTAGGATTAATGTCACATTGTCCATATTTAGCCACTTCCTTTAATCCTCATTAATTTGTCTAATCATCTGTTTGCACAACCTTAATCCTAATCACTTACGTTTTCTAACATGTTCTTAAGTCAACCCTTCATGGTACTTACCTTATTTGGTTTGACCTCTTCGCCATGTGAATTAAAAATTTATATTTATTCCCCCCATACATTTGTCTTCCCCATGACCTCTCAAAGGTCACATCAAGTACATGGGACAAGGACCTCCTTTTGGAGGATCTTGTCTTATCCATGGGTTTATTCCAAGCTTGTGAATTTTAATTTCACTTTTATTCCTCCAATGCCCTCTCCAATCCCCATGGTGACAAGAGTGGACTTTCTAAAAGTCCTCACTTGTCACTTTCATCCCCAGTTGGGGACAAAGAATTCATTTTTGAGGAAATCCTGTTCAATCCCAAGGTACTTGCAAGTACCTTGGGACCACATGGAATTTTCCATGTCATCTTGTACTTCTTCCATCTCACCCTCCACATGGCAAGATGTGAGGGCTTATGAGTCCTCAACTCACCACAACCCTTCAACTTGTCCATGGTGGATCAATCTTAGCTATCCATTTTTCTTTAAATGGAGGGCCTTGGCCTCAAGTTAAAGGGGTTAGAATTTAAAGATTTAGCATACAAGTCATATTGCCTTCAAGCCTTCAAGCCATTCTAGCCATTATTGAAATATTCAAGCCATTTTGAAGCCATTAGTATCCAACCTACCATCTTCCATCACTCCACCCTCCTCCATTATTGCAAATATTTTGTCATCAAGTAGCACACATCAAGAGCATCATCAAGGGCCAACCACTCCATCAAACTAAACAAACAAAGGTATAATCATTCTTGTTGTTTTATTGTTGTTTTTTTTAGTTTCGACTAGGCCTATCTTTAGAGGTGTTGTTGTGTTTCTTTTTCATTTCATTCTTTTGTTTTGCATTTTAGATTAAGGATTTTCTTTGCACACATTTTTGGCACGCCCGATGGGACCCATGTCACAGGTCTATCACTTTTACGTTTTCCATTTTTTGAAATTTTGCAGGTTCAAGAACATGGAGGTGACTCTGCCCTCAAAGGGGTGACTCCGCCCACAAAGGGGCAACCCCACCCAAAAAGGGGAGACCCCGCTCGAAACCCAGATTTTTCAGTTTTTCTATTCTTCTAAAATTTTTGCAGGTTCTAGACAAACAAGTGACCCTACTTAAAACACAGAGGTGAACATGCCCGAAACAGAAGAAAAATAGGTAAACAAGCAATAAGTTTGTTATTCCAAAATTATGTTTATGGTTGTTTTTCACTGTTTCTAACCTACTAACAATTTCTTGTTGGTGAGTGTGTTGCTTACTAACGTTTGTGCAACTTGATTTTCAAAGACACCAAAATAAATGAAACTACTAACATGTTTGTTTCAGGGGGAGAAACTTATTTCTTTTCTGGTTAACTTGTTGATTTATTTCTTAATTAGGAACATAGGTTTAATTAAAGGGTTAATAAACTTGTTTTTTGTGTTTGCACAAGTGAACTATTGATGTATCCAATCCCCTTGCACCATTTAGCGATCCTAGGTGAAGAGAAATCATAGTCCACTTAGTCCTTTTTGTACCCTTTTTATTTTCCCAACAGGACCTACTTGGGGATTTCATCACTCCAAGGGACGATTCCAACCACGCATACCAATGGGGTATATAAAGGGGGGAGGAAAAATTTGTACCTCAATCCAGTCACATCATGTATGGCAGAGTGTCAAAGCTAGGGCGATACCTAGACAAGATGTGAAGAGTTGGTACGAGCTCCCAGTATCTTGTTTGAAGTTCTTGACTCACACTTGTGATAGACTGGTGTTCACGGTTGTACTCCACATACCATTTTTATATCGAGGAATCCCTTAGAAACCTTGTTAAGCCTAGATAGATGACCGTGTTGACCATACCCTTAACACTAAAACTAGGTTTGTGCTATTTGAACTATCTTGTTGTGAAAAACAAGTGATTGTTAGTCAATTTTGGTATTTTGTTTATTGTTTTTGTCCTTTGCCATAACTATTTTTGACTAAGTTAGGTTCAAACCAATACACATAGGTGACCCCGCCTTGAAATAGGTGACCTTGCCCTTCGAGGGGCGACCCCGCCCTTCTCGTTTCTGTCATTTTTCACCCGGACCAAGTCAAAATTCACCATTTTTCCTGAAATAGGTGGCCTTTCCCTCAAATAGGTGACCTTTCCCTCAAAGGGGTGATCCTAACCCTTGAATAAACAAGTCAAAATTTTATCAGTTTTTCTTGTTGGGTAACCCTGCCCCCTGTTTGGGCGACCCCACGCACTGTCTGGGTGATCCTTCCCTCAAAGGGGTGGACCTGCCCTAAAAGGGGTGACCCTACCCTCTGAACAATCATTTTTAGCCTCCGTTCGCTAGCCATTACCCCATTTCGGATACCCATTTTCTAGTTCTAAGTGTTGTTCCCTCATTTCAGGTAGTCATTTAACCATTTCGACCATCCATCCATCCATTCTAGATATCGGTTTTCCCATTCCGAACATCAAAACCAGGATTTTTTTGGGTGACCCTACCCAAGTTTGGGCGACCTTGCCCAATTTTGGGCAACCCTACCCTAAAACTGCATCTATTTCATGAATCTGATTTGAAAAGCTAGTTTCTCAGGATTTCAAAAAGCTTGTTGTGTTCCCAGCTATTTTCATATCTCATCCATGCATAATCCTCACATCAGTCCACCTACATCATGATCCATTTACATCCAAATTATATAGGTGCATCCTTAATCATCCTTAGGATACACATCCACTATCGATCCAAATCTTCTGAACTTCATTTGAAGTTATTATCCGAATCGACCTAGGTGTTTGAACCTAATCGTCATCCTTCAACATCTACTTAGGATCGCCATCTATCCTAAGTTGATCATCATTCTTGTCCCTATCAATCTGCTTCCATCTCAAGACAGATTTGGTGCCATGATCATCAGTTCATCCTTTAATCTGATCAAACAACACCTTAAGTCACCTAGGGTGATCTCTAAACCTAGTTTAGAAACCCTTCCAATCATCCAATCAATCGATCCCTGATCTAATTTCATCCAATCCTATCAATTGTTTATTGATCAATCCAATCTAATCCAATCCAATCGTATATTTATCCAATTATCTAATCAATCGATCTATCATCCAATCCAATGAATCAATCTAATCATCATTTAGATCATCATTTAAATTGCATCTTAGAAGCTTAGTTACATTTTAGACCACCTAGTTTTTTTGCACGTTCATGCCCATTCAGACCTGTTCACAAGCAAAAAAGAAAATGGCAGACCAACAAGCTTAAGGTTCCCAGCCAAACATCCCACAAGATCCTAACAACCTTCCAAATATCCCACAAGATCCCCATAATGATTTTTCATCACAATCCAATACTGACATCCAAAACACCATACCACCCAGTGATGAGAACATGGTTAATCAACCCAAAGTCATTGTTGATGAATACCTTAATGATCTTTTTAATGTTAAAATGATGGATCGTCTCCTCAATAAATGTGGGGACAATATTCTTACCACTCTACTCATGAGAGGAGTCAAACCACCATCCGATTTTGATGTGTCACAATATGTCAGTGCCCACACTCTTCCTACACTGGCTAATCCACAAACTTCAAAAAATGTCCCAAGGAATTCATATGTCCCCGAAGGTGCACCCACGATGAATTGGCATCATCCTAAGTTTGGAAACACTATGATACACCAAGTTGTTAGTTATCCTCATCTCCCAACTACAACCTCTACAAGACAACCCGAGCATCACAATCCCTATGCCTACGACATGCCACCATACATCCCATCCGCTCCACCACTTCCAACTCAACATCCTATTTAGTCACCTATCAATACCAGGGGCATACCTACCCTTGCATTAATGCCACCTCTAGGATCTACCTTCGTTAATAACTTGCCACCACCTGCATTCCAACAACCTCCTACTTCTCCTCACTAATCCACTTCATTTCCAACACCACCACAACCCACTACTATTGGTGTTGCTTCATCCCTACCACCTCATCAGCAACCTTCGTAGCACAACATTCCCATCCCACAACAAAACTTTTCAATTCATATTCAACCACCACACTAGGTTGTAAAAACTATATCTCAGCCGCTGCAACTGTTGCATGGCACTTCTACAATAGTCCCACAATAACAACATATTCCATCTCGCTTATCTTACCAACAATTGCCACAACAACATCCTCCATAGTAGCATATACACATTCCTATGCAAACACAAAATAGTCCTCTTACAAAATATCTTTATCATCCATCTAGCACATACATTGCTCCATCCTATCTCAATTCAAATCCTCATCAGGCTGTTTAGAACCAAACACGGACCCAACCGCCACTTTACACCAATCCTCTATAGTCACATACCAATCCCTACCAACAACCTTCAAATCCACCCCCATACGTCACACAACAACTCACTATTGCACATCAATAGCAATTTTATCCACCCTATCTCCAACAACAACAATCCTACCAACAGGGTGCACCTTCCATCTCTTACTACCAACAACCATCGTTATATCAACAAAGGGGTCCTACCTCTTTGTATTATAAAAATACTACAAAATAGTAGGGTGCTTCATCCACTTCTTATTACCAACAACAACCACCCTACCAACAAATGGCTTTCACTCATCATAATCCATCATCCTCCTATCTGCCATACATCAATTCATAATCCGTTTAGACCAATCAGAGCCAACAAACACATCCTTATGCCCATGATCCAGCTGATGCAATACCATATGTACAATTAGCCTACTCCAACCCTTACAAAACCAATCAACAAAGACTTGGAAGAAGTCAAAGCTGCGTTGAAGGACTTACAAGCTGGGATGGGCAAACAATCATTCAAGTTTGAGGACATTTGTCCCTATCCATTTGATCCCTCCATTTCCTTGGTTCCCTTCCCTAAACACTTTGAAATACCAAAATTTGATAAATACAAGGGAACCAAAGATCCCAAAGCTCATCTACAAGAGTTTTATGACCACTACCAAGAAGTCATGCACAATGACAACTACCTCATACGACTGTTCCCTAAAAGCCTATAGGGGGTCGCTCTTAACTGGTTCAGGGGTCTTGAAAAGGGATCCATCAAATCCTTTGTGTAGCTATCAGAATAATTCATCTCCCAATTCTCCTTTAATCTAGAGAAGGATATTGACACACTTGATCTCCTGAAAGAAAAACAACATGATGGAGAGACCTTTGCAAGCTATCTTTAAAGGTGGTGATCCTTAGCCAACCAAATGAAATCCCCACTGAGGAAAAATACATGGTTACATTGTTTATGAAAAATTCCCATCCGGTAATGGCTCACAACTTCCAAATCCACTGCATCACCACCTTTGTGGCACTAGTGGAGAAGGGTCCTATCCTAGAAAGAACCCTTGTTGCTAAAGGGCAGGTCAAAATTTTCAATTATGATAAAGAGAGATCCTTTGGGGATAAAACTCGTTATTGAAATAAGAATAAGAATGTTGTCAACGAGGGTGTCACTAACACCAAACATGTCCAAGTGGCTACCACCTCACAAAAATATCCTCCTCAACAAAAAAAAAAAAATCCCAAATGCCATATCCGTGCCCCAAGGAGCACCCCATCAACAATCAAATCAAAACAAACAAGGGGGAAATAAATGTTAGTTTACTCAGTTGGGAGAACCCCTAAGCATCCTGTTTAGCAAGCTCCTCCAAGCTAAATATCCCATCACTTATCTTGTAACTAAGCTCCTTGATGAGTCCAAGCCCAAGTTGACTTGGTTCAAAGAGAATGAGTATTGTGAATTTCACAAGATTAAGGGACACACATTGGATAAGTGCCAAAATCTAAAAATCTATGTCCAAAATCTCATAGATCGGGGTGAAATCCATATGGATGCTAACATGCCAACCTCATCTAATGCTCAGCTTCAAATATATCAAAATACCTTTCCCAAGCATAATCAAGGTCCTAGTACATCCAACTCCAATCCTAGACCTAGCAACAACAACCAGAATAGTAACACAAATAACATCAGCTATAAAAATATTCCATACAATTACCAAGGTGTTGTCACATATGTAGAACAAGTGGAGCCACGTGTATCCATGATACATGTCAAAGGAAAAGATCCAAAATGTGTTGTTACCACCCGTCGCACCCACATCATGGACCTAACAACCCCCGCTTCTACCCAACTACCTGTAGGACGTCAAAATCTGCAAGATAAACTTAAACCATTTCATGTTGTTAGCACAAAAGTCAGTTTAAATCAGCAACTTAAACATCCCTATGAAATATGTAGAATCATGTTAAACCATACAAACGAAAACAATGCAAAAAACATGAATCCTTCCTATCCCATAGTGGATTGGTGCTATCCTTTGTGTAGAAGGCAACCCTTTCCCAATCCCTTGATAAGCAAAATGATGTGATGAGCAAGATCAGTTCTCACGAATGGAGAGTAACCTTGCAATGAAAGTGTGTTGCTAAGCAAATGGTGTGGTGATGAACAAGATCAGTTCTCTTATGAAGAGAGTAACCTTGCAAGTGAGAATGTGTTGTGTGTTTGAAGGATGATTTGTGTTGAAATGCTTTGCATTTTATAGATTGAAAGATTGAAAGATTGAGAGATTTTGAGGAATGTGGGATTATTCACAAACCAATGACGAGGTGCCACTTGTCAAGTTGTGAGAGGGTGAGGAATGTGCAAGTCTTGGCCAATGTGCCAATTTGAATTTGAATTTTGCATGACTTGACATGTTTTGGGGGGATGAAAGGTGTAATAAATGCTATGTTGACTTGTGCAAATAGCATTTAAAACCTTGTTGGAAGGGACAAGTCCCTTTTGGGGGGAAGATTCAAATTGGAAGAATATTCCATTTTGATGCCATTTTGAATGTAATTAGAAGAAATAATAAATCAAATAAATGATTTATTGGTGCAAGTGGGTGGGTTAGTTAGGAGTTTGGATTTGACTCTAGTTGAGTCAAAAGCTAGAGAATGATAATCATGATTAGAAGTTAATTAATGTAGATTAATTAACTTGGATGATATTAAGAAGTGACATTTGATAAATCAAATGAGAAGAACTTTAAGGATTTGATTAAATAATTTTGATTTATTTAATGAACCTTAGTGAATTAATCAATAAATTGCTTTAATTAATTAATAGCAGAATTTGATGTTAGTTAGAGCGAGATATATGATGTCAGTTTTGCATGTCTACATTTTGCCCCTCTTTGAAGCAATGTACTCGTTGCATTGGTTCAAAGAATGATTCTACCGACATCGAAATTAAAAAATTCTTTGGTTTTTTCAGATGCCCCAGTGGAAAATAAGTACGTTAGTACATTGCCCCCTCGAGAGATCGAGCGAAAAGATACAATTTGAGGTGGATCTCGTGACAAAGAGGTTCAAAATGGATGTATGGATGGTAATGATGATGTAAATGAGATGTTCAGAAGATGCTTAGAATAACAAATCTATATTATTTTAAGCATGTTAAATGATTATGCGATGCATGTGAGATGGATGAGATGGTATGACGTTGTCCTGATATGATGGTATGGCATGATTATGTAGAATGAGAATACGGATGCAAGATGGATGCATTGTTAGCGTGAAAGAAGATAAAAGAATGAGAGGGATGAACCCTTAAATTCAAGAAGATGAAGAAGTCCAACAAGTCTCCTTTATTAGAGATGATGATGAAAGATGATGATGTATTGCTTATCCAGGAATGGGAGATAAAGAGCGTAACTTTCTTTACGTTTGATAACACACATAGGTGCGATGCATCAAGGTATTAAGAACCAGGATGGCATTGCACCTAGTGTGATGGACTCTGACTCGGCAATCAGATAGGAGTGATCTTGTTCACACTTGACATACGAAAACCTTGCTAGGACGGACCCAACAAAGAAAGTATTCGCCAAGTTATTTTACAAGATCATCCAACAAGCACAACAGATAAAAAGATAATGATCATTGCCCCATTCCTTTCTCTCTAAACCTGTTTTGTTTAGGCATCATCGAGAGGTCCTTGGAATGAGCGCAAAATAAGATCAGTCAACAAGACCAAGATAAAGTAAACAAACAAGATGATGTTCTTCATACCGCTAGCCAAGGCTAAACTATTGTGGGGTACCTGATGCTTATGTCCATCGTGGGAAAGCTTCATCCTAGGACATGTAGTGATCAGGGTTTTGGTGAGACTGATTGGGTGATAAGCTATTGATACTCCGAGTTGACCAACATGTTGACTTACGGATCTAGACTTGAGACTCTGACGATTAGGTGTTCACTTTAGAACCTGCTAAACTTGCTTCTGACTAACTCACCAAAGGGTGAAAGCGACGATGATTTATTATGAGTGATGACAATCACGGGTGAAAGCGAGATGAAATGGATGTACCATTTTGGTTTTTTCAAATGTTTTGAGGCTGTTTTTTGGAATTTTTGAGATGTTTACAAATGTTTTTGGTATTTTCAAGATTTATGAATGTTTTTGGATTTTGTGTCAATTGACTTGACTACGGATGAGATAGATGGGAAAATGGATGCCAATGCGACGGACGCATAAAGAATGACCTAAATGTAAAAAAGATAAGCAAACGAATGCCAATGCGACAGACGCCTAACTAGATGGGAAAATGGATGCCAATGTGATGGACGCATAAATAAATGGGCAAACGGATTGCCAATGCGATGGACGCATAAATGAATGGGCAAACAGATTGCCAATGCGACAGACGCATAAATGAATGGGCAAATGGATTGCCAATGCGACGGACGCATAAATGAATGGGCAAATGGATTGCCAATGCGACGGATGCATAAATGAATGGGCAAACGGATTGCCAATGCGACGGACGCATAAAGGACTGACCTAACTGTCTCGGGGGATGATCAAAGATCAACCTTGCCTACGTTCAAGCTCAGAGACGACGTAGTTCGACAAGGTGAAAGACTGACAAGACTAAATGATGAATTTTGAAGATTTTCTGATATTTCGACATGTTTTTGGATTTTTTGAATGATTTGGATGTTTTTGAAATTTTTGAATGAGTTTTTTGAATGTTTTTTATTTTTTGATGAATTTTTTGAATGTTTTTGGCTTTTTCTGATGAATTTTGACAATTTGGATATGATATGCATGATATCAGTGCTTTGTTTTGGGATTTTGTTGGAAACCAAGCTTTAATGTTGATCAATCGGATTGATGGATTGATAGTTTGAAAAAGTGATAATGCACTTGTAAGTTCCAGGAAGTTGTGTTATCCCAGAGTAAACTCATACAAAAAGGATAATTTGGCTAGGTGTGTTAAGCCAAACAAGGTGATTATGGATTTGATAATTTGGCTAAGTGTGTTAAGCCAAACAAAGTGATGATAATGAACTTGTAAACCCAAGGAAGTTGTGTTATCCTAGAGTAAACTCGTGCACAAGATGATAGTTTGACTAAGTGTGTTAAGTCAAACAAGATGATGATTGATTGGATTCGATTGATCAAGATTGATGAAGCTTGGTTTGGAACAAAATAGCTTTGATGATTTGATGTGACACAGATGTACGCATTAGATGTGACTGATATGGATTGTTTGGATTGATGTTGGATGAAAGATCATGGTTGATAAGGAACGTCTTCCTATCAAAATATGCCATGGGCTAAAAAATTCTTTGATCAATTTGATTTCACATTTGCCAATGTTTGGATCACCACATAAGTTGGATGATATATATCAAGAGTTATTCCCAAAGCAAGATGTAAATATCTGCCCCCAGTGTCTAGCAATGTTTGAACGACCATGGGTAGATTCTTGGATACGAATGGATATGGATTATCTTGCGATAAGATAAGGTGTTCGAATAGAGGAATGCTCATTCGGATAATGCTTCAAGGCTCAGATAGCGTTGGATAGGATGGGATCAATGAAAATGACCCATGTCAAGATGTTTACCATAAATAAGTGTAAAGTGTGCTCCAAAATTTTATCAAGATCAAGGTAACTTGGACCTTGGATGCAGATGGATAAAATGTGTTGGATAAACAGATTTATGGATGAACGAATGATATGGCTGGAATGCTAGCTTTATTATGGATGCGATAAGATGCTTTCTCCTGAACTGGCGCACATAGATGCTTGATTCTACACATGACGCCTGTTTGCCAGGTTTTCATCATGGTACTTGTCCAAAGCGCCACCGAAGCGGTTTTCACTGGAGGACGATTTTTTTCTTTACTGTTTTCAATCCTTTTTTTGATTTTTTTTGGATTTTTTGTATTTTTGTATTTTTTTGTTGTCACCAAGACACCTATTTGCCAGGTTTTCATCAAGGTGACCATTTTTTCAGGACATTTTTTGATTGTTTTTTGTATTTTCTGAGAGATTTTAACCTAATGCTGAACCACCTGGTGGTGCTGATGTTGATGCTTCTGTCATAATGTTTCATCGATATCCTGCTTGTAGAAGTTGTCTTGCCAAGATACATGCACTTGAATGCAACTTTTGAGATTCTTGATCTGCTTTGCTGATACCAGAGTTAACTCTGTCTTTGTGCGCCCATCGTGATAGGGTGCCTTCTGAATCCTTATGATGAAGGGTCGCCGCCAATACATGGTCAATGTGAGAATTGGATATCATGCGTGGAGGCATGGATGGAGTGTGTTTAGGAGTAACAGATGGATTGGTCGATGGTTTGGAACCTTTGACTCTCCAAACTTGGGAAGATGAGCAATAATGGGTGGATATGGAAGTGTGCATGGAATTTGGACCAACTGCTTGATACACTTTGTACGTTGCTTGAGAAGCCTGCTTTTTCCTTTGTGGAAATCTTTGATGGATACTTGCCCCATTTTTATTTTGCCCCATAGTTTCTTTGACTGATGGAGTTTGATAGGGATAATCTTTCTTTGTATTTTTTGGTATCCATATGTACTTGATTTGTCCAATATGCTTCTTAGCTTCTTTTTCTTTGATAACGTTCTTCATGCTTTGATTCAAGTCTTTCTTTTGATGTTGGTCCCAATTCATGGATGGGGTGATCGGTGGATGAAGATTCGTGATATGGCGGGTTGTAGGATTGGCATTGGTTTCATCATAAGGATTCTTCGTGCTCCCTATGTTGACGTTTGCTTGAGGCGAAGTTGCCCCTAGTATGGTGATAGTATTACTGATATGTTGAGATCCCTTGATTGTTGAGTAACCAAGGCCTTGACGTTTAGGATTGCCAAAAGTCTGCACTGGTTCCAAGATACCCTATTCATGTAGGCCTAATCCTCTGCCTTGATAATTCATCTGCTGAAAAAGTTTATTTGCAATAGGATATGATTTACCTTGGAAACAAGGTGTTGCTCCTTCTCTGCTTTGTGGTGGACCTTCAAATGTGTCAGCTTCTTTATTGATGAGATAGCTTGCTCTAAGAAAGGTGAGTGATCCAACTTTATAAGTGATGGGATCCTCCACATGTGGGATAAATTCCTGATTGATATCTTCAACTTGATCTTGTGACATATCAGATTGTAGTGCTTCTTCAAGAAGTGTTGATGCTTCACTGTCATTGTAAAAGTCTTCCTCATGATTTATTCTTGATATGCTTTCAAATGATTTTTCTGATTCACAACTTTTGTAGAAACCTTCTTCATGACCCATTTCTGATATGTCTCTACATTTTTCTACATCTTGATCATGTGTAAAAATGTTAAGAGTAGGAGACTCTTGTTCGTTGGTAATGATTTGAAGAGTATGAGACTCTTGTTTTTTGAAGATCATCCACGTGTCCATCCAAAGAAAGCATCTCATGGGTAGATGGAGGAGTATGTCCTATGTGGATGTGGTCATCATTTGCGGCATCTTTTATAGATAAAAGAGTGCCCATTAGATCATTGTAGTATCTCGGAGATACAAATTCTTGATTTTGACTAATTCTGGAATTGCTTTCGCCATGCTTTTGATCAAGTTCTTGACATGGGTCAATTTCAAAGGATGGACTTCTTTCTTGGATATCTTCATTAGGAAGTGGCTCAATATTCTCTTGAACTTTGAGAGGATTTGGATCAAATGTTGAGATAGGGATTCCTTCAATATCTTTAACCATGAGGTCAAAGAATGTCAATATGTTGTTGGAAGGGCCATTGCTAGACCTTGATGGAAGATTTTGATCATGCTTTGGAATAAGTTCTTGAAATATGTCCTCTGACTCGTTAGGTGATGTAGAGACATTGTTAACACGATCATTGGTGGATGGATCTTGGTTTATGTCAATGGCATCAAATAATGTTAACACATCTTGAAATAGATCGCTAAAAAGTGGCTCTTGATGAACGACGATTTGATCAATGGATGGGGTAGACATATCTTCAATGTGCTCATTGATGGATTGATTTTGATCATTGTTTTCAACAATTTTGGTGGAGGGATTGTCAATGTTCTCCAACATAGGATGAAATGATGTTAATGTTTCTTGGATTGGATCATTGTTGGGTATCGTTAGTGAGTTTTGATCGTGATTGAAAAGTGACTCTTGGTGTGTGATGATTTGATCATTGGTCAAGGTTGAAACATCTTCAAAGTGCTTATTGATAGATTGATCTTGATTTTTGTTTTCAACAATTGCGGTGGGAATCTGTTGCAAGCTTTGTTGTGGGAGTAAGGCCTGCGTTTTCTGCTGAGCCAACAACGCTTGTTGTTCATCATGTTGTTTCTGTGCCAACAAAGCTTTTTGTTTGGATCTTTGTTGTGCTACTTCTTCTTGGATTGCTTTCAATAGTGCGTAGAATTCTGCTTGCGCTTGCGCTTGTTGGGCTACTTGAGCCGCTTGTGCTTGCTAAGCAACTAGCTGTGTAGCTTGTTGGGCTTGGAGTGCCTTTTTGTGGGAATCTTCTTGAGCGGCTTGCAACATGATGGAGAATGAATTGGTCGTGTTGTGTTTTGGCGGTGGTGGTGGTGGTGGTGGAATGGGAATGGTTTTGATTGTTGGGGTTGCTTGGATGGTTTCCATCTGTTGTTGTGATATCGATGGAAAAATGGGATGATTTGGTATGATGTTTTGATTTGGCATGATATATTGAAATTGAACATTGTTGTGGTTGGGAATCATATTGCCTTGATTTAGGTAACTTTGATTTTGCATGGTGTTACCTTGACTTGAATCAACATATGGAGTTGCCAATATATTGCTAGGATTTTGAACAACATTAGGGGGATTTGCAAACATGTCGACCCCAAAGTTTACCAAGTGTGGATTTGAAATGGTCATGTTTGGTAAACTTGCACTTGGTATGTATGGATTTGGTGGGATGATGTTGTTTGGAAAACTCATGCATTGAGTGTTTGGTTGATAGATTTTCAGATTTGGACTTGGTTTTAAATCTATCATTGGGAAAGGTGTTCCAAAATTTGGATCGGGCATACTCACATTCATTGTACCATTGATGTTTGTATGAGATAATGCTCCCATGTATGCATTGTACAAGCTTTGATAATCAAATGGTATTGCAAGGCTTGGATAGTTTGGTTGAATCGAATTGCTCATGATGGATGGATCAAGTTTATATTCCATGTCCCTCTTGTGTTGAGATCGAGTTTGAACCATAAAATGAAGATCAATTTTCAAGAATGTAAGAGATGAACCTCTAATCTTTTAGATCGGTCTAAACCTTAGGTTCAAAGAAGCGAAGAACTAGGATAATTGAAGGATCAAAGCAATGATGAGGATGAGAGAAACGAAAGATGAGTGATATGGATGAATGGAACTCTTAAAGAAACTTTGAAGGAAATGCTAAACTTTTAGGACTTGATTTGATCGTGGTTGGATTGATGGTTTGAGTACATGTGCTAAGTCAAACAAGATGATGCTCGTAAACCCTAGGAACTTGTATTATCCAAGAGAGAACTCGTGTATAAGATGATGGTTTAACTAGATGTGTTAAGTCAAACAAAGTGATTTGATTTAGCCTAGAAGTTTAGCATAACAAATGTTTACAAAGTTTCCAAGAGTTGTTGGTGAAATGGAAATTCGATTGATGTTGATGGTTGAGAGATGGATGAATTTGATTGAATTTGATCCTAGACTTGACCTAGAATAACACTTCTGCTTACAAGACCTCGGTGTTGAAGGACACGCTATATTTCCTATGAGAGGAAAGTAAACCTTTCAAACAATTCAGGATCTCAAGACGCTCCTCACTAGCTTTCAGACTAAGCTTTTTGAACTTCGGTTTTGGGATTTTGATCATGTTAGAAAACACATGTGTAATCAAATTTGTCTTTTATCTTGGTTAAATGAGGTTCTTTTTATCCAAGACACTTGCTTGCTTAGGTTTTCAAACTATATGTCTGATGTCCCATTCTCTTTCTCATTCCACAAGGTCCTTTATGCGAAAATCGAGGAAAATAGGGCAAAAGTTCCTTATGTTTATCCTTATTGGAAACAAATGATGGTAGAATTTGCACACTTAGAAACCTCTAGGAATGTGATCCCTAGGGAAAGCAAGAGTGGGAAAGTTCATCAAAGGATATTTGTTTCTTCCAAGGTGTTTGAAATTTGAGGCTCTTGTGTATGTTTGTTTTCCAAATTTTTGAATCCAAGCAAAGTGTTTTTGATTCCAAGCACTTTTTACAACCCTAGGATGATGAGGCAATATCTTGTTGGGTTCCCACTTGGATAAATCCAGCTGCGCATATCTTGTGCGAATGGCTAAATGCTTGACCACACTGGCTCCCCTCCACGGCACTCACTTATTCGGGTCAGCCAAGCATTAGTACCCATGAATCTCCCATGGCATACTTTCCATTTCCACAACAAGACCGCATGTTATGTGGGGCGGCTTCAGAGGACATGACCTCTTGCACCAACAAGATAGATAAGCTTTTGGCCAATTTCTAAACAAGGGGTTCTAATTCGGGCATTCCGTTCGTGGGGGATTATCCAACATCGGCGAGAGTCCATTGCTGTCCATCTCGTCGGAATAATCCTCGTGATATTGGCCTTTGTTCCAATATCCACACTTATATCCTGGGTGGAAGTCGCTTGGCTTTAGCGTGTTCCCGGTTGGGTCATTCCCTTGGGTGAGTACTTTTTCCCACAAGGCAGGCCCTCTAAGATAAACAAAAGCGAGCTAACATATCTCGTCATTCACACAACCTTCATTGAAAAACAAAGGGGAGAACCTCCGTAATATATCGTGCTCACACTCGCATGTTTTGTTCAATTTTAGATCCCAAATTGAAGTGTGGAGGCAATATTTTTGACAACTTAATATCATAAAAAAAAACTTTTGATTCTCAAGATCGCCGTGAGGCACAAGAGAAGCGCATACGTCTTTTTGATGATATTATTTTGCGAAAAAGATTGCAAAATCTGACAAACAGTTGTTCATTTTAAGTCCAAAAAGCAATGATGAATTCGTTTTAAGCACCAAAATCCAAGTGTGAAGGTTGCCTTGTTCAATTTTAAGTCCAAATTGAAATTCTAGTAAGTGTCTAAGGTTCTTTTTAACCAACTTTGAAAAGATCAAGTCAAGTGATTAATTTTAAACCCAAAAGGAAATGTGAGTTGGTTTAAAACAGAAAACTAAAACGTGAATTGGAGCCCTGGATTATAACCACAAGCATTGAAAAATGCTTTTCAAGTCTTAATTTTGAAACTTCTCAAGCTCCAATTCGTTCGCCTTTGTTTAGTTTTGACACTTGCCTCCAACATCAACCTGACAAAATAGTACAAAGTTATGAACAAGGAGATGTATGATATTTTTCTAAACTATACAAGAATGCACAAGGTATGTCAACTATGTGATGAACTTCTTAGAGAAATAAAACAAGTCATCAAGGCCCTTGAGTTCTATGATAATTCACTAAAGTCTTTTATGTAAATTTATGCACTATTTCAGCTCTTCTTTAACTAAAATATTTAAAAAAATATCAGCCGAATTATATGCAAGAAGAGCTCTGATTTAACAGCAAGAATCCATAGATTAATTTAGACAATTCAAAATATTGGATTTGTAAGGAAAATTTAATCAAAACATCAACCCAATTTGCACTCTCCTGGATCTGCTCAAACCTGTAACAAAAGACAGTATTTCAATTCTCAAAACAATAAAAATTTGCAAATTTAAATGATTGAAAATTTGAGAGTGCAACTGCAAAATTAGTGATAAAGTCGATTGTCTTTCAATAATCAGATAACTCCTTAGTAATTATTATAATAAATACTTCAACACTACCACCTCATACTGTCTGTCGCACCAATCTGAATGTGATAAAGTTGTCAGAGAAGACTGAAACAAGGTACGTTGTATATGTAATTGATGCACAATGGATGGCGTTGGGGTTTGATGTTTATTTGAACATAAAATAGAGGCGTACAGTCCTACCTACTACATTCAAAGGCAGTCAATAAAAGATCCAATAACAGTTAGAACAGATCAAATCCAACTAATATCAGAGATCTAGTAGTAAGAATAGATCATATCGAATTTATGCCACTAAGTTAGCCATTACCCATCAAACTGGGCGCTAAGAGTAAATAGCAGAAAAAGCCATGGAAAACTTTCAAAAAATGTAGGTAAGCGGGCCTCTTTATCTTCACATTTTTGACTGATATTGTTTTACTCCATGGTGGCAGTGTAGTGTGAGTGACTCATCCATCAAGGCACACCAGCAGCATAAAGGTTAGAACTCATAAATGCATAAATGAATCCAAATGTGGATCCAACGTCCCACAAAGAGCCGCCTCTACAAGTAGTCAACAAGGTAGCTACGTAGGTATTAAAGTGATTTGTTGTTTAGCATCAAAAATCCTGTACACCACTTGGCCTGGCAGATTTTATACAAATACCTGAAAAAGGTTTTTTTAGTTCAATGTTAATGTTGGCAAAGTGGAAAAAGTAATTTATTGTGTGGCAACACTAAGCAGTGGCTCTTGAATGACTTGCATGACACCAATTATTCGACTTAGCCTTGCACTAATAACGAAGATGTTCACAGCCTGCAATATTTTAATAAAAAGACAATAGCAACTTGTTGATTAATTGCTTTATCTATATCACGTCAATTTGACCAGTGTTTTGTGATGGTTACAATTGAACATTAAAAACTTGTCATATCAAACTTAGATCCCTATTTTCATAAGCAAGCATCACAGTAATTGTAGTCAAAATTAATGCAAGTAGCAGTCGCTTTCCACTGTGAAGTAAATCTGCATAGATAAGCTTTTAGATCTTATTTTGGACAACACCTCAGACCATATCACATGGCAACATGATGGATTTAAATGCGCTCAAAAAAAAAAAATTCCAATCTCTGAGAAACTCAAGTATTGTGTGTGACAGCAAGATGTAGGTTGTATGAAAATCTCGGGCATAACCTATTGATGATTACTACGGGTGCGTATGCATGATGTGTTGTATATTGCGCATGCTACTCATGAAGATTTTTATTTGTGTTGATAAAGAAAAACCAGTGCAGTCCACAGTGACCGTAATAAATGGATACTCTTTAATTTTGATCATGTCGAATCTGAATGATGATGAACTCTGATAGAGATGACCAAATATTTGGTAGATATGATAATATACTCATCAAACCATACACTGTCACACAATCTTATGCCCGATTCTAACAAACATTAAATAATTCTGCCAAATGGTAGTGTCTTTCGTGATGACCAACCAAGCCAGGGAAGACATGAAACACAGTTGTCATCATGGTGATAACATTTGCTTTGGAAACCAAGCTTCTTCGGACAATGAACCTACCATTCGCCGTACTTGTCAACAATAAACAAGCAAATCAAATCATCGCTGTCTAATATGAAATCCACTGCCTAGACAAGAATATGCTAAAGATAGCACTGCGAGATCTACGTAAGCAATCGAGGGAATCGAACATAATGTTTGCAGAATATTGCAAGGCATTCATGAGTGTAATTAACACTGGTTAGAAACCCACTGACAACCTCCCTCTCATTTCTATAGTGCAGGTAGAGCGAGGAGGTTCCTCCATCGTTTCACGCATTGAGTGGTATGGGGGTGTGGGTTGAGTCCTCACAGCCGTATGAGAAGCAGAGCAAGTAAAAAATAACACCAAATACACGTGTAAAGGACATAGGCACAGATATCATAAGCACCGGTCAAGAGAGGGGTCATCAGCTTGGTTAATGGACGCTTCTTGGTTTGGCTACTGTCCTCATGCCGCCCTTCTCATACTAGTTCATTCAGCTTCTATGTCAGTATTAAAAGGAAAAACCGAGATTATGCCACCATTAATGATCAAATGTGCTTGTAAATATCAAATTTGAATCCTGTCACAGTAATGAAAACAGTCCACCACAAAATGGCTTCTTTTATTGTTTATACTATACAGGAAGCAGGCACAATTATCACTTCATATGGGAAAGCAAAAGGAAGTTCAAATTCCATAGCTGCAGTGGAGAGATCCAGCCGGGAGCTGGACAGTCAAACTCATACTGATTCTAAAATATTTAGCTAAAAATTTCTGGTCGAGGGTACATTAAGGACTCTTAAGTGGTGGTGAAGCTAAAGAGCAAACACATGGTTGGCATTTTTCTGGCATGCTTGGACAGACTTGTGCAGCTGAACGAGGTTTCAAATTTACAGAATGCAATCATATAAAGAAAGGAACACAGCACCATAATGTGAAAGTATAGATGACACTCATTAGTTTGTTTTTTTTTTTCTTCAAGAAATGTACTCAAAATGTAGAAGCATAGACAAAACATGTTAGCCTTTTGAAACTTTCCAGCAACTTGAAATTGAATGCTAGATTGTCATAAGCTATTAGAGTAACCCCATATGAACCTGAATGCTATAACTGAAATCTAATGTTTAAACTGTTGGAGGCTGGCCCTCCTTCTAGCGCCATTTGTAGGACGTCAAAATCTGCAAGATAAACTTAAACCATTTCATGTTGTTAGCACAAAAGTCAATTTAAATCAGCAACTTAAACATCCCTATGAAATATGTAGAATCATGTTAAACCATACAAATGAAAACAATGCAAAAAACATGAATCCTTCCTATCCCATAGTGGATTGGTGCTATCCTTTGTGTAGAAGGCAGCGCTTTCCCAATCCCTTGATAAGCAAAATGATGTGATGAGCAAGATCAGTTCTCACGAATGGAGAGTAACCTTGCAATGAAAGTGTGTTGCTAAGCAAATGGTGTGGTGATGAACAAGATCAGTTCTCTTATGAAGAGAGTAACCTTGCAAGTGAGAATGTGTTGTGTGTTTGAAGGATGATTTGTGTTGAAATGCTTTGCATTTTATAGATTGAAAGATTGAAAGATTAAGAGATTTTGAGGAATGTGGGATTATTCACAAACCAATGACAAGGTGCCACTTGTCAAGTTGTGAGAGGGTGAGGAATGTGCAAGTCTTGGCCAATGTGCCAATTTGAATTTGAATTTTGCATGACTTGACATGTTTTGGGGGGATGAAAGGTGTAATAAATGCTATGTTGACTTGTGCAAATAGCATTTAAAACCTTGTTGGAAGGGACAAGTCCCTTTTGGGGGGAAGATTCAAATTGGAAGAATATTCCATTTTGATGCCATTTTGAATGTAATTGGAAGAAATAATAAATCAAATAAATGATTTATTGGTGCAAGTGGGTGGGTTAGTTAGGAGTTTGGATTTGACTCTAGTTGAGTCAAAAGCTAGAGAATGATAATCATGATTAGAAGTTGATTAATTTAGATTAATTAACTTAGAGGATATTAAGAAGTGACATTTGATAAATCAAATGAGAAGAACTTTAAGGATTTGATTAAATAATTTTGATTTATTTAATGAACCTTAGTGAATTAATCAGTAAATTGCTTTAATTAATTAATAGCAGAATCTGATGTTAGTTAGAGCGAGATATATGATGTCAGTTTTGCATGTCTACATTTTTCCCCTCTTTGAAGCAGTGTACTTGTTGCATTGATTCAAAGAATGATTCCGCCGACATCGAAATTAAAAAATTCTTTGGTTTTTTCAGATGCCCCAGTGGAAAATAAGTACGTTAGTACACTACCATTTTTCAATTCAAAGTACAACATAATTGATCACTTAGGTAAGACCTTGACTCAGATTTCTATCCTAGATCTGCTCAAGTCTTCCCCTATGCATCAAGATATACTGAATAAGGCCTTATAGAGAACTCAAGTCCCCAATGACATAGATCCCACACAATTGCAAGCATTGGTATGAAATCTATCCACAACCTACCAATTAGGTTTTAGTCAGAAAGATATGCCACGCCTTTACTCAAGTCATAACCATCCCCTTCACGTTGAGGTTGGGTTGAATCATCATAAGGTAAAAAGGGTATTGGTAGATAATGGCTTTGCCCTAATTATTTGTACATTAAATTCTATACAACAGGTGGGATACACCCAAGTTGACCTAAATAATTAGGTTATCACCATCAAAGCATATGATAATGTAGAACGAGATTCTAGGGGCACTATTTGTCTTCCTATTTAGGTGGGCTGCATTGTGCAGTATACTATGTGTCATGTTTTGAACCTTGAACTTCCATATAACATCCTTCTTGGCCGCCCATGGATTCACTCTATGCAAGCCGTCCCATCAACCTATCACCAATGTCTGAAATTCCCATTTCAAATAATGGAAGTAACTATACAAGCCAACCCTCAACCATTTGAATACTATCGTGCACTAGAGGCTTCCTTTCCATGTTCTTATTACTGCCCTGGGGTAGAAATGGGGGCATCTCAAGCATCATATCCTCATCCATCCACCAACACATTAAATGCCACATCATCCATGCCATTATCCACACCTGGTTCCACCATCACTAAGGTCCAGATCATTGACAAGGGATGTGGTGAGTACGAAATGCATATGACATTGAATGTGGCAACCATGCCACCCTCACCCTGTACATTTGGTCAAACATCTCAATCGGTTCCAAAAGATGAAGAGAAGAAAATCACCCTCAATGCTTCAAATGTGGGGTCTAACACTTTCCACTCTCCTGGATTACGACAAGATACACTCGAAGATGACATTAGCCAGTGGGTGTACTATGAAGAAACTAAACCATCTCCCCCCTTAAAAGAATACTTCCAAGAGGCCTATCGCTGGCCTTCCAAGTTTTTAGAAAAGCATAACTATCAAGGGGGAGGCCTTGGTGTAATAGAACAAGGTAGACGACAACTAATAGAAGCTTCTATTCATCTGAAGAAGATGGGATTAGGCTATGATACTAAAAAAAAGGGTCTGATGGCATCCTTTAGTACTACTAAAAATGTTAGTGTAGAAGACGATTCCCTCCAGGACATACTAGAGGAGGAATCCATCATACATGCGTACGATGACGTTGATCACATCGACCTCCCTTCCATGTTTTGAATGTCTATCTGTTTGGACCATCGCCTTATCCATCAAACACCCCAAGCTTATAGAATATGACCTACAAGGTACTGCACCTCCCAACACCTTTCCCTTAGTGGACCAATATGTACATCTCATGGGATTGGGGGAAGATGAATGGCCCGGTCGCAAAAATAGAAAGAAACAAAATCAAAATGGGCCACCTAGTGAAAACCTCCCTGAGGCACTTTGTGACTTTGAAAAAGTCAAAAACAAAGGGTGTATCTACTAGTGAAAACCTCAAAGAGGTGCTAGAAGATGGATATGTTCATCTTCCCCTTTAAGGGACTCAACTATTTAGTTGATCATCCACCTTGATTGAAGAAACACAAGCAGTAAACTTGAGAATTGAGGAGAACCCAAAAATCACCTATGTGGCTAAGGTACTATCAGAAGAAGAAAAATCTACCATCACCTAGCTCCTTAAGGAATGAATCATCAACTTTTCCTGGACATATTAAGACATGCCCAACCTTGATCCTCCTTTGGTGGTACATCACCTAGACGTCCATCCTGATGCAAAACCTAACATGCAAAAAACTCAAGAAAATGCATCCTCAAGTGGCTTTACTAGTTAAGAAAGAATTGGAAAAGTTGTTAGAGGCAAGATTCATCCGATCAATTGACTACTTTGACTGGATCTCCAATATAGTTCCAGTTGCTAAACCCAATGGAGATATCAAAATCTATACAGATTTTTGAGACCTTAACAAAGCTTTTCCCAAAGATGACTTCCCCTTACCAAATATTGATATGTTGGTCGATCTCACCACATGACATGAGATGTTGTCCCTCATGGATGGTTTCTCTAGCTACAACTAGATTAAGATTTCCCCCAAGGATCAACAAAAGACCACCTTTACTACACGTTGGGGTACATTTTGTTATAATGTCATGCCTTTTGGCCTTAAGAATGCGGGGGCAATGTATCAACATGTTATGATGGTCATATGCCATGACCTCGTCTGTATAATCACAAAAGACTATGTTGATGACCTTCTAGGAAAATCAAGAGTGAGAGAACACCTTGCTATCCTGAAAAAGATTTTTGAATGTCTGGAACAGTACAAGCTATGCCTCAATTTGAAGAAATGTGTCTTTGGTTTCACATCTGGAAAAATCTTAGGGTTCATTGTCTCCTACAGAGGAACTGAAGTCGATCCTGCTAAGGTAAAGGAAATCATGGAAATGCCTCCACCTCGTAATCTAAAATAGATAAGAAGCCTGCAAGGTAAGTTCCAATCCATCTAAAGGTTCATTGCTCAATGAGTTGACAAGTGTCAGTTGTTCACACATCTCCTCAAGAAAGATATTGCATTTAAGTTGAACCAACAATGTCAGCTTGACTTTGATTTGATCAAAGAATATTTGGCTCACCCGCCTATTTTGAGAAAACCACTTCTCCTTTATATTTCAGCTACTTTTGTAGCACTGGGGGCATTGTTAGCACATCACAATGAGTCATCCAAAAAAATATCAATTTACTACATTAGCCAGAGCTTAGTAGGTTATGAGTTCAACTATTCCCTAGTGGAGAAGGCTTGCCTCGCTGTAGTCTTCAACTCGCAAAAGCTCATACACTACATGCTTGGTCATCTGGTCAAGCTAATCTCTAAGGTTGATCCACTTAAATATCTGTTATCAAGAACAACACTAACTGGCCACAAGGCTAAATGGGTCATGTTGTTAAGTGAATTCGACATAGAGTATGTGGATCGTAAAGTAATCAAAGGATAGGTAATTGTGGATCAACTAGAAGATGCTCCACTAGTAGATGCTTATCCTTTAGAAATACAGTTTTAGAAGCCACTACATGGACACTATACTTTGATGGATCACACATAAACAATGGATCAGGACCTAGAGTCTTGGTCGTCACCCCCCAAGGTGACTACATACCAAAGTCATTCAGATTGGCTTTTGCTTGCACCAACAACATTGTTGAGTATGAAGCTCTTCTCACATGCCTTGAGATTGTAGTCCAATGGTGTATCTCTCACTTGCATGTCTTTGGTGACTCAAAACTAGTTATCAAGCAGGTCAATGATGAGTTCCTAACAAAATATGACAAGCTATTACCCTACAAACATATGGTAGATGATTTCAAGAAGTATTTCTCCTACATCCAATTTGATCAAATACCCAAAGTACATAATAAAGCAATTGATGCCATGAAAACTATTGGTTCCTTCCTAGACATGCCTAGAAATTGTATTGAATGTGAGTTCCTCGTGGAGCAGCTATTAATCCCTGCATACAACATCCCTAAGAGTGAAATGGTCTGTGACATTGTAGGTCCTGAATCCCCTTAGTACCAAGACATCTACACTTATCTTCATGACAACACCTTACCATCTGACCTCACAAGTAACCAACGGAAATCCTTTATCCAATGCACCACCTGATACTCCATCATAGGTGATATGCTTTATCGGCGTAGGTATGATGGAACCCTCCTTCGATGTTTAAATGAGATCAAATCCCACACTGCATTGGTAGAAGTACATAGTGGTATCTGTGGGGCCCATTCTAATGGTATGGCCCTAGCTAAGAGGATTTTCAAAGCAGGATATTACTGGCCTACTATGGAACATGATTCCTGCGAGTTTGTCAAGAGGTGTCTTCCCTATCAGCAACATGCAGATCTGATTCATGCTCCTACACAAGAGTTACAACCCATCATGACACCATGGCCATTTTCACAATGGGGTTTTGATTTGGTCGAAAAGATTTACCCTCCATCCTCTGACTATCATACTTTCATCATCACAACCACTGAATACTTTACTAAGTGGGTGGAAGCCATATCATTCACCCAAATTAATAGTGTTCAGATATCCAAATTCACCCTTTACCATATCCTTTGTAGGTATGGAATCCCCTCTACCATCATTACTGACAACGGAAAACCATTCAAAAATAAGTACATGAAATTTCTCTATGAGACTTATCATATCCAACACTGTTGGTCTACCCCCTATTACCCCTAGGGTAATGGTTAAGCAAAAGCAACCAATAAAACCTTGATTAAAATCACTAAGAAGATGGTTAATAACATTGGTTGAGATTAGCATCTCCACCTCCATCCCGCCCTTTGGGCCTACTGCACTTCCATCCACACCCCCATTGATGCCACTCCATACTCACTATTTTATGGTGTCAAAGCTATCTTGCCAATCAAATTCAAAATCCCATCACTTCGCATATCTCTGAAGAATCTAATTAGTCAAATCCTACAACCATCTACAAGCCTATCAATATCAACTCAAGAGAAGCTACAATAGGAAAGTCTTCCCTCATCAATTCAATGTTGGCAACTTAGTCCTTAAAGAAAATCAACAGAATCAGCAAGATTGGGATAAGAAATGCAAGTTCAAAGCTAATTTGTTAGGCCCTTACGTTGTCACCACAAAATATGGTTCTAGAGCATACAGGTTGTCTACCCCTAAAGGAGAGCCCCTGGAAGAACCCATCAATATCATGCATCTAAAGAAGTTTTATACTTAGGTCAGCTGGGGTATCTTTCCTATTGAATCCCAAAAAAATACAAAAAAAGTAAAAAATTATAAAATAAAATAAAAATATATGAAAAATTCAAAAAAATAGTAAAGAGAAATAATTCATCCTATGGTGAAAACCACCCTTGCATGGTGCCTTGGATATGTATGATTGGTGAAAACCTGGCAACAGGCGCCATTCGTATAGGGCTTAATCATTATCTACCCTGTGTCTTAGTTACTTTGTGATTTATCCATCTAGATCTCAATATCCTCACCATCCTATCAATCCTATCCTCCTATCCGCTTGCATCATCTAGTCGCTTGGTATATTTTGGTTGAGTATTGGATGAAATTCATCTGCTATCTAACATCCTTAGCTTTTATCCCAATCTAAGCTTATGTCATCTCGTCGTTTTGGTCATCTCCACCTAGGATCATTCATCATGTTGGTCTCCATCTAGATCCCATCTCGTCTTCGATGAACTACGTTTCCCTTGCACTTTCACATAGGAAAGGTTGATCACTTGATCTGCCCTTGGGGCTTTGTTCCTTGTCATCTCCCTCTTGTTATTTGTCTCGTCTTCGGCGAACTACATTGCCCCTACACTTTCACATAGGCAAGGTTGATCAAATGATTCACCCCTGAGGCTATTTTGCTTGTCTGGTATGTCACCTCTTGTCATTTTCCCTTCTCCTTGTCGAATTGCATCACCTCTACGCTTGCACATAGGAAAGGCTAATCATTCGATCCACCGCCGAGGCATTTTTGTTTTCCTATTTGGTCCTTCATCATCTATCCCCATTTTCCTCTTTTTTCCCTTATCATCATTGGTCTTTCATCCTTTTCAAACTATGTTGCTATTGCACTTGCACGTAGGCAAGGTCAATCATTTGATCCACCTTGGGGATTTTCCTTTCCTTTCTTTTATGGTCGGTCCATCCGGTCATTGTCCTCCATCATTTGTCTTCGTTGTCCTTTTTCCGCTTGTATCCATGGCCTTTTCTTGAACTATGAGGGCTCTGCACTTTCATGTAGGCAAGGTTGTGTTGGTGTTTTAAATTTCCCATTAAGGCTTTGTAATTTTCTAAGAGGTTGCCAACCTCTATATTCAAAAATTCACAAAGTTAATGGCCAACTAAAAAGATTCAGTCAAAGACTGGTATCTCCTTCACTTTTGGCTCTATGCAACCAAGGAGGGATTTCCTACATGTGTTCATAACAATGTTTCATACCTCAGGAACACTTCTATACACATATACATTCCTCTAACTGCAACTAGACAACATCTATCCAGGTTTTGGCAAACCAAAGAGTAAGAACCACTATCTAAAGGTAGGAAGATAGATTTAGTATAAAGTTTGTATCTCCAGAGAAATAGGACTTGATTATCCAAAATGTTCAGATCATGAATCACCACACTTAGAGCCACAATCTTGCGCTTAAAATAATCTTACAAATACTATCCAATGCCTCATCCATTGGGCGAGAGTCATATAAAACATAATTTAGATATTATGAACTTATCACCATAATGCTTTGCAATCATGAGATTTTTCAATATATTAAAATGATACTTGTCAGTGAATCTTGAGTTTATGATCATAAACATGCAAGTCCTCTTCAAGCATTTGATTAACTCATTAAGTTAAAGCAAGAGAGTGAATTACACTTTCAAATACACCATTGAAACTGAATGAATAAACCCTTAATTAATCCCTTCATAATCCATGACACAAACACAGGAGATCAATTGGCTTAATAATTTGTTTAGATTTGTTTCAATATCAGTAATTACAAAAGTATAGCATACCTATTTCATACTATTCCCAACCTAGAATGATTTCCTAAATAATAATTTCAAAATCCTACAGTAAAAACTAACTGTACTCTAAGCCTCAAGATACAAAAATTTCTGACCCCTAACAATGAGCCATGAAATCTCCTTTATAGAACAGGAGAGCAACAAGCATCGAGCTCCATTATTAATTTCAAAATGAATTTCATTCTAATGAAAATGAAATTCGAATTCACATTCCTCATAATTAGAAAACATTGTCTATGATCCGAGGAATCAAAAAATTGTTACATAGTAACTAGTCGGAGAAAAAAAAAAGAGTGTGCCATGCACACACACATCCACATCCACAGGATGAACCACCAGGAAAATCACCACCCATGAACAACACACCCAACACCAGAAATCATTTGGTTGACACACGACCCCGGTACAAGCATTCGCTTCTGGTTCTTGCCTCAATTAGAGGCACTACTTTCTTCTTTTCATCACAATCAACATGAACTCTAGTAACCTGGCACGGTGCCATTGCAGTTATTGGTGCAACTGCAAGGACCTCTTCATCAACACCCATGAGCTCACTCAAGGTCACAAGATAACGATGATAATCTGAGTCAGTCTCAAAACCATCAGTGCTAGAACTTGAAGAAAGAACAACAAGGGAATTATAATGACATGGCCGCCTGGCTACACCTCGGGCACTTGTCTCAGGAGCAATAGGAGTACACTGTTCTTTTTCATGATGTGGATTCTTTGCACCTACTCTAGCACTTTGTCTCACCCTGAAAATATCCATTGAAGAAGTGTAGCTTGAAACTATAAGCAAATTCATGACCTGCAAATGGATCAACTCAAAATTGCAATGATAATACCGAGTAGTTCAACAGGCATTTTATAGAGCAAATTGATGTAGGGAATATTAATTGCTCAAATGCTCACATGATCATGCAAGCGATTAATGGTTGATTTTTTCACCACAAAATTATTCCAGACGTACAATCCATCATTGTATTTATCAAGAGGATATCGCTCGCACCCCAGGAAATCAGGAAAAGATCCACTAAAAAGCTTGTGCCATTAATGAAAACAAGTTGCAGAGCAAAAAATCCTCACATGGATGAATAGTAACCCTTGGAAATTGAACCGTTGATGTGGAATGGACTTGGCAAGTCGAACGACTCAGATCGAGTGAATGATAGTTGAAAATCCACATCAACAACTGGGAAATATCACAACCAATCACAACCCACGAAAATAGGGGGTTTCAATCAGACAGTAAGCCCCACTCAACCTTGTTGCTTCAAGAGCCAGGGTACATGTCACCTTTTCACAAACCTCACAGTACTTTGGGAACATTTACTCTGATCGTGCGAGGCCTGCGAGGGATGGTCATCATTAACCCTTGTCAATTGATTTTGCTGGTGAAATGATGGCCACTAACTTTGTGAATTTTTGAATATAGAGGTTGGCAACCTCTTAGAGAATTATGAAGCCTTAATGGGAAATTTAAAACACCAACAAAATGGCAAATCCATTGGGGAACTATCAAACTCAAAGTCTCTAGTACAGATCTGGTATAGTCAGAGTCATTAGTCATGATATTCATCGTTACTGGAAATGAATTGTTTAAAATGTGTGCATATATCTGTCATGTCTAGTACATGCCTCTAGTTTTTGTATGTTCTTTGTCAGTGTGTCAGGTAATGTTTAGGATCTTATCCAAAGTCATGAGTGCAAAAGCGAAGTGCAATCACTTCATAATTCCCAACATTTTGGGTGGTGACTCTAATATCTCGAACAATAATTCTCATATAAAGTACCAAAAGCAATGTACAAAGGAAGGTCCTCGTGCACCGACAGTCATAAAGAAGACTAGAAGCTATTCAAAAAAGAATTTGGAACCAATGATAGAGCTCGAACCTGGACAGGACAAAAAATGGGTGAAAGTAAGTGATACACCAAGTAAGTCTATTTCGTCTCTTGTTGTTTCTTCTCCTACTTTACATGCTAAGGTAAATAGTGCTTTTATCAGTGGAGATACATTAGAAGTTGCTATATCTAATATGGATCATGGTAGTTTTCCTACTGAAATGACTCATGAAGTTGAAAATGATATGTCTAAAGAGGAAGAACGGTGGGGTTTCTGGGAGTAGGATAATCAATTCTAGGAAGTCACAACACCTGATGTTGTGTCTGTCTTCACTAGACAAAATTTTAAACCATGAGGGGTCTCTTTGGATGAGGAATTACCTTTTCCTCAAGACGAGGATCAGATAGAGCTGCCTTATTATACGACTGCTCCAAGTGAGGTAGGAGATATCCTCAAAAATGAAACGGATATAGATAGACATATGAAAACCTTGATGGAGGAAGAAAAGAGACTATAGGAAGGAGATGTAGAAGGATAAATAGAATCCAAGAATTTAATACTGACATACAAATCACTAAGCTTGTAAGGGGTCAAGGTTTAGCCAAATTAATGACTAAAGCAAATATGGAGGCAAATCAGATAAACCGGATAGAGCAGAAGAATATTGCACCTATATGTGATATGCAAACTTGTGGCTGGTATAGGTGGATTGTTGAGTATTTAAAAACAATGCAATGTCCTGAAGGTATGCCCCTTACTGAGAAAAGAACCCTTAGATTGCAAGCAATTAGATATGCCATTATTGATGATGAGCTCTGGTGGAGGAACCCTGAAGGTATTATACTCAGATGTGTGGATGGAGACTAAGCTGAGGATCTAATGGTAGAAATGCATAAAGGAGCTTGTGGTGGCCATTACATGGCTAAGACAATGGCTCATAAGATTTTAAGAGCAGGATACTGGTGGCCTATTGTATTCAAGGATGTTCAAAGATATGTCAAAAGATGTCATGCATGTCAAAAGTTTGCTGGAAAGTTGAAATTTTTTGGTAGTCTCCCTTTGAGACCTGTGTCTCTTTCAACTCCTTTCAAGCAATGGGGTATTGATTTCATAGGGGAGATATCTGAAAAATCTAGTGGAGGACATGCATGGGTATTGGTGGCAACTGATTACTTCACTAAATGGATTGAAGCAATCCCAACCATAAGGGCCACAAGTAAAGTCGTTATTGATTCTTTGACTCATAATATTCTAAGTTGATTCGGGGTGCCTGAAAGAATCTTTTCAGACAATGCAATGTGTTTCAAATCAGAGGAATTTGTTAATTTATGTAACCAATATGGTATAACTGTTTCATATTTTTCCCCTTATCATCCCCAAGGAAATGGATAGGAAGAGTCCAATAATAAGAATCTGATGAAGATCATTAAACGTATGATTGAGAAGAACAAAAAGGCTTGGGATTCAAAACTAAAACTAGCACTATGGGGTGATAGGACAACTATCAAGAAGGAAATTGGTCATTCACCTTTTAACCTAGTCTATGGGATGGAGGCACGTATCCCACAAAACAATTTGTTGAAGATGTATGAATTTATCCAGGAATATGATGATGATATATGTGATGAGATGCAACATAGAATGGAAGAATTGAATCAACTAGATGAAAATCGAAGAGAAGCTCATAAGAGAAATGAAAGATTGTAGCTTCAGGTCAAGCACCTTTATGACAAAAGAGTAGTTGAGAGAAAAATTGATATTGGAGCAATAGTGTTCTTTGGAATGTAAGATCAAAAGATAAGGGCAAGCATGGAAAGTTTGATCCTCTCTGGCTAGGCCCATATATAATTATGGATATGCATGGAGAAGACTCATATTTCCTACAGTCACTTGCAAGTGAAGTTCTTGAACTACCAATACATGGACAGTTCTTGAAATACTATTTCTCTTGAAATAGATCTCTTTCCATGTACATTGTACAGTCTTGTAAATAATGTATATAGGTGTGTTTGTTTTTGTTTTTTCTTTGGTCTGCTTGTCTTGTCCGAAAAATTCCCTGGTTTTTGGTTCTCTCTGTGTCTGGTCTATGTAACCAATGATTCTAGAATCTTTCTATGCCTAAAGGGGGCATACATCCCCAATCGGAGCCACTAGTGGAGCTTTTATATTTTCCCCCTTGTGAGTTTTGTTTCACTTTGTCCTCGGTTCTAATTGTTTGGGTTATGGGTGTTCTTTTCAAACACTGACTTATTATTAACAGTCACCGGTCGTTTAAGTGAGCTCATAATCCCTTTTGGTCGTGACTTTACCGACCCCTCTTTACATGTCCTTTCGGTCTTTTGCATCCTAATCTTATTACATTTCTCCATAGTGTCGGGTTGATAAATTGTTTTAGATTAACCTCTAAAAAATCTTTTCGACCTCGAGGGTCGTTTCCCCATCCACCTAGTCTGTCCCCTCTTTTAAATAACTTTTTTGCATGTGTCGATTGCTTAGCTGTCGGATGAAATGATCTTCATCTAGACCGTTCCTCGCAAACCTCACAAGGTTTCTTGTTGATGTCATAAAAGCGGTGTGAGGCATGCGAGATGCTACCACCTGTCGCTTATGAGTGTGGGGACCCGTTTTTGTTCTTTGACCGATGATGGATGCTGTCAGTTGTCTCTCTATCGATGCATCATGACCATTCCTCATAGACCTCACACAATTAAAACTTTAGTGTTAATAATTTTGTGAGGTGTGCGAATTGTTGATGCGTGGACACTGATGTTGTACGAGGGACAACCAAGGTGGGGCCCGTTCTATGTTGAGGTGGTGTTCGGTAGGTGATTTTCCTGTTTTCCTAAAGAATGGTGAATGGACGTGGCATTTTCAAACTATTTTAACTCAATCTGAGCCATTCCTTTGGCCTACATTCTTTTTGATCAATGACTGGCATTTGAATAGACTGGTGTTGTACTATAGTCATTTTATCTTGTGTGAGTGAATAGTAATGGTCGAGTTCGACTCTGCCTGCATAATTAAATGCTAAAAGACCTGTGAATTGCTATTTTCATGGTTTTATCCACCCTGAATAAGAATTGCTTGGTGCCAAGTGAAGCAATCCATCATTGTGATTTTCCAGCCTCACTGTCATTCACCTTTCGCAAGTAAAGTCGTAAGTAACATGTCTACCATCTCTTGTGTCTTCAAAAGGTTTTATGGTTGCTTGAAGACCTATTATCAATTGTTTCTTGTTATGTTCTTGAAGGATTATTCGAATAAATTTTCTTTAGAAGATCTTAGGGATTTTCTTGATAATTGTTGAGGTTTATAGACTTGTAAAGCATTTTTTGGTTAAACCTATAGGGTACGAGTTATAACTATTAGATATATAAAAACCCTAGCTCAAATTATTTAGTCTTGTATAAATGGCGCCCAAGGCCCGAAGCTCTGGCTCTGAGACCACTACCAGACCCTTTTCTTAGGACATCATAGATTTATTAAAGCCTTCTACTAGAAAAAGGCCTGAGGGAAAAGCTTTGTTTTATGGGCCCTTAGTCTTGGAAGGATTGACTGAAAAGCAATGTGTGGCTCAGGATGCTGAATTATTATATATTGGATGGAAATTGTTCTCAAATTGGTTTGGGAAAAAAATTTTGTGTGTTCCTTTGTGTAACCCGTGGAGGTTAGATTTGGGCAAGCTGGTGGTTCTGAATGTCTACTTGGATGTTGATTTATTAAAAGATATTGTTGCGAGGTATGACCCTATAGCCAAAGTTGTTAGAACCCATTCTAGCATAGAAATGGTAAAGATAGCCAGGGAGGAAATCACATAAATATTTGATCTGCATGAATGGAGTCAGGATATGTCTACCATAAATCTTGAGGCCTTTCGATCGGAATACAAAAATACCAAGGGTTTGTTCAGAACATCTCTTTTGGTCCCTCATTTGGCAACCTCAGGAAGAGGAAAGGCTAAGAAGTAGGTGGTAATTGGAAAAAATGACCCAGAGCCTTTTCCTATAAATTATTTTTCTAATTACTTCTAGAAGACAGTTTGTTCTTTGTGCCAGATTTTGGGAATCAGTTTGAAGAATACTGTGCCTATTGATGTCATGTATATGGCTATGAACATTCAACATCCAGGTTATAATGTGGTGTATTATTTTTCCACCTATTTAGCAGAGAAGATGCATGGGTGTCTAGTGGCTCTAAGGGAAGGAGAGAAGTGGGTTGGTTTCAAATGGTATCCTAGTTGATTCATATGTTTCTATATAGGGGTCATACAGTGTTTGAAAAGGATATGGAATTGAAGAAGAAGGAGGGTAGTATTGACATGCCTGTCCAATATTGGACTAGGATCCTTGATATGCATGATCACAAGTTTGATTATGTAATGTTCCAAAATGTCTTTGGATCCAAATTGAAGAAGGCTTTAGTTCGTGATCCTCCCAGGATTCCTAAAGAGATTCATGATTTCTTGAGGCCGATGGAGAGAAGGCCCAAATTGAAATTGACACATAATTGTGGAGATATTATCCCTTACCATAATACAACAATTTTCAGAGTGTATGGCACAAATGTAAACCCTTATGTTTTGTCGAGGGATGTGCCTCTGAGAATGGGGTTTTCTAGAAATTATGAGACAATGGGGGTGTGCTCAAGAAGTACATCTGCAAGTAGAACAAAAGAAAGGGTCTTTCTTCCTTGAGTATACAGTGTTTGCTGATTTTGTTATGGTAAAAGGAGGATGGACTAATTTGCACACACTACTTAGAACTTATGCATTCAAGACTTTATGCCCTAGGAATCATGATCCTGAGGGTTTTATCTCTCAAATAAAGGCTAGGCATCAGACTAGAACTTTTATCCATAACTTCTACTTTCCTTAAGATATTATCAGGAACATTTTTTATGTAGAAGAACAAGATGAGAAAAAGGAAAAATACCTTGCCTTCACCAAGATGGTGAAGAGAAAGCAAGAAAAGATACCTGATTTTAATCCTATACCCAGTATTAATGGTGAATTCAATAGAGCTATGTATGCCATTGATAATTTTGAGAGTTTGGTGGGAATTTTGAAGGATGAACGGGTTGTCGAAGAGAGGGGAAAGTCACAAAATCTTGAGGAGTACCTTGAGGTAAGATTGGAAGAGAGGCCTACTTATCAGCCTCCAAAGAAGATAAAAGTTTTCTCTAGGAAAAGGGGAAGCAGAGCTGGTGAAGTTGCCAAAAGTGTTGCATCATTTTCTTTGGGACAGTTAGTGCCAAATATTGTTGATTTGGATTCTCCTCCTAGAATTGTTGACCAGACTTGTCCTCCATCACCAAAGAGGTAGAAAATTGAAAAGGAAAATTTGGTTGAATGTGATGGTGATGAGGATGAGGAGATCATTGTTACCCCTGACGAAATGCATCAAGGAACCCCATCTTTCCCACTGGATACTCCATCAAGTTCTTAAGTAGTTACTCTTAGGTTGGGAAAAGATGAAATAAGAGGAGTAAGAAATAATGATGATCTAAGAATGGAGGCCTATAAAGAGTTCATGATGGATGACTATTTTATCCAAACTAGTGCTTTTAAAGACTTTGTGTGGAGAGCACATGTCTCATTATATACTGAGAAAGTGGCACAAGAAAGAAGTTTACACCCTGAGCTTCCAGAGAAGGTAATTCAGTTTAGGGTTAGAGAGCAGATGAAAGAAAAATTTAAGGAAATAACACTAGAGCAAGGCAGAGAATTGGTACAAAAGAGTGGAGTATTGTTACTCCCTAAATGGGATATTGTTGATGTTGTGGTATTCGACACAATAAGAAGGGCCAATAGGCCACTTCATGCAACTGATGAAGAAGTTATGCTAGCACTTAGGGGGTCAACTTTTAGCAAAGAGTGGGATGCTTTGGAAATCTGGTCCCTATCCACTGGATCCAAGAAACTAATTGTTGCAAAACTATCTGATTTCAATGGTCACTTAGTCATAAGAAGGGTTGTTGATACCCCAACATTGGAAGCTATTGATATGGTTGTAAATGTTGTCAAATTCACCAGGGAAATTGTTGAGGATCTGACCAAGGATAGGGATACTCTTAGAGGCCAATACAATGAAGTTATTATTGAATATAATAAGAGTCAACAAAAGGTGGCAGAACTAGAAACTGAGTTGGCCTTGTTAAAACAACAAATGGAAGCATTGAGGTCTCAAGGGTAGGCCAGTTCTAGCCGCACTAACTCTGACCCACTTGTGGAACAATCTCAACCTTCCTCACATAAACAGTCCTTAGCTATTGTTCCATATAACATGGGACAAGTGCCCAATGCAGTTGAAAGGGCTAATACCCCAGGAGAAGGACTCTCTAAGGAGAAATTAATGCAGCAAGTTGAGGAATATAAGGAGATGGTGCAACAAATCTGGGAGTCTGCAAGAAGGAGCAATTCGATGATTATGGACACTATGATGAAACATTTAAATAGGAGGGTCCAAGGAAAACTAAATTATGGTAGTAGGAACAAAACAACATGGGGATAAATAACCTATGGTTATTTTAACTTACTAATTTGTCAAGGGAGTTGTGGAGCAGAAGTTCCAGGGGTATGTTGCCCCTATGGAGTTAAAAGTCAAGGGGTTAAAAGCTATATATGATGGAAAAGACTCGAATCCTTTGCCACATATTCTGCATAGTCAGGATGAGGTAAAACCTCTGCAATTATGGAGGGATCAGATGACTAATGTCATGATTGCTCAAACCCATGAGATATGAAAAAATGATGACATTGGTATGTTGCATAATACATTGGAAAAACTAGCATTTGTCATCAGTTTATTAGAGATCTTTGATAGGAAGGCCACGTCAGTAATGGTGAAGTATGCACCCTACTGAGATAAGATTGATCATGTTATGGCTTTTAATTGGCCTTCCGAGGATGATTTTAAATTATGGAAAAAGGTGTTTACGGATGAATTTGAAATATGAATATTATAATGTGGGAAATGCAGCTTGGTCATGTATTGTACAGGTCTGGCCTCAGAGGTTATATTGGAAAATGTGCATTCTCCTTTCAAATTCAAGTAGAAGGTGCTAAGATGGAGTAAAGTGTTGCAAACGCTTAAAGATGCCTTCTACAACGTAAACAAGCGGACCTTTGGAGGGCGGTTCTCTCTTCTTTCATAACAACTAATGATGAATCTTGTCTTATGTTGTCCACTTGTATATTGGGATTGTATCTGAATTGGGAATTAGGGGTCCAATTGCAAATGGACATGTGTACTCTTCAACTTGAGGCTTGTTAGCTCCCTTGTTTTATAAAACAAAATTCTAGGCCGTGAAAGGGCTCTTTTGAAATATTCGAGATATGAGAAGTAGGAGTCTAATGATACAAAGAGTATGAATGTAAGTCTAGGTTTTTAGAAGTTTTTTGAGTTAGATATGAGAACTTAGTCAATTATGGGGTTCTTAAGAATGTTTTTTGTTTAACATGCAGATGTTTTGAGTTTATTTTCTCTCCTTTTGTGATACTTTGCATGAATTATTAATGAAATATTGATCCAAGATTATTTTCATTGATCTTCATTTATTCTTTATTGTGAATTCTGTTTAACAATAGCTCTGGTTCAAAGGATCAATCAAATGCTTTAGTTAATTAGTAAGTTCATGCAAGCTAACAATAGGATTCATAAAGAAGTAATAGACTCAGGAATAGATATATGGATTGTAATGTAGTTCATAGAGATCATAGATGCTTAAGATAAAATTTGCACTGCAGTTCAATTTTCTCTCTTGACTCCACGCTTTAGGATATGGCACTTGAATTCTGATAATGTTTTATTGTCTCATGTTTTGTGTTATGGCTTCAGGATACTCTTATTCAAATATTTCCTATCAATCTATTTTAGTTGTTTTTTGCGATTCTCTGTTAACTGGACCAGAGCCTCTTCAAGGAATAACCAATTTCTTGAAGGATTTCATCCTATTAGCCTAATTGGGGAATCTATCTGTTGTTTATCCATGTGCAAATGAATCATTTAATGTTGTATGTTAAGAGCACATCTTAGGGAATACCCTCCTGGATCTTACAGAGTCTGGAGTGTAGGATAATTAGCCTTATCGCTATTCTCGTTGAGTTGGCCATACATCTCCTAGACTTTTATTATTGAACTTGGGAAGTTCATAGAAGGTTTTGGGAAGTACGTTTGGGTTGCAGTAAAAAATTCCAACACTCTCCACACAAAGTATTTAAAAGCATTGGTTTGGATAAAAGAGTCATCCATCATGAACTCTCTGCAAGCGTCCATTCTTAGATCATCATTATTTGTTACTCCCCTTATTTCATCTTTTCCCAACCTAAGAGCAAATGCCCCAAAACTTGATGCAATATCTAGTGAGAAAGATGGGGTTCCTTGATGCATTTCATCAGGGGTAACAATGATCTCCTCATCCTCATCACCATCACATTCAACCAACTTTTCCTTTTCAATTTTCTGCCTCTTTGGTGATGGAGGACAAGTCTGGTCAACAATTCTAGGAGAATCCAAATCGACAATATTTGGCACTGACTGCCCTGAAGAAAATGGTGCAACACTTTTGGAAACTTCACCAGCTCTACTTCCCCTTTTCCTAGAGAAAACTTTTATCTTCTTTGGAGGTTGATAAGTAGGCCTCTCTTCCAATCTTACCTCAGGGTACTCCTCAAGATTTTGTGACTTTCCCGTCTCTTCCACAACTCGTTCATCCTTCAAAATTCCCACCAAACTCTCAAAATTATCGATGACTTACATAGATCTATTGAATTCACCATTAATATCAGGTATAGGATTAAAATTAGGTATCTTTTCTTGCTTGCTCTTCACCATCTTGGTGAAGGAAAGGTATTTTTCCTTTTTCTCATCTTGTTCTTCTACATCAAAAATGTTCCTGATAGTATCTTCAGGAAAGTAGAAGTTATGGATAAAAGTTCTAGTCCGATGCTTAGCCTTCATTTGAGATATAAAAACCTCAGGATCATGATCCCTAGGGTGTACAGTCTTGAATGCATAAGGTCTAAGCAGGGTGTGCAAAATATTCCATCCACCTTTTACCATAAAAAAATCTGCAAACATTGTATACTCAAGGAAGAAAAACCCTTTCTTTTGTTCTACTGGCAGATGTACTTCTTGAGTACACCCCAATTGTCTCATAATTTCTAGAAAACCCATTCTCAAAGGCACATCCCTCGACAAAACATAAGGGTTTACATTTGTGCCATACACTATGAAAATTGTTGTATTATGGTAAGGGATAATATCTCCACAATTATGTGTCAATTTCAATTCAGGCCTTCTCTCCATTGACCTCAAGAAATCATGAATCTCTTTAGGAATCCTAGGAGGATCACGAACTAAAGCCTTCTTCAATTTGGATCCAAAGAAATTTTGGAACGTTACATAATCAAACTCGTGATCATGCATATCAAGGATCCTAGTCCAATATTGGACAGGCATGTCAATACTACCCTCCTTCTTCAATTCCATATCCTTTTCAAACACTATATGACCCCTATATAGAAACATATGAATCAATAGGGAATACCATTTGAAACCAACCCACTCCTCTCCTTCCCTTAGAGCCACTAGACACCCATGCATCGTCTCTGATAAATAGGTGGCAAAATCATACACCACATTATAACCTGGATGTTGAATGTTCATAGCCATATACATGACATCGGTAGGCACAGTATTCTTCAAACTGATTCCCAAAATCTAGCACAAAGCACAAAATTGTCTTCTAGAAGTAATTAGAAAAACAATTTATAGGAAAAGGCTCTGGCTCATTTTTGCCAATTACCACCTACTTCTTAGCCTTTCCTCTTCCCAAGGTTGCCAAATGAGGGACCAAAAGAGATGTTTTGAACAAACCCTTGGTATTTCTATATTCCCGTTTGAAGGCCTCAAGATTTATGGTAACCATATCCCGACTCCATTCATGTAGATCAAATATTTATGTGATTTCCTCCTTGGTAATCTTTACCACTTCTATGCCAGAATGGGTTCTAACAACTCTGGCTATAGGGTCATACCTCTTAGCAATATCTTTTAAAAAATCAACATCCAAGTAGGCATTCTGAACCACCAGCTTGCCCAAATCTAACCTCCATGGGTTACACAAAGGAACACACAAATTTATGTTCCCAAACCAATTTGAGAATAATTGCCATCCAGTATATGGTAATTCAGCATCCTGAGCCATACATTGCTTGTTAGTCAATCCTTCCAAGACTAAGGGCCCATAAAACAAAGCTTTTCCCTCGGGCCTTTTGCTAGTGGAAGGCTTTAATGAATCTATGATGTCCTGTGAAAAGGGTCTGGTAGTGGTCTCAGAGCCAGAGCTTCGGGCCTTGGGTGCCATTTATACAAGACAAAATAATTCGAGCTAGGGTTTTTATATATCTAATAGTTATAACTCATACCCTATAGCTTTAAATAGAAAATGCTTTACAATTCTATAAACCTCAACAATTATCAAGACAAGCCCTAAGATCTTCCAAAGAAAATTTATTCAAATAATCCTTTAAGAACATAACAAGAAACAATTGATAATAGTTCTTCAAGAAACCATAAAACCTTCTGAAGACACAAGAGATTGTAGATATGTTACTTACGACTTTACTTGCGAAAGGTGAATGGCAGTGAGGCTGGAAAATCACAATGATGGTTGCTTCGCTTCACACCAGGTAATTTTTATTCAGTGTGGAGAAAAACCATGAAAATAACAATTCACAGGTCTTTTAACATTTAATTATGCAGGTAGAGTCGAACTCAACCATTACTTTTCACTCGTGCAAGATAAAATGGCTATAGTACAATACCAGTCTATTCAAATGCCAGTCGGTGATCAAAAACATTGTAGCCCAAAGGAACGGCTAAGATTGAGTGAAAATAGTTTTAAAATGCCACATCCATTCACCATTCTTTAGGTGAATAGGAAAATCACCTACCAGACACCACCTCAACATAGAATGGGCCCCACCTTGGTCGTCCCTCGTACAACATCAGTGTCCACGCGTCAACAATTCGCACACCTCACAGCATTATTAAAACTAAAGTTTTAATTGCGCGAGGCCTGCGAGGAACGGTCAGGATGCATCGATAGAGAGACAACTGACAACATCCATCATCGGTCAATGAACAAAAATGGGTCCCCACACTCATAAGCGACAGGTGGTAGAATCTTGCACGCCTCGCACCGCTTTTATGACGTCAGCAGGAAACCTTGCGAGGAATGGTCTAGATGAAAATCATTTCATCCGATGGCTAAGCAACCTGCACATGTGAAAAAGTTATTTAAAGGAGGGGACAAACTAGGTGGATGGGGAAACGACCCTTGAGGTCAAAAAGATTTTTTAGTGGTTAATCTAAAACAATTTAGAGGCCCGACACTATGGAGAAATGTAATACGATCAGGACACAAAAGATCGAAAGGATAGGTAAAGAGGGGTCGGTAAAGTCATGACCAAAAGGGATTATGAGCTCACTTAAATGACGGACGATCGTTAATAATAAGTCAGCATTTGAAAAGAACACCCCTAACCCAAACAATTAGAACCGAGGACAAAGTGAAACAAAACTCACAAGGGGGAAAATATAAAAGCTCCACCAGGTTGATCTTTGATCAACCCCTGAGCCCTTAGGTCTTTAGGGTGTCACTCTTGTTTCTTATGTTGTGTTGTCAAGTATGTTCTTATCTAGTTGGTGCTTCACAAATGGGATCCATTTGTGTCACAAGATTTAATCTGTTTTCAAATATCCCGCGTCATTATCAATCTTTTAGTTTAGCATCCATCTTTGGTTTCAATAGGATGTATCCTTCCTAATAGATTGCATCAACCCCATCCATCATCTTGATCCTATGGCAAAGGATGCTGTGAAATTGATTGTAATCTTTTGATGCTTTTTGTTTTTTTTATCATTTGAGCCCCCTATCATCACTCATCGAGGCCACTATGATCTATCATATTATGGTGTGTTTTGACTAGTTTACATAGGGGCATATCTTGGCTTTTCTTTTGTTTTTTTTTTCCTAGTTGTCCCACGTAGTACCCACCAGGATCCCTGAGGTCTTGGGTTGCGCTGGGACTTCCTTTTGTGCTTGTGGTTATCCCAATACCTAGCCCGACTGAAGTCATCATGACTTTGGGGTATTGGGATAGACTTCTTGTTTGTTGTGTTTGTTTATGCACTAGACACTAGTCTACCTTGGTCCATATACCATGGTATCTGGTGTCTTATACTATAGCAAAAATCAATGCTCTGAAGATGGAAAATTGGATTAGGATTTGTATTTCATTTTATCCTCCATTGCATTAATGTATCCTCTATCCTTTTTTTTTCCTCATGACTTAGGATTTTGGTTGTACAAATGATGATTCCTTCCATCTTTCCCTTTCCCCTTTGGATTCCTATGGTTCTTGATAGGTGTGGTTACACACCCATCACCTTCTTCACTTCCATAATTATGTAGGCCTTTATTTACATTTATGATCACATTGCATTTTAGTTAATTATTTAGTTGCATTCTCATTTCGTATTTTAGGTTCATTAAGTTGCATTACATCCCATGTGCATAGTCATTTTTAGTTGTAGGTTAATTTTAATTATTCTATGCATCTTCATTTTTAGCATATTCATTTTAGTCCATATTGCATTGTCACACATTGTTAGGTTCATAACATATACAATCACCCATCACATCCTGCATCATAAGTGTTAGACATCATGCATATCATAATAATCATCCACATAAACACAATCATAATTCATCCATCACAGCCTGCATCATAAACGTTAGGCATCAACATAATATTTATGCATCATAATCATACATCCATATAAGAATAAATCCATATAGGAATATTCATACATCATTTCATCATAATCATCAGTCATAAAACCACAAACATACATATGCATAAGTAAATCATCCATCACATACACATCATATAGTGTCAATAAGGGCTCTCGTATATCATGTCAAAAATTAAAAAAATACAATGTCCATCACATGATCCATAATAATTTCTATCATATGCATCACAATACATATCCATCATTTGTCATCAAAAATAAAGTACGAGTATAGGGTTGTGGCTCTGCTCTGATCTTTGTTGCTTTATATTGTATCCCATCCTATACCTATCAATAATTAGGATCCTATCCCTCTAATCCTCTAAACCATGAGCTGCCTACATTTGATCTATCTGGTGACTCTAGCACTGGCCCTTTATGTGGAGGTGTCTCTCTCATGCTACTATATCCTCGAGTATGCGTCCCTGTCAACTGGGATGGTGCTGACATCTATGGTGACACTCGAACATAGGCAAGTACATGTTGTAATGGATTCGACACTACTAAATAATAGGAACACATGTAGTAGCTTGCCTCTCTCATATACTCCTCCCGATCTCCAATCTATTGTCTGGCGGAGTCTTGCTCTACCCTGTACCTATCTCAGTATCCACAAATAGACCTCCTCTCCTATGCCCATGCACCCTATGCTAACTGTAACTGCTCAATCTCTGATCCCATCTGCGACACCTACTCCAGGGCTCTATCCCTCTCCTCCTACATATTTTGTACCTACACCTATAGTCTCTGACCTCCCTTCCCTGTCTCACCACCCTATGTTGCCTGTGCTTGCCCCTACACTACACCTCTCTCCATAGCCTACACCTGTGCCACTGCTGCATCCCTCTCGCCCTACAAGACCTACACCTATGATTGTAAGGAATCCCTCTCTATCTCCATCACCTGTACCTGATCCCTCATGGTCTCCTCCCTCTCCTGCATCAATCCCATGTCTCCCACTGTCTCCTCTGCAACCTCAACCTTGTCACGGAGCTCATCTCGCTCCTGTCTCAACTCCCTCCTCTCTCTCAACAGTCTCTCTACCTACCTCCTTAGATCCTCTATATATCTCTCTGCCTCTGCTAGAACCTCTGTCGATATCTACTTTGTCCCTCTTATAGACTCTCGTTGACCCCCTGCCTGCCGTATCATCACGACAACCTCTAGTATGTCCCTCTCCCATCTCCTTGACTCTCTTGCCTCATGCTCCCTCACTAACTCTCCCTCCAAACGAGTCACCTCTGATTATAACTCGCTTACCTCTACTCACAACTCATCTATCTCGGCTCATAGCCTCTCTCCCTCCCTTTGCATCTTCATCTCATGTTGTTACATTGTATCGGTCACTGCCTAAAACTCCCTTTCACTCTCTGCTAGCTAGACTCACAACACGAGCACCTTTGCCTCCAATATACTCCTCTCCACCTTTGAGTCTCTCAACCTTTGCTCGGCGATATGTAATCTCACCTCAGCTCCTCTCAATTGCTTGGCTAGATCCTTTGTTGTCAATGACATCATAGCCAATGGACGAATATCATGTACCTTTGTGTCCATCTCCTTTTCCCTTCCCTCATCCCCTATGTCCATCACCTGAGCCTCATCCCTCTCCCCCATTGCATTTGCATCATGTCTCTCCTCCTCGGGTTCAACCTGTGCCCTCAATCTCCTCCTCCTCCTACTTGGTCTTCATTGAGCTCTAGCCTCATCATCCCCTACCCTCTCTCCTATAGCTCTACTGCTCTAGCTACCTCTAGCGCTCTCCTCTGCTATCCTCCTGCTTTGCCTGCTTTGGCTCTCTCTACTGATCTCCTCCTGCTATAGCTGCCCCTGGCTTCTCTCCTCCTGCTCGGGTTGCCCCTGCCCCTCAGCCCTACCTACCTCTGTCTCTCTCTTGAGCCTCTTCCTCCTCCCTCGCCCCTCTCTTGCCAATCTGATCTCATCCTCTGGCTTGAATCCCAATGCCTCCCTGATCAACACCTTCGGCGTAATCCATACAGGTCGGTGTCAGAAAAACCATGCTGAATATCTTATAGTAATCCCTGCATCTACCAACCCTCCAGACCTCCCTAGGTACTCCACTAGCTCCCGCACCAATCTTGCCCAGTGCTCCCATGCAAACTCTGCCAAAATTGACTCCCCCCATGGTCGCCTCTGCGTAATCCATCTAAACCTATCAGGTGCACTTGGAATATCCTCTATCAACCCATACTACCTCTTCACTCAATCAGTCCTGTGCGACTCCACTATCTAAGGCTCCTTCTCGACTAGATAACATCAGGTTAGGAAGTATCCTTTGTCTCTATCCTCATCTTACCTCCACTTGGTGAAGTGCCATGTCATATACAACCTCCACACTATATCCTCCTCCTCCAGATCATCAAACAATCTCCTCCATCCATCTAAATCTCCTGAACCTTGGTACCGCCATACCTAGTCATACTCTTCTCCGTACCAATAAGCTACTGGCAGTGTCGTATCCTACCAATCCACTCTGACCACATCTGGCCTAGACACAATGATGTGCTCCTAGGCCCATACTTGCAGCAATGTCACATGACACACATTGAGTCGCTTCGGAGAGCAAACCATGTGCATATCTTTGTACAACTGCGCTAGGATGCATGGACCCCATGAAAACTCTCCATCCCTCCCCTCAGTAATGTGTTGGATAACCTCCATGTAAATGAGGCTGCAGAACCTACCACTTCTATCAGGTATGAGTATCCCAATAATCAACCCATACAGGTATAATGCCAGTGGTGGTACTCTCAATCTTAAGCATTTGTCCACATCTAGCTCCTTCTTTTGCACGGGTAGATCCTCTCGCCTGAATAGGACCCACACAGTCTGATCTAATGCCTCTCCCTCTTATCTCGTTCCACTCATCATATGCCCTGCTATAGGTAGCCTCAATATTCACCAACCATCCTCCAGCTTTGTGGTCATCTCCTCTTTAGGATATGGAACGTCAAAGTCGCTGAATTCTAGCGCTCGATTAGGGTTGTCAACATCGCTCGATGCACCCTAATGGATGGATAGAGCTTAATGATTCACTCTCGTTATCACCTATCACATCGCCTCCATCACCTTAGATCTCCTCTCTCAAGTCCGCAAGCTATCGAATTGCTGCAACCATACCACACAACCTGTCAGTCACCAAATCCCTACCTTCAAATCTTGGCCCCAGGTTCTCTTTTCACTCACTTATTTCTCCATTCTTTGGACAATAATTTATAAGATTATCCCACTTCTCTTTCTTTTTCTAACACTTTCACATTTCCTCCTCTAGCCCCCCTTCTTTACCCTTGGTGACCACCCCTTTTAGGGCACAACTGCCCCTTTGGGTGGGGCCGCCCCTTCTAGGGTGGGACCTCCCTTTCGGGCATAGCCACCCCTAGCAAGGCAAGGTTTCCCTTCTTAGGTGCAGTCACCCCTATTGAGGCAGGGTCACCCTTCCTGGGTATAGCCGCTCCTGCCAGGTCGGAGCTACTCCTTTCGGGTGTGGTCACCCTTGCATGGGGTGGAGCCACCCCTTCTAGACATGGTCACCCTTGCGCGGGGCGAGGTCGCCCTTCTAGGTGAGACCGCCCCAGTGCGGGGCAGGGTTGCCCTTATGGGCATGACCTCCCCTATGTGGGGTTGGGTCACCACTTCCGAGTATGACCGCCCTATGCGAGGCAGGGCCACCCCTTTCGAGTGTGGTCGTCCCTACACGGGGTGGGGTTGCCCCTTCTGGGTACGAGTGCCCTTGCATGGGGTGGGGCCACCCCTTTTGAGTGTAGCCACCCCTGTGTAGGGAGAGGCCACCCCTGAATAGGGCGTGGTCACCCTTGTTGGGTCCAAAACCCCGATTTCTTTTGTCTAAACCTATTAGTTTTTCTCCTACAAACCCTATTTTCCCTCCACGTCACTATTTGACATTTCTTCCAACTCGCTAGGCAAAAATAATTTTTGTCCTCTACCCATTTTTCTAACCTACCCCTACTCTCAAACCTAGATTTTCAAATTGCATTTTAACTCAAAAATAAATTCTAAAATGATAAAAATCACAAAGGAGGTTTGAACCTAACCAGGCATGGGACCGCGCACTCGGTGTAGAAGCTCTGCAACTCATCTCTTCGGTGGATGATTTCATCATCGTAATCCTCCAACATCTTCTCTCTCATTCTATTTCTTCTTCTCTCATCTCTCTCTCTCAACTGCCAGATGTGCAAATGAGGAATAGTAATTCTAAAATTGCTATTTATAACTTCTCTCCTTTATTCCGTTTTTTAAAAATAGAGGGTGTTGTTTCCCTTTATTTAACTTTTTCTCCTTCGATTAATCCTCCAACTTTCTGAGGCTGCCATTTACGCCCTGTGTGTCCATTTTACTCTGTTCAAAAAACATTTTTTCATGGTTTTTGAGCTCTATCCAATGGTACCTTCCATTTCTTCATATAGAGAAGTCGCCTGAGGCCCCTTTTTCTTCCCCTACAGCCCTCTCGAGGGGAAATACCCTACCAAATCCATCCATACCTCCTTGGTCATTTCTCATGTGATTAGGGCATCTCCTTTCACTCCCCTCCATTTGGACAACTCACACAACCTCTCTCATGCGAGGGCATCTTTTTTCTAGTCACTTTCTCTATGGAGTCATTTACATTTTATTTTTCTTTGAAAGAGTGTTATTCTAACAATATTTCGAAGAGGGGCAAAATGTAGACACCTAAATTTGACCACTTCCATATGGTCAACATCCTATCATTCTTTCATTTAATCTGTCTATATTAATTAAATTACATATTTAATTAATATTATCCCATTATCTAATGTTCCTAAAAGTATTTAAATAAATACTTTATCCTTCACCATTTCATTTCTAAATTAAATAAATCAACAAATTTATTTAATTTAGTCAATTATCCTCTTCAATTTTAAATTCATTCTTTCTCTCTCCTTGTCCCATCATCCATAACCTTTCCACTAATCTGGGTTAATCTAATTAATACTTCATTAGGATGTGCACATCCTTAATCAAGATTAATGTCACATGCTTCATATTTAGCCACTTGCCTCTAATCCTCATTAATTTTCCTAATCACCTGTTTGCACAACCTTAATCCTAATCACTTACTTTTTCTAACATGTCCTTAAGTCAACCCTTCATGGTACTTACCTTATTTGGTTTGACCTCTTCCCCATGTGAATTAAAAATTCACATTTATTCCCCCCATACATTTGTCTTCCCCATGACCTCTCAAAGGTCACATCAAGTACATGTAACAAGGACCTCCTTTTGGAGGACCTTTTCTTATCGATGGGTTTATTCCAAGCTTGTGAATTTTAAATTCAATTTTATTCCTCCAATCCCCATGGTGACAAGAGTGGACTTTCTAAAATTCCTCACTTGTCACTTTTAGCCCCACTTGGGGACAAGGAATTCCTTTTTGAGGAAATCCTCTTCAATCCCAAGATACTTGCAAGTACCTTGGGACCACATAGTTTTCACCGTGTCACCTTGTACTTTTTCCATCTCACCCTCCACATGGCAAGATGTGAGGGATTTTGAGTCCTCAACTCACCACAACCCTTCATCTTGTCCATGGTGGATCAATATTAGCCATACATTTTTATTTAAATGGAGGGTCTTGACCTCAAGTTAAAGGGGTTATAATTTGGAGATTTAGCATACAAGTCATTATTGCCATCAATCCTTCAAGCCATTCTAGCCATTATTGCAGCATTCAAGGCATTTTGAAGCTATAATATCTCCCCTACCATCTTCCATCACTCCACCCACCTCTATTATTGCAAGCATTTTATCATCAAGGAGCACACATCAAGAGCATCATCAAGGCCCAACCACTCCATCAAGCTAAACAAGCAAAGGTATAATCGTTCTTGTTATTTCATTGTTGTCTATTTAGTTTCAACTAGGCCTATCTTTTGAGGTGTTGTGTTTCATTTTCATTGCATTCTTTTGTTTTTCATTTTAGATTAAATATTTTCAATGCACACATTATCCATATATTATTTAGAGGTATAGGCTAGATTGGGTTTTGAGACTGTTCAATTGACAACAAGGAGTGCTAGAGAGTCCACATGTGTTCACTTGGGAGGAATGGAAGGTGGCCTAGTGGGATCAATATACTGTGAGGGTGGATGCATTATAGGTTTGGGAGGACATGTAGAGAATTGGATAAAAGGATCATGATGTGGTAATTGATGCAAAGTGATTCCAACATATAGATGGTGGTAGGGAAATTTCCATGGAGGTGATTAGGAAAGGGAGAGGAGTGGTGAGGGAGGTGATTAAGGTGTCATATGTTAAGAGGGGATAGTGGAATAGGATAGGGTAGAGTTTCAAAGGAGGGGGATGAGTGGTCAAAGGATGTAAAGGTAGAGGTGAAGGAGGGAAAGTAGGTTGCAAGAGGAGAGGATTAGATTGGAGGGGATGGGAGTAGAAAAATAGTGGATATTTGTAGTGATTCATGGTCTAGCTTGAGTTAATTGAGTGGGAAAATAGGTGGATAGGGATAGGGATCACCACAAGGAGGTAAGGTGATGAGGAGGTAGGGGAGGTGAGGATTGTAAAAGACTTGAGTGAGCACGATTCTATATAAAGGTAGCGATTAGGTAGTGGTTGGGAGAGACATTCTATAGGCTAAGCATATGTATATTAACAAAGAGGTATCAAATAAGAAGAAGAGGGATGGGCTAAGGGAATAAATACATGAGGAAGAGTTAGAAATAACACACATAAGGGGCTTGCTATGAACTCCAAGTATGGAAAATTTCTTTATAGAGGTATCTCGGGCATTATGAGAGGTAGGGTATTTAAGCTCTTTATATGATAAATAAGTACCAACATACTAGAGGGGGTCGAGATATGTAGAGTGGTTGAGGTTTGGGGTGTCTAGATCAGCCAAGTTAGGGTGATCACTTTCCATGGGGCCACCATAGGGTACACAACCACCATCAAGGCCATCACAAAGAGAGGGGTCTAGCCATAGCTAGCCCACAATTAGGATACAAATGATTTTTTTTGGGAATATGCCCTATGGGCACATTTTTGGCTATAATGTATATATGGATTCTTTGTAGAGCCAATACACACATAAGTTTTTGATGTATTTGGCATATATTTGACTTTGATTGACCTGCATAAAGTTTTACAAAAGATGGTGGATGAAAATATACTACTTGATGTGAGGAATGATATATAGATTGCAAAGGTAGAAGATGGATGGATAGGAACTAAGATTTGAGTTGAAAAACCTTTGACCAAGGCACATGTTTTGTAAGGGGATAGTGGATAATTTATTAGCATAATTTTGAGGGATGTTCTTGACTGCATTCATGTGGAGGAATAAAAAAATGAGAACATGGGGTGAGGGATGTTGACAAATCTATACTAATAAATGAAAGGTTAAATAGGTGTGAGTGAAATCTAAAAATATAATCACATGTGAGAGTGAGTGTATTAAGATATTGGTGTGTGTATGAATATTGTGGTCACATGAAGATCAAAAGGGGGTATATAAAATTTCATGCATGAAGCTTAAAAATGGGATAGTGTCTAATTCCCTAGAGGACTAACTATGGATATGATGGGGTGGTTGGGTGGAGGAGATAGGATGGGATGGAAATTGATGGAGATGGGGTGATATAAGATGGGGTAGTGGTAATGGATGGCACAAGGATAATGAGAGGACTTTTGAGATAATGGAACCACATTATACACATGACACCTATTCATCAAGTTTTTACCATGGTACTTGTCCATGGTGCCATAAGAAGTGGTTTTCACCATAAGATGAATGATTTCTCTTGACTATTTTTGGAATTTTTGGAATTTTTTTTTGGTATTTTTATCATTTTTGAAAGTGGGATATTATGTGGACTTTAAGCATATAACCATTTAATATGGATGATGGTGAATAATTCATTCAATATTTGTCCTTTTGGAATGGCTAATTGATAAGAAGTTGATCCATATTTAGTTGCAACGATGTAAGAACACAACCAATTAGGCTCAAATTTTTCCTTATTTTCTTAGTCTTGAAGATTCTTTTGATTTTCTTTGATCTCAAGGTCACCAACCTAGAATTCTCTAGGTCTTATTTTCTTATTGTAGATTTTGCAAAGGAAATTTTAATAATCTTATAGATGGTTGAAGGTGTGAGACATCATTCATCTATGATCTTTAACTGATGAAAGCATGAAATCCATTACTCTTAATCATTAATAAGGTTATTCAAGGATATGCATAATGATGGGAGTTCTAATTAAATTGGAAATATAGCTTTAGTTCCAAACATAAGGGAATATGGAGTGATGTTGGTAGGTGTGTAATACTGGTGTAGTATACCAAAAGGATGAGATTGATATGAAGGTTCCAATAATTAAAAGGATCATTAATAACTTTCTTGAGGATTTTTAGCAACATATTTCTAGTTTCCTTACCCTAGTTTCTATCTCAAGGGTAGTCTAGGGGGTGGACCAACAATTTTGGATGTGGAAGTGTTCACTAAGGGTGCAAAATTAATGATTCTTAAATGACCCTTTTTGTTATTAATGATAATGTTAGATGGGATGTGATAACAAAAAATGACATGGTAAAGGATGAACTTAGATATTTAGGTTCTAGTGGTGAAGGTGAGGGGGGTGGATTCAACCTAATTTATAAAGTACTTTATTAATGAACTTGTGATCATTTGAGGATGGTGAGTGAATCTTACTAACTAAGTCAGGGAACCATTGAGAAAAGGGCCAAGGAGTACTGATAGGTTATAATTCTTGAGAAAATGCATGAATGAGATCTTCATTATTAGCATGCAAGACATCATTTAACATAATAACATGCATCATGATCCATTATAGGCCAATAATATCTTGTTATGAGAATCTTATTAGCTAATACCATTCCACTAGTATGTTCCTCGCAAATACCATCATGTACATCTTGTAATGTGAGGTTAGCTTCTGTTGAGTTTAAACATGTTAATAAGGAACCATAATTACCTCAATGATAAAGTGTATCTCCTAGGAGGGTGTAACACAATGCATGTTGGATGAAGGATTTATGTGGATTGCCTGTGAGATTGGGTGGTAGGGTTTGATCATGAAGTTAGGTTTAGATATCGTGATACCAAGAGGGTTCAAGACCAACAATCTTGCACACTAGCTTAGAATTAGGTACATCATATGTTGGAATTAGGAGTTGTTCTACTAGAAACTCACATCTCTAACTATCTTTTGGATTGACTAATAATGATCCAATGGTATCCATGACATCCATGGATTTGTTATTAAGGAAAGGAATTTTCTCAAACTAGATATGCATATAATACTTTTTGAAGCTATCCACCATGTTCTTATGGGGGAGGAGCTTGTCATCTTTGGTTTGATACTAATTGTTATCTTATTTCATGAATAATTATGAGTCCCTGTAAACTTGTAGCTAAGTTATATTCCATTGAATGACCATTCAAGTAGTCCTATTTAATTAAATCTGTATACTCTTACATTTTTTTTGTATAAGGGAATGGTAATTTAAAATAATTTGGTATGAAAAAGCTTGTGAGGTGAAAAAAGGATGTTTGCACCTAAATAAATTTATGTATATGAACCATCAAAATAGGGTTTCCATAGTGGTACAATATTAATTATAAAGATAGAATAATCAGGGAAGTTTTTTTTATCAAAGGATGTGTATCTATAAGTGAATCCTCTACTAACTAGTTTGCAAAAAATTGACCCTTGTTGGATTTTTTTCCATATATTGAATATCAAATTAATTGGGGAGCATGCTCCACTAAGCCATTCGTCCTTTAAGGGATGACCTTGAGAGAAGGTACTTGATTTAGTATACCTTGAAAAAGAGATTGGTTTGATGAATAAGAATGTAATGCCAATTTTTTACATGAGATGAAGACAAAATCTAGACATTCCTTCTCCATGGGAGTATAGTTTAAGCTCATATCCTACCAAGGTGTGATTGACGTTATTTTTGGATTTTTATTTTCCATTCTCATCATATTATGCTAGAAGATCCCCCAATGCTATTTATGTGGAAAATATATAACATAATAAGGGATTTTCTAGAATAGGAGGCAAAAACATAGATGGTGATGCTAGATATTCCTTGATTTTATCAAAGGATTTCTAACAAAGGATTTCTAACAAGAGATATCCTAATAATGGAGTAGGTGAGAAATATTTGACATTTATCTATATGTTGTATAATAAATTGTTATATTTCTTGAAGTTTTCCTTGAAGGATAAATAGTTTTTGAAGATTTTTGGTTGGAGGTGTTTCTATTATGATCCTAAATTTTGTCAAATCAACCTCGATTCCTTTGTATGACACAATTGAGCTCAATAGCTTTCTAAAGCTAACACTAAGAACACCATTTTTAGATTAAGGTGCACTTCATATTCAAGTAAGCGATCAAATATATGATCAAGTAACTTAGGGTGTCCTTATCGAGTCTTATATTTACCTATGAGGTCATCCACATAATCCTTGATGTGACGTTAAGGGGATGATGAAGCGTAGCTATCATAGCTCTTTGATAAGTAGCTCCTACATTTTTAAGGCCAAAGGGCCTGACCTGATAGAAAAAGGTTCCCCATGGAGTAATGAAAGATATCTTATGTTGGTCTTCTATGGATATGAAAATGTGATTATATCCCAAAAACCATCCATAAAGGATAACATTCTATGTATAGCCATAAGATCTACATTGATGTTGATATTGGGCAATGGAAATTCATCCTTAGGGTATGGTTTGTTGAGATCTTGAAGTCATGAAAATATGATTGCCCCTAGTTACCTTGGCAATTGACACAGTGTTAGAGAACCATTCTATATATTCAATTTGGTAGATGAAGTGTACCTCAAGTAGTTTTGGTAGCTCTTGTTTGACCAAAAGGGTGATTTAGGGATGCATCTTCATTAGCCCTTTTCTTTATATGATTCACATGATTCACATTAGGATGCATTGCTAAGCAGTGGACTACCAAGGATGGATATAATCTAGTCACATTAGCATAAGAACTTTTTGAAATTCTTGCATGCCTTTTGTAAGATGGTAGAAATATGTTATTTTTCTTCAAGAAATAAAGTAGCTACTAAATATGTGATTTTTGGCTCTAAATTTTACCTCAATTGATTGGTTGGATTTCCTCAATCAAGATCATAGATTGTTCATGCCCTTAGGGATTCATGAGGATAATATTGATTTTCCCATATTCTGACACACCAAGGAGGTTTTCATCGAGAGATACATCCTCTTTTTTAATTTTTTGTGTCTGTTAGTGTCTTAGGGAGATTTTCACTAGGGAACCTCTTACCACTTTTTATATTTTTTATTTTGCAACTAACGGAATCATTTGCCCCAAAGTATGCATTAGTGATTAATTTGTAGAAAAAACCTAACCAATTATTACTAAGATGTATGGTATCATGATGCCCCATAATTTTGGTGAATGCCTCATTATTTTGGAAAACGTCGAGGATCAAGAGGCCTTGTTAGTCCCAAACTATTAGCTTAGGATAGTAGAGTTGAAGATCAATTGTAATGATGGAATTATCAATGAAAATTAGGGACATATAAATTATCAAATGAGGCTATGACAATCCTATTAGTGACATTATCCACAACATAGACAACTATCTAATTATCTTCAAAGGTATTTGATGATTCTATGGGTTGTGCCTATGGAGGGATAAATCCAACCCTTTCTATAGAAGTTAGCTAGAGGATGAATGAGTTGTACAACACAATGTTCATTGAGACCTAATCTGTTCCCCTTGTAGCTCATTTTTTTACTAATATGGATGGTAATAGAAAATTTTTCATTAGATATTAAAAAAGATTATCATATGCATTTGATTCATATTTGTACATCCATGTATTAACATCCTCTTCAAAATTTTCATCTTCTTATGTTCTTGGAGACCAAAATATGATGGGTCCATAATCCTTGGTATTGGGTGATTTTTGAGATTCTTGTTGAGAGGATTGCCCATACAAATGGGGAGAGAGGAATTATACCAACATGAAAGGCACATACAAATCATACTCTTCACAACCTTTGTTAGTGGTATTGACCTTGAGAGTTATGGGATTAGGAGTGATGGTTGGGATGGATGAAGAGGATAAAGTATTTGGTTTGATATAGGATGAAGCCTTAGTTGTAGATTAGTGTTACAACATCAATAATTAGATAATGATGATACTAATGATAAGAGGGTTCCAAAGATTGAAAATATTAAAAATGGTGTGGATTAGCATAAATGGTAAATTAAATTCCATTGTGAGGAAAATTGACATATTGGTGATAAGTAAATGGGATGAATTGAATGGTATGAAGCCATAAGTAGATGAGTAGGAGATTATATGGGAGGTCAAGATCAATAATGTGATAGGTAGTATATTACATGTTTGGTCCCACTTGTATAGAAAGACATACATTACCCTCAGTATCCTTCTCTACATATGCTTTGATGGTAATTACTTGAGGTTCTATATCTATAGTAGAATATTATAAGTTTGTAATGAATTTTAATGAACACAGATTTAAGATAGATCTATTATCAAGAAGAACTTGCTTTAGTTGATGTTTTTCTATGATAAATTCAATGTGAAATTCTTTATTCTAAGTTGGGCCAATGGGAGGCATGTCATTTTGGTTGAAGGAAATTTGATAGGTAGTATGGAGGTGGCCTACAAGTTGCTAAAATTCCTCAAGGTCAATGTCATTAGGAACACAAGATTCTTGTAAGTCTCAATTGAATATATCTCTATGGATTGGGGAATATTTGAAAATCTCTAGGATGGATATTTGTATTCAAGTCTTCCTAAGATATTCTAATAGATTGTATTGGGAACTTTGGGAGGATGAGGTGGATGGACTTGGGATGATAACACTACCATTTTTAGTGGTGATAACATAATTGAGATTTTTGGGTTTAATTTTGATGGTTACAACTTGTGAGGAACTATGAGTGACATATCCCACAAAATGGTCATAGTTATGGGGTTTTATAATATTGGACATTACTAGTGTGGTTATTTTGGGATTTGGCTTGGTTTGGATCAATAGATGTGGAAGGATTTATTTGGAGTGGATTTTGATAGATTTTTAGTTGGTCATTTAATGAGGAGGATGAGGCTCCTTCAATCTCTATACATCGCCTCAGTTGGTGGGGTACACTCTCCTTTGGTCAGTGGGGTTGGTGGCCCCTAGGGTGATTGGGTTTGCGGGTATGGTGAATGGGGTCCGCCCCAACCCCACCATCTAAGGCTTTGCCACCACCCTATGCTTCACTATCGACCTATAAGGAATAAACCCCATCGACCTGTTCATTGGACATTGTAGTGGGTGGGAAGATATAAATGTTGGGTGGGTGGTCGACACAACACCCCTATGAAGGTGTCGATGGAAGGTAGAGATGATTGTTATGGGTTGGGTGGAAGCCCCTATGGGGCAATGCATTGATGAGCCTGATTGGATGGTTGGAGCAAACAATGTTGGTAATTGGTTTTGTTAGCCGACCTGGGGGCCTATTAGAATTAGTTGTTACTCACTACCACTAGAAAGATATGGAGGTAGGGGGAGAGGGGGCCAAATGTAAAAGAAATATGTGAATGAGATGTTGAATGTAATTTTTTAGCTTCATGTATTTAATCATTGCATGTACTTTGATCCTATGGTAGTCACAATATTAATTTTATTTGTACTAGTATGAATTAGGTTTGAATTTATTGAAGGCTTGTGTCATAAAAAAAGTGACCATGTATCTTGTACAAATTTCCTAAACACAACATACATTTTCTCCTCAAGAGTAGTATTTATTTTCTTCTAAAATTATTTTGATTGTCCTTGAGGGACTCAAATTGTGTTGGTGTCATGGGGTGTGGTTGCAATTTGATTGGTATTTGGTGTACTCATGACTTGTGCATGTTTAGAATTTGCGATGCCATCACCAACAACATTATTGTTCTTAGCCCCAAATCATGGCTTGTCATTGGATTGTTTATTTTCTTTATAAATCGTGACTAAGAATTTAGTTATAAGATATTTTTCAATGGTTACCTCCTTTCCTATTATCTCATTAATATGGAAGCTCAATCTACCTAGAGGTGAAATTAAATATCCTAATTCAAGTTTTGAATGAATATATTAATGAGTTATTTATCGGTCATAGAACAAGGAAGGTGACTATAAAGTACCCTCCATTTCTATAAATGTGCCGCAAAACTTTCACCATTGCATTGCTTGGCATTACAAATATTGAGCATGGTGATTGAAGGCCATGTTAAATATTAGAGGAGAAATGAGTGATTTTTTTTTAGATATGATCACAAAATATGAGATAGAACCTTGGGGAAGGTGCATGAACCATTCCAAGGCTTTCCCACCTAAGCTAGAAGGAAACAATCAAAGAAAGTATTGATCATTGTATGCCATCTCTTGTTATGAAATGAATAATTCTTTAGCATGGTATTGATGGTCTCCTTTCACTTTGTATTATCCAACTTTGTGTATTTAAAACTCTTGGGGAAAGGCATCATTTTCATAGATCGATCAAATGGATAGGATTCACATAAGTATTCAAACTTATAATGTTTCATTGTTTTCCCTGCTTGTAATATCTTCAGGGAAATTTTCATTTCCTCCCATTCTTGATCAAATTGTGGAGTGGTGATAACTTTTCCTATCATGTGTAAGAGGTGCACCTTGGTATGTAGCATAGTGGATGTTTGCCGTGCCCCCTTTTTAAAATCAAAAGAGATGTTGTTCTCTGAGAGTTATTAGAGTGTGGGGTTTGGAGCTATTGTCTAACCCATGCCAAGGAATTATATGAGTTTTGGGTTGGATCTCAACACATTCCTATGAAATAGTGCAAGTTGAGGATCGACGATGTGGCCAAATGTGTTCCTAGAAACTAGTGGTGGTTGAGGATTGTGGGTAAGACCCAACACATACCTAGTCAACAGAGATGGTGGGAAATTTTGTAAGACTTCTAAGATTGACCTATGATATAGAATTTGGATTCAAATTGGGTCTTGGCTAATAAGTTATTATTTAGTTGGGTTTCTTATAAATGTAGGAAAAAAATTAGTTGTACTCATCATTGTTGGGAAAATATGTCTCAACCTTGCAATTACATAAGGTACTATTGATAAGTAAGTGTGGGGGGAAGTGAGGGGGGGTTGGAGTACCCCCTAATGAGGGGTCTGAGGGGTTCATCCCCCTAGCGATGGATTTGGAGGTTGCACACCCTTATGAAGGCTCAGGGGTAGCACCCTCAAAAGCCAAATTTTATCTATGTTGTATTATTGTAAATTTTCACTGTTCATCATTAGGTCTCAGATTTGACGCTAGATATTTTGTTGGCTTGAATTTCCCTAGAAGGCTATGCTATTTTACGAGGTTGTTGTATTACAGTTGTGTACTGTGATGTGTTTTGAGAGTCTGATAGTAGTCATGTTGGCTCTAGATCTCTAATTGGTGATACTCCTATGAGAAGCTTCCTCTGCAAGTATATTGTAATCTTCATGATTTTTGAATAATATATTGGGTAGATTTTAGAGTGTGGGGTTTTCTCCTGAAAGGGTTTTACCCATGTAAATCATTGTGTTGTAGTATGTATGATATTTATGTTTATTTCTATTTAAGTTTCTATAATTTTTGAAAAGATATTTAGAGTTTTGCATTATCCTCTTCTCAATATTAGTGTAGAAAGTTGTTCCACTACCTTAGCTTCCTTACAAGTAGTATAAGAGTGTGATCACCTTTGGTTTTAGTTGTAGATTGTTGGATTTTTTAACTAATCTAGATTTGAGTGGGATCTTGTGTAGAAAATACTTTGTAATCTTGTTGTAGAAATTTTTAAATGGAAAGTTCATCAGGGAGAATAGAGGTGGAAATTTTTTCTAGAAATAATTTCTAAATGTAGAATTTGAAGATGAAGGATCCGATGATAGATCAATATGTATGGGATGTTGTTGATGAGAATGTTTCAAGGCCTATGGATTCTACATTGGCTGCTCAGTATGATGTTATAGACTGTAAAGCCAAGGGTCTAATCAGATTGTTCTTGGAATACTCTGTTAATCAATGTCCATGAAGAGACCTCTACACAAAAATTATGGAAGAAAATTGGTAAGATGTATCAATCCAAATCTTTAGTGAATAAGATTTTCTTGAGGAAGAAATTATATTCCTTGAGAATGGAAGAGGATGAATGAATTAAATACCACCTAGAAGCATTCAATATGTTGGTGGCTCAATTGGAATTAGTTGGTGTCAAAATGGATGAGGAGGAGAAATGCCAGATATTACTTTTCTCTTTGTTTGATTTATGGGATTATCTTGTTATGGCTATTGGGAGTAATTTTTTTATCTTGAAGACTCAAGTTATGGTGGGTTCTTTTCTTTTTGAAGAGATGAGGAGGAAGGCATCCATGAATGCCAAGGAGGCCCTAAATGTTTGCGGAAGACCTAAGGTAAAATGAAAGAAGAATGAGAAGCGTGATAAATCCAAGTCCAAGGGGAGACCCAAATCTCTTGGAAAGTCCAAAGTTATTTGCTAGAACTACAATAAGCCTAGACATATTTGTAAGGACCCCAAAGAAACAAAGAAGAAGAAAAAGAATAAATTTGATTATGATTATGAGTTTGAGAAGGAAGATACATTGATGCATTCATTGTAGCTTTGGAAATTCATGTAGGTAATGATGCATGGTTAATTAACTTAGGTTTTGTTCATATTTTTTTTAGCTGAGCTTTGAAATTCTCTAAGATCTAGCCAACTTCTATATTCAAAAATCATAATAGCTAGTGGCCAACATGATGGGAAAAGCTTCTTAGGCACTTGCCCCTACTCTTTAGGCTCTGTTGGACCAAGGAGGGTGTTCTTTATTGTGCTTATGTGATATTCAAGATCTCAAGAATACTTCAATACATAGATTTGTCCCTACTAACTACAAATATACAGTATTTATTAAAGGCTTGGCTGAACTTTACACAAATAGTCTTTCATTTGCTAGGAACACAAATTTGTACGAGACTTACATCTCAAAATGAATAAGATTTGAATAAGCAATGTTCTAACTTTGAATCTGCGGCTAAGCATTTTACTAATTCATCAGACTATATGAATTCATTTCAAATAGGCCAGTGCCTCATCAATTGGGAAAAAGGAGTCAAACATGAGATACTTTGTAATATACAAAACTTTTAACCCTAAAATGATCTGACTATCTTCATAATGTGTTACATAAAAAAAACTCACAAAATTTAAAGCATTACTTCTTACTGAATCCTTAGTAAATTCTCACAGACCTATGACTCTTTTCAAGTATTTTAATCAACTCTTTGAGTTAAAACAAGGAACCGAATCATACATTCAACTAAACCATTGAAGATAAGTGAAAAGATACTTGATATTTTCAATTATGATCTGCAACAACCGTGCACAAGAGAGCACATACTTTAATTTTATAGATTTGTTTTGATATTATTAATTTGCATAAAACTATTTAAGACTATTTCATATACAACTCATACCCAAGATGATTTGCTAGAAAATTCATCAAGAATTCTACATTATACTTGTTCATTGTACATCTATTTTACTTGGACCATTCTAGATTCAAAATTTGACCACTTTAATGAGCCTTGAAATATCTTTTATAGTATAAGAGAGCAACAAGCATCAGGCTCATTACAATTACATTTCAAAACAAAATTTCATCCGCATTTCAAAATTCCCAAATGGTTAGATGTAATCATTTACTAACAAGGGAATCAAAATTTGTAACAACCAACACAAGCAGTTAGTGTCACGACAACCATTTAAAAATTCCATTAAGGTCTCATTGTCTATATCCACGTCAAACCCAAAAAGCAGCCAACACATTATTACAACAAAAACTTGAAAAACAAGAACCACAACCATCACCCATAAACCAAACTAGCACCAGGGCCATGATACATATTCCCACTTCATGTTTTTGCTATAGTTGTTGGAAAAAAAATCACTTCTTCTTTGTTATCAACACATTTCTCAGCACCAGGACCAGCAACAACACATGGTACCACCATAAAGATTGGGGAAACTGCGAGGACCTCTTCGTTTACACTAGCCATCTTCGTGAAAGCCGTGAGGAATTGGCCATAACTAGAGTCAATCTTTGTATCACTCTCACCAGAGCTACTAGAGACATCAATGGGGAATTTTTTTTTCCCAAGGAGCCCCGACCATATTGTAACTTCGATTTTGGCCTCCGCTCGAACTCAGAAGACCTTTTCTCCTTACCGCGCACTGCCTCCTCTACAATTGCAGCTCGACCTTTCAGCCAAGAGTTGCACTTGGTAACAACTTGGATGAGCTTCTTATATTCCTCTTTTAGGATGAGAGCACCTAAAAAAAGTACTCTAATCATGTAATGGTAGATCCCCATGAGACCTCTGCATATTAACTTGGGCAGAATGATGCACAGAAGATGGAGAAGTAGTTGACCTACTCATCTTGCGCCATAATTCAAAAACATTCACAAGAATAACCACTAATTGCTATAGAAGAAACAAAAAAATTTAGACTCTCAATTGTAATGGTGAAAACGGTGAGCCTTAAACCATACTTATTGAGAAAATTGATGATGTTGACTATCAATGCTCCAAGAGAAGCACAAGCAAGTGAGTGATTATTTGTTGGCGTCTACTTCACCACCATTAATTCCTAGGTACATGGAAATCAGCATACAATTCATCATAATTACTATGAAATAGATCCTCACATGCATGAGGATCAGGTTGATATACTCTGAAGAGAATTCACCATTAATTCACATCATTTGTAGAGCCCAAATAGCCATCACATGGCTAGTTCTATTGTTTGAATGTGAATCATCGATGCACCGATGAAGTGGCTCTTTAAACGACTTAGATTGAGTCAAATATGTTTGAAACTCCATTCTATCACATGGCAAGGCCATCGACCAATGGTGCTTTCCCCAGTTAGAAAAAACATCCACCACCCACGGGCCCCATCCAACCTCCTTACACCGCCAAATGTGTCACCATCGTGTAGATAGCACAAGGCATTAGGTAACATTATTTAATACTCGGCACAACATGCGCGCTATGAATTAGATCGAGATTTGACGATACATTAGAGCCATTGATACATCACCACTTGAGACCAAGCCGGTAGTGGGGATTAGGTCTCACATGATTTAGAAGACACATGGCACAATCATGCATGTCGCGCGGTGCAACAAAAATACATTATTTAAAAGTTGTGCGGTGTGCATGCAAGGCTTGGATTTTAATCATTCATCTGATGGCTCAAATTTTTTGCATGTGCATACATCATTAGTTATAAAGAAAGGGGCCAAGGGCTAGGTAAATAGGCAATGACCCTTCAGAAAAAATTAAAGATTTAAGACTTAAGCCTTTAAAAGGTAAAATATTTTGGGCCGACTATGGAAATTTAAAATGATGAAAGACACCTGATGAATGACGAGCTTAGGTAGAGGGGCCGGTAAAGATAACATGCACGGTGACATAGGTTAGAACTAGGATAATCAGTGACCTGATGCAGGGGGTCAACATGGAAATATAACGTAAGGGTTTAAGGTTTGGAAATAATTAGACAAGGGTATCAGACCCTAAAAACCTTGAACCAAATCATCAAGCAAAGGGTGAAAATGCACCAAAATTTTGCATGGAACTAGCTAGAAAATGTCAAATTTGAAAATCTTTATCAGGTGCATCTTTCCATATGACCTTTAATAGAGATTGGATTTTCTGAATATGAAGAATTTGATGGAGGTAAGGTGTACTTGGATGATGATTCTTATTTAAGTATTTTTGGTCATGGTAAAGTTAGAATGAGATTTCTTGATGGTAGAATAAAAAGGATTAATGGTGTATTGCATATCCCTAGATTAGCATGAAATTTATGATCTATAAGAAAACTAATAGATGCAAGTGTGTAGGTAGTATTTTCTAATGTAGGATGCAAGATGGTTAGAGGTCCTATGGTCATTTCTAAAGGTGTTAGATATAGCACATTGTAGAAGCTTGATGAATGCATTGTTGAGTGCAATAATACTTCTATGAAAAGAAAGTTTGTGGAAGAGGTGAGGGTTTCTTCTTCAACAGATGGCCATGGCTTTTGGGCATCCAAGGGTGCTCTTTATTTTGAATCTATATGTAGATAAGACTATGTTATGGCACCAAAGACTTGGCCACATTAGAGAAAAGGGTTTAAGGACCTTGAAAAATAAAAACCTTGTTGAAGGGTTGTCTGATTGTAATCTTGAATTTTATTTCCGTAAGCATTGCATTTATGGAAAATAAAATTGCATTTAGTTTTACTCGAGTTCTCGTAACTATTATGGTGTATTAGATCTTATTCATTCTAATGTGTTTGGTCATGTAGATGTTTCTTAAATTGGTTAAATCCACATATTATGTTTCATTTATTGATGATTATAGTAGAAGGACATGGATGTATTTACTAAAGAGTAAATCTAAAGTTTTCAATCAATTTAAATAATTTAAAGCAATGGTTGAGTTGCAGACTGGAAAGAAAATAAAATGTTTGAGGATTGATAATGGTAATGAATTTTTCTCTGACAATTTGATAGGTTTTGTAAATATTGTGGTATTCATAGACAAAATACAACTCCATGTTCTGTACAATAAAATGGAGTTGCAGAAAGAATGAATTGGACACTGATGGAGAAGGCTAGGAGTATGTTGAGTGATGCTGGTCTAGAACAAAGGTTTTGGGTTGAAGCTATTGTCATTGCTTGTTACTTGATTAACAAGTATCCAACATTAGCTCTTGTTGATAAGACACATATAGAGACATGGTCGGGTCACAATCCTTCATTAAGAAATCTTATATTTTTTGGTTGTGAGGAATATGCACATGTGCCAAAGGAGAAGATAACAAAGTTGGAGAACAAGGCTATGAAATGTATCTTCATCAGATATAGTTATGGTGTGAAAATATACAAGCTTTGGGATCCTATTGCACAAAAGATAATATATAGTAGAAGTGTTGTTCTTAGAGAAACTAAGCCAAGTATTTTGTTACATTGCAACCAAAATAAAGTAAATAGGAATATGTGATTCAATTTACTTCTACACTTGAGAAAGTTGAATCGAGGCCCATGAATAGACAAGTAGTTGAGGAAAGATCATCTATCTCTTCATCTTTAAAAGAGGAGGAAGAACCTCCAACTCAACTTATTCATAGGTCTGCAAGGCATAGACGACCACCTAAAAGGTATTAACTTGATGATTGGAGATGTATTTTTTATTGGAATACTAAAATGGATGAACCCATATCGATAGAAGAGGCATTAGGTATGAGTGATGTAGAATCTTGGAAGATTACTATGGATGAAGAAATGGTAGCTTTGAAAAAGAATGATACATGAGATCTTGTACCATTGGTTGAAGGAAGAAAACCTATCGGTTGAAAATGAGTGTTTAAGAAAAATATTAGTTTAGATGGAGGTATTGATAAGCATAAAGCAAGGTTGTTTATGAAAGGTTACTCTCAAGTTGAAGATGTTAATTATGTGAGATATTTTCTTTTGTTACAAAAATGACATCCATTGGATTTTTCTTTCAATTGTTGTTGCTTATGATTTAGAGATTGAGAAAATAGATGTGAAAATTGCTTTCATTCATTGTAACTTGGAGGAGGATATTTATATGACACATCTAGAGAACTATGTGGTGAAAGGTAAAAGTAATCTGCTTTGCAAATTGAAGAAATATTTGTATGGCCCAATATAGAGTCCTAGGATGTGGTACCAAAAATTTGATAGATATGTATTGAGTTTGGTATTTGAGTGTTCTAAGTTAGATCATTGTGTTTATTATAAAACTAATGGTGATCATTTTATAGCTATTTATTGCATAATATGTTGATGATATGGTATTTATTGGAAAAGGGAAAGGTATGATTTCAAAACTGAAATCTCAACTTGTTGCTAAATTTAAAATGAAAGACCTTGGTGTAGCTAGACATATTCTTGGGATGAAAATTAAAAGAGATGGAGTAAACAAAAATCTATATCTTGGCCAAAGTAAGCATGTCAATTCAATTTTACAAAGGTTTGATATGCAAGATCGTAGATCTAGAGGTTTGATAAGTAAGTTGGCTTGACTTGCCCTAAAATGCAACCCTATTTTATGAGGGTATTGTATTATGCCTATGTATTGTGATGCATTCTAAGAGTTTGATAGAATTCGTGCTGCATCTAGATCTTTGATTACTGATACTCTTGTGAGAATCTTTCTCTGCAAGTATATTATAATCTTCATGATTTTTGAATAATATATTGGGTGAATTTTAGAGTGTGGGATTTTTATCCTAAAAGGGTTTTCCCCATGTAAATCACTGTGTTGTGGTATGCATGATATTCATGTTTATTTTTGTTTAAGTTTTTGCAATTGTTGAAAAGATATATAAAGTTTTGCATTATCCTCCTCTCAAGATTAGTGTAGGAAGTTGTTTTTCTACCTTAGCTTCCTTACAATCATGTTATGTTATGTATTTTTTGGGCATTTTATGTTCAATATTTTTTGGACAAAAATCTATATGAGACTGTGGTTGGTGGATGAAACTCCATTGGTCATTGGAATTAGAGGTTGAAAGGATTTTGGTTCTAAGGGAGAATTCTCTTTCAAGGAGTTCATTAGAGAATCAAGGATTTGTAAGGAATTCTAGCATGGGAATTATCATTTCATGTTTGTATTTATTCTTGTTTTTATTTTATTGACTATCATAACATCCCATTTTCATCAATATAATATTTTTTGGAGTTTTGTTTCATTTGTGGAAATTGATTTTATGTGATTTAATATGTTGATCAGTTAATTTCATGCATTTTATTTTAATTGTAATCAAATTGCTTTTGTAAGATATTCTTTGTTTGTTATAAATATATTATTTTCATTTGAAAGGGACGTGACAGTAAAATCAAAGTCTAGATATTTCCATCCTATAGGGTGAAAGTTAAATTTTAATACACTGTAATGAGAAATCAAAAAGTAATATATACATATTCAGTTGAAGATATATTTGATCACATTCTAGAGCGAATGGAAAACATAATAGAACAATGTTGGGACAAATTTTGGGAATACAAGGAAGCCAAAAGAAAGACCTATAAACCCGTGATAAGATGATGAAACAAAGAGGAATATCTCATTAAATATAATACACTAGATTTAGCCATCCATCATGGGTTATCTTTTTCTTAATACCATGAATTGAAAATAGGGAATGTGCATAGGAGGAGAAGGCATGAGGAGAAACTCCATAGAGAGAATTCTAGAATAGAAAAATGAGATTGAGATGACACAAGGAATTTGAATAAATGAAGCCTCTATGACTACATAAGAAGAGGAAGATTTAGAATTTTCTAAGGAGGTGATCAAGGAGCTACAGTGAAATGAATCATTTTTGAAAGAGGGAGAGCCCGCGATAGTGGAACCTAAAATAGTGAAGAGTATACTAGAGCTATAATCACAAGAGGAGGTAAAGAAACATGTTGTGATAGTAGATAAGAAATAAAATTCAAAAACACAAAATTTCATAGAGGAAGAAAAAGAGGACACCTCAATGATAGAAGGTAGTGTGATCTAAGATTAACATAGCATCATCCTTGACAAAGAGTTAGTATTATTTATTGAATATGTATCAATAATCACAAATGATGTCCAAGAAACATCCACCAAGTTTTGAAGTATGGAAGTAATTGCACTATGTAATGATGATTTACAATGTATGGGAATTATTTGACCATGTGATGATGATTTACAAGATACTATTTATGTTGTTGTGAAGAATGTTTTGACTTTAATTGATTTGTATGAAGAGGAATTGAAAGTTGATCATGAAAACCCTATAGATTATGGCATGGGGATCCCTTTATTTGGGATCAATGATACTTACATGAAATGGTGTGGGGTCCAAGAGACTATGATTTTGATGGAGTTACTCTCACTATTGATTGCAGATTGTATATCCCTCGCACATTGAAAAAATAACAATTAAAAGATAGATCATGAGAAATTTTGAGGGTGATCATAGGCTTGATATGCAAAATGATAGAGAGACACCCAAAATGGGCCACACAATTGCCAACCCCTTTTCCATTTTGGAATCGCTAACATGAGGGAAGGAAACTCCATGATGATACACACTAGCTACTCGAATGTTGAACAAGAAACAATCAAACTCCTAAGCTCCATTTAATCAACAATCTTGTTGATGAATTAGAAACTTCTGGTTTACACACGAAAAATATAGGAGAGTTCGGCATGGAATCTAAGGGATAATGGATGAATTCACCAAGTTGTCATTTCAATACACCTAAAGGCCAAATGTAGATAGTCACCTTGGGAATTTTGATGCTAGATGAAGGTAAGAAAAATGGATGTCATTTTAATGATCAATTGTTTGTGACTAAGCCTAGTATGGTGTTGTGGGTTTTGAGATACAAGAAAGCTGGAGGGTTCATGAAGAACGAGACACCCCAAATTATAAGCATCATGAGCTAGAAGAGTGATGGGTCACCATTTTAGGTGAATGTATGATATGAAAAAACTTCTACATGGAGTTTCAATTGGAAACAACCACAACCTTACTCAAATTTGAGTTATTTATCAATGAATGTACTTGGTCTACCTTGGACCAACAATGAGTGAAACTTGATTTTTCAAGGCTACAATTGAGTAGAGAATGTCATCATGAGTTGAGGAGACATGGAGCTTCCATTGAAGGATCTAAAGGAACCATAAGGAGATTCCAAGGAGAAATTATGATGTATATTAGGGTAGCACAACAAGAGTAGGATGAAATGATTGATCTCCAATAAAAAATGAGGAGGTTGGGTTATGATAAGGTGGTATTATTGTATCACATTGGAGGAATTCTTGAGATGGTGATAGACATAGCTTCTAGTCCTAATATGTTATCATTGTTAATAGACACCCCATTACTTCATTATCCTTAACACTAGTACTTTATTAGGTGTTCCTAGCTGTTAGAGTAAAGGTATTAACTTAATTGTGTTAATTAAGTTGTCTTTATTCCTCTCTTAAGATTTCACTTTAGTTTGCATTATGTGACATTTAATAATTATATTAATTATTAAATGTCCTCCTATTAGGGTTTCTTTTAGGTTTTGCATGATATCCTTTCTTAAGGATTGATCTCATTGTATTTTAAACACTTTGATTAATACAATTTTGAGCTTTCAGAGCACCTTTGTTTTTTTGTCTCCATCTCTTCTTTTTGTGATAGGTTACTTGCATGCAGGTGATCTTCAGGGTCTGTGAAGTTGGATTTCTCAACTTCTACATGGTATCAGAGCTCTAGACCTATGGCTATCTGTTCGTGATTTGAATATATCAGGTTACAAAAAAAATTTTGTGCAAGGGTTTCAAGCTACGACAGTTTTTTGGCCAAATCAGAGGATTTTTCCATCATTTTTTGACAGCTTTCGACTTTGACCTCTCAAATGGTGCATACTAGTGCAAAAAAGACTTCACGGTTGCGCTCAGAAGACCTATAAACCCCTATTTTCATATAGAATATGATAGGGCTTGCTGAAAACTGATTTTTTTGAGTTTTTCGGGGTTTTTCAAAAATGCTGCCAGAAAAATCCGTACGAACGCCTCAATTTTTGTGCCATGTTTTTTGGCATTTAGAGAATTTTTGAATTGCCTCAGTTTTCGTATCATTTGCCTCGATTTCTATGTCCTCTTGATTTCCGTGCTGTCTCAGTTTTCGTGCCATGAAGGTACAACTAAATATTTTATTAATTTTTTAATGTTTAAATTAATAAATTATTTGGTTTAATGCCTAAATGAGCACTTTTAGTAAAATGATCATATCTTGGGCATATGATGTCGAAATTGGGGAAACGAGATATCTCAAAAAGCTGGTTCTGGGCACTATCTAATGGCGCAAGTTTGATTTTCTGGGTTTGCAGTTTTGATGTACTTTTTGTTAGTCAAAGTCAAATGATGGTTTTTGCACTTCGGGAGGCATATATTTTGCATCCATACTCCATTTTGTACAAACGAATAGGCGTTGGAAAGGTGTTTCAGTGCTATTTCCAGATATGTAGTCTATTTCATCATAAAATTTACCAAGTAAATTTTATTGAGCTTTGTGTGTTTTTACACTTTGCTCAATTACTTGGACGTTCTGGCACCTACATGGGTTTTGTTTGCATGGGATGGGTTATATTAATTTGATATAAATGAAGTAAGGTTAGATTTCTCAGTTTTTTTTTAATTTGAAGAGTTATCATGGGTTTTTCTACTCACCCTTCAGTTGTTATTCTGGAACGGGGTAATTATGAGTCATGGGCAAAGGGTATACTTACACATTGTAGGTGGCTTAATTTTTTTCCTTATTTGTATGATCTCATACCTGAACCAGCCACTTCAGAGGGAAAATTAGCATGGGATATCATTAGATATCACATAGTAGGACTTATATTGTCTAGTGTTGATCATGACACTGCGTTGGTTATATCGGACATTGATTGTCCTCACGCACTTTGGACACATCTTTGGGAGATCTATGGAGACCCTAATCTCTCTCCATTACCAGAGGATCTTGCTTCATATTGTCTCTTACCCATTTCTTGGAGAGAAAATACACCCTTTGATCATGATACTTTAGAGGAGCTTGAGTATTTAGACACCCTTACATGTTCCGATGGATCAGAGGCTTGTCTCACAGTTCCTACTCTTCATACTGAGACTTCATTAGCATCTCCTGTTGTTCCTGATTTAGTGCAGAAGGGCATCATTCATCTTCTATACATAGCTACTTTGGACTCTTATCTTGCAGAGATATCTTTCTTGTTTGTTGAGTCCTATATTGCAGATTTGGAGGATTATTTTGAGGACATTCATCTCCTCTACCTTGACAGTCAGGTTATCATTGTACGCCCACCATTATCAGTGCATTCAGAGGTTTCATTTCAGGATTCTCCACATTAGTTTGGATTCGACATCATTTGTTTCAGTTCAGATAGAGAGATTCTTCAACATCTAATCATGGCACACATCTTGAGACAGATTGGTTCATCATTCTTCACAGGGTTTGTTCGACATCGTCCTTTGGATTTGTTTCTTCCCAAGGGGAGGAATATCATTTGCTGCTTCAGGATCTCCTTTTGGATTCTACATTAGGCATCTACCATTGTGACAGGACTTTCTTCATTGTGGAGGGGCCTTCTTCTCTCTTTCTATCTCTCCTATGGAGACCATTGTACATGTACTTATATGATAGAAGCTGTCTATGGGGGTATCATGTAATCCACCTCCTATCCTTCTTTCATTAGTACATCATATTCCTTTCTTTGCATTCTATTTTGGGGAGGAGTTTTGTTCCCATTGGGTTTTCTCCTTTACCCCATTTCATTTAGTTTGCATTGCTTTTGTAAATGGGTACCTGATCAGGCCTAGTTGTCGGGACCCATGTTTACTTTCATGCATTGTAGTTACCTTTTGCTTTCTTGCACATGTTTGTAGCTGCACTCTTGCTCATCTTAAGGGGGGGTGTTAGAGTAAAGGTTTTAACTTAATTGTGTTAATTAAGTTGTCTTTATTCCTCTCTTAAGATTTCACTTTAGTTTGCATTATGTGACATTTAATAATTATATTAATTATTAAATGTCCTCCTATTAGGGTTTCTTTTAGGTTTTGCATGATCTCCTTTCTTCAGGATTAATCTCATTGTATTTTACACTCTCTGATTAATACAATTTTGAGATTTCAGAGCACCTTTGCTTTTTTGTCTCAATCTCTTCTTTCTGTGACAGGTTATTTTCATACAGGTGATCTTCGGAGTCTGTGAAGTTGGATTTCTCAACTTCTACACTAGCTATGGTAAGAGTAATTTATCACTGGTAGTTTCTAATGGAGAGCTACCAGTCTATGTATGTCTATTTATGACTCCTACAATAATCGCATGGATAAATTTTGTACAAGACTATCATTCTTGTAGTTACATTATTTTTATAGTGTTGGTTTTGATGTTTGAAGTTATAGACAACACAAAAGTGATACATTTTGAGAGGATTTAATTGCATGGTGATGTTAATGAAAAGGCTCTATTATGGAGGGAAATCATTCCTTCCATTCTAGAACTGATGTGGATAGGGTGTCAAGTGCATTGTGATGAATTATTTCTATCTCATGACTATAGTCATACAACTCAACTAGATTTTTGGAATCTTTCATCACATATGAATAAGTGGGCACAATAACATGCTAAAATAGTATGTAGACACATATAATGCAATAAATTGTACATCATAGGAGAATCCAACATAATTTTGAGCATTCCAAGTATACATCTTATGAGAGAGTCCATTATGGAATTGAAATCTAAGGAAAATGAGGTACAAATAGCAAGAATTGAAGGAGGAGATCCCATAATGAATGATGGAAGAGCATTGGATGAAAAAAATAATTTCTTGCAAAGGTAAGGTACTTGACCCTAATAGTATTTAGTTTATTTTGGTCATGCACAAAATTAAACTTCTAATTTGGCCACTGTATAAGAGCGAATTTGCACCCCTAATGAAAATTCCCCTTTCAACCCCTTCCACTTTAGAAAACCAAATCAAAAGGTGAAATTGCACCTAAAGCCCACTACCTTCATTCCACTTGGCACCTATTTTATGTGTCGGTAGAGGAGTTACTGTTAGATACGCTCGTGCAGTGCGCAGACGTCTGCGCGACGCACTTACATCCTTGAAAGATTCTTGCATCTGGAGCCTGTAGAGGCATTACAATCCCCATTGGGAGTCAACTTGTAACACCCTCTTTAGCCAACTGACTTGAATATGGATGTTTCTTTCACCCTTTACTTCAAATTCACTCACCTTCATTCATTTCATGGCTAGTTGATCTTTTCATCTCTCCACAAGCTCCAAGCAACTTCTTCACCATCTCTTCAATCTCTTCAAACACTTTACACTTCATAGCAGCAACATCAACACTCCATCACTTCAGTAGATAAGTGTGGAACAAACACCATTGCAGAAAAGGCTTGAGTTCCTCTCATTTTCTCCCCCACTAGCCTTGAGTGCTTTGGGTGGAGGTGGTAAGCTTTCACTCATCTCCTCTATTATTTGGTTGAGTAGTGTAGACACGTAAAATATACATGCACATGATCTTGATTACTAACATTGTTTCATCTTGAATCATACTCTCAACTTATCATCACCTTTCATCTCTTAATTAGATAAATCATTATTTATTTAATTAAGTCTTTCTCCTTTGTTGATAAGATAAAATTAATCAAGTTAATTTAATTAACCCTAAATCCCTCTTTAATTAAATAATTCATCTTATTTGATTAAATCCCTAAAGTCTTCTCATTAAATTGAATAAATTAAACCTTATTTGATTTAATCTAACATTATCCCCTTTAAAGATATCAAGTTTCCACAATCCATAATGTTCTTTGCAATGATTTCTGGCTTTGATTGTGTGAAATTTTTTGCATCAATGTTTCGGATCACACTCCGTGATCCATCATCAGGATGAGAGCAAAGCTAAAGGAGAGGAATTTTTGCATCAACGTTTTGGATCACACTCTCTGATCTCCTTTAGCTCTGCTCTCATCCTGATGATGGATCACGGAGTGTGATCTGAAATGTTGATGCAAAAATTCTCACACAATCAAAGCCAGAAATCATTGCAAAGAACATTATCCCCTTTAGTTAAATAAATCAAAAATATTTATTTAATTAAACCTTTCCTCTCAATTCTGATTTAAATCAACTCATAAATTTGAGTCAAAATTGTCAAATCATCCAATATCTCATTAAATTGATCAAATCTTGATTAATTTAATCTCAAACACTAAAATCCTTTAGAGAATGCAACTTGCACAATAAATCAATTACTTTGATTTATTTAAATTGCCTATTTTCTCTCAACATGGCATAAAAAGGGGAATATTCCCTCAAGTTTGAATTCAAATCCAAGTGGACTTGTACATCCAACAAGGCATTCACTCCTCTTATATGTCCTTGTGCATTAAGCCAAGTGGCATTTATTTCATTCCTCTTTCCCTCTAACATGTCATTTCCTCAATTTCAAATTCAAACTAATTGCATTTATTGGCACTTTGGCCAAAATGTGCTCATTCCTCCTCCAATCACATGTGGACAAGTGGCTTTCTCTCATTGGTTGGTCTTTTGTCCCACCTTGATCAAATCCACTCTCTTTTCCATTTTGGAAATCTATAAATGAGAGGTTCTTCCTCTAATTCTTCATCCACAATCTAGAGCAAAATTACTCTCTTCACATTGAGAGCTAATTTTGTCCATTTCTCCTCAAGTATTCATCATTTTCATGATTTCATAGAAAGGTTATGCCAAAATCTCATCAAGGAGATTCAATCATTAACATTACAACAAAGGAGTTAGGAAAGGGCCAATTTTGACACACCAATTGGTACCAATTCCCCCATGGGATCAAGAGTTTGCTTTGCTTAAATAGATTTGATTTAGTTTCTTGCATTGTTCTTCATTTCATTTTTATTATTAAGATTTGTAAATGGATTTCATGGGGAATCCTTGTTTTATCTTGCATATTGATCTACTAATGTGTTTGTTTTCCTTGTTTGTGTAGGTATAGGATAAGGGTTCACAAGTAGCATAACATTGTTTTGTAGTGCTTTTGTGTTTACTTCATTTCTACTTTTCTCTCTATCTATTTGGTTGTCTGAAGAGATGGGAACACCCAAACGGGGGTTTGATTGAGGCAAACCCCTATACAGCCCCAACACACACACACACACTCTCTCTCTCTCTCTCTCTCTCTCTCTCTCTCTCTCTCTCTCTCTCTCTCTCTCTTGTGTGCAGGTATTGAAGATGTTCACGAGGTGGAGGATTCATTACTCGCATGGATGTAAGCATTTCCCTTCCCTTCTCCTTATCTTTATCATTTCTATTTTAGTCTATTTCATCTTTCTCTCACTTTCTAGAAGTTCTTAGAAATTAGAGTAGAAGCATTCACTTTGCCATTTCCTGTGACAAACTTTCTCCCTAGTTTGTACAGGACGCCAGCGCGTTGCGTTGTTATCTGTTTTCTACACTGACGTCCTTTGGCCAAGAGCTTTCCAGTTTGTCTAGAAAATCTCTGTGACTTGCTTTTTTTTAATTCTAGAACTCTCTTTGTTGTTTTTTGAGGTAGTTTAGGGTAGTTCACCCTGTGAGGCTCTCTGATTGAAGAGAACTCGTGAGTAGCGAATCCCCCTTCTTTACATTTTGGTGAACCCAACGTGAAGAGAGTCTTTTTGAAAAACTAGTTATTTATTTACCCCTACTTGGTGGGGTCATAAATTTTGACTTGGTGCTTGAAATTCAGAACTATTTGCACCATTGGAAAGGTCTTCTAGAGAGCTAGTTCAATCCCTAAAATACAAGTGCCTTTGGAAATTGAATTTTAGGGACCAACACAAGTTCCAAACCCAAATTTTGCTCCAAAGATCTTTGAAAATGCAAATTACTAGAACAGAGAAAATACTGAAAAAAATCATAATGAATTTAATATCCTCTTTTATTAGCTCAGTATCTAATTTTATTCTAGATTTTAATGATATTCCATTTCAGGCATGCGATAGTGACTTGGCCTTGCCAATGCCACTTTGTATCTTTGATCCTTCTCATGAAATTCTCCCTACTTCAGAGGATATTTTATTGCAAGAAGATGAAATCATTGATACCTTTCTTAATATTACTCTACCTTCTCTTCATTCTAATGCACTCTCTTCTAGAGATGATGCATTTACGAATGGTGAATCTCTTACTCATTCCAATGCAATCTCTTCTAGGGATGTTGCATTTGTGAATGATGAATTTCTTATCTATTCTAGTGCACTCTCCTCTAGAGATGATGCATTAGTGCATGGTGAGTTTCCTTCCAAATTTGATCCTGTTTGGATCGATGTTGAGAATATGTCTTTGAATAATTATTCTACTAGTTATGATGATTATGTAAATGTAATCTATGTCTCTTTTTCCCCTCATAGGCCTAAGAGACCGATCATTTACCTAACTCTAGCTAGTCCATCTCCTGAAAGGGTTTGTTCTATTGATGTTGTTCCATTTGATAGTAACTCCCTTGATCTTTCCAAGGCTCCCTCTTATAGAGTGATAGCCCATAATTATGATACTGGAATGAATAAACAACTAAGACCTCCTCAAGCACCTAAACCTATGACTAAAGCACCTGGCAATAATGGTCTTGTCGAGCAACCTTAGGTTACTCTGACTAAGATCTCACTATGGTACTTGCTTCAGTCTACTTCAGTTTATCAAGGTATGCTTTAGGAAGCCTTGCAAAGGATCCTCTTGCCTTCTTCCACTAGGCCGAAAGATGTTGATGCGTGCTAGCTTATATTTGTGCGGATTGATCGAATATTACTGGTGTAGGAGCACCTAGCCAAAATAGGAAAGAATGGCAATTTTTGAGAAATTTTGTTTTCTTTCAATTAAGGTCATGTTGACCATTGTTCTAGGAGTTTGTTTTAGCTTAATGATAGTTGGGAGCTTTCTTTATATGTTTTTTGCTATTTGAAATGTCAAATGTGAGGTTTAACACAAAATTCCACATGCTAGTGGTTAGTGACTTTTCCAAAAATTAGCAATTGTAATGCCTAACCGGCTTGGGAGAACAAAGCCTCGAGCATAACTGCTTGGAGAAGGTTGTTATGTTTTTGGTTTGTTCATTGTGCAAGTTGGAGAAAGTGGAGAAGGTAGAGAACATGTTGGATGTTGATAAATGTGAAGAACTAATAAAAAAATAGGAAAACCCCGTGACAAGAAGGTGGAGGAAGGTCCCACAATAGCCAGGATACAAGGAGAGAGCCTCAATGTGCAGGAGACAAAATTTATGCAATGACAGACCTACCGGGTGGTCAGGAACTTTACAAAAACCCTAAAGAATGCAAAAAGTGAAAGAGTAGGTCTGTGTACAGCCAGTCATGAAGACAAGGGTTTGAAATCTTGGAGTATGTGTAACAAGGGTTGAGAATCCAAAGAAAATCCTGTAGGTAGTTTGGAGAAATTGTATGCAATAACTAGTTTTACCCGAGTTAGGAGGCCTAAAAAAAAGGCTCAAGGCTAGTAGCCCTTCCAAACCCTAACCAAGGGTTTCTTGGAAGCGATGGAGAACCAATGCTAGGAGTTGGTTAAAGATGCTTAATGGGATACAATTAGACATGAAAACATGAAATGTTAACCCTGCAAAGAATTGGTGAGGCATAGAGTGAAATTGGCCTTTAGGAGCAATTAAGGGTCAGTGAGGACAACAAGAAAGAAGCAAGAGTTATATGATTTAATTTGACAAAGGTTGGAAGAGGGGTTGGTATTGAACTAGGGGTATCTAAAGAAGTGTCAGAGCCTAGAGGTTGAGTGGTGAAAGGAGCCACAATAGGGGATTGCTGAGGTGAGACCCGGGACATGGAGGTGTGAAGCTTCCTTTCCAAACCCTCTTTACACCAATTACGTTCTATCTGTAAGAGCTCCTGCCTCCAGAAGTATAGAAGCAAGCAGACCCTCTATTGATTATAGTTAACATTCATAAGATTGGCATTAGACGTACTCTCATTGATGTCGGTTCGATGCTCAATGTATGTAGCATTGATCTATTGCCTAAGATTAATATTGATCCATCTTCTATTAATGCTTCTTTTGTTGACATTTGTGGGTTCGATAATGTTGGTCAACAAGCCCTAGGCACAATGGTATTACCTTTGCAGCTTGGACCTATTACTGTACCCACTCTTGTATATGTTATCTTAGAGAAGTTACCTTATAACCTCCTTCTTGGTAGACCGTGGATTCATCCTATGGGTGCAGTCTTGTCTACCTTGCATAAATCAATTAAGTTCATTTGCAATAATCAAGTAGTCATAGTTAAGGCTGACCCTGATGCTATGCACTTGTGTGAGATGGCAATTGTTGGTCGAGCTTTAGTTATTCCTACTCTTATTCCTTTAGTATCTTCCAATGTGTCGATGTTTACTCTTGCAATACCTACTACAAAGGATATTCCTGAGATAGATGTCCTTGAGGAAGATCCTTTTGAAGTAGGAAATCTTAAGTTTGTTCCTTCTACCTCTTCTCAAGAGAATGCATGTCTTGGTGATGATTGGGGTCCTTCAGACTTTATAGATTTCTTCATTTAGGAATATAAAGTCGACCCGATCCACTTAGACCCTTTAATAACATCATTCAAACTCGCTATCAAAGATGGCTAGCATTTTGCATCATTGGATAATGTGAATATGAATTGTAACATTCTTAGTGTTGATCCTCCTGAGGAGGACAATTATTCCTCTGCTAAAGAGGATAATGTTGGGAGTCTTAGTAAATAGGATGATGGTTATCATATAAAGGAGCATGTTCCCCCTTGCTGAAATAATACTTTCTATGCCGATCCTCCCTCTTCCCAAGATTTGCAAACACATTGTGGCCTCAACTTTAAGCTTGTCTCTAAGTCTAGTTATGAGCGTAAATATTGTGGGTGTAACGAACAAGGCATTCAAGTCGCTGTAGAATTCATGCCTCACAAGCGTAATCTAGGGCTTGGTTGCTCAAATGAACAATCTAAGCAGAAGCCACGGTTCAATGTTGATGTGATGTCCGCTCAACCTCGTTCTTGTGGATTGCTATATCCTCCTTTGTCTTCGATCTTTGTATCTTCTTCTTGTGAGAAGTCAATCTTTTCTCTGCAAGAGAAAGGGTTACTTCCTCCTCCTCATTGTTTGTCTGAACAAGAGTGTATTTTGTTGTGGCTTCTTAAAGCCCACTTAATCACTCTTCCTCCTCCTACACGTAAGAAATCTCACAAGCATGATCATGAAAAACATTCCTTATGCGCATACCATCAAGTGCTTGGCCATTCCACAAGTTAATGTAAGGCCTTGAAGGACAAAATACAACAACTTCATGATTCAGGTGCCTATTGATGCACTTGCCTTTTCTTCACATGACCAGTGATATCGAGGTCTACCTCGATCCTCTATTTTCTAAGTGCCTTGTGTGGTTCTCCTCCCCTGTATGGTGGGGGCAGTGATAACTTGTTTTGGAGATGTGCATCCTTCTTAAGGACCCCCTCTCTTCTCTATGTATTTCAATTGAAGCGTCCCTTGAGTGGACCCCCTTTTCTTTTGAAGGGTTCCCGAGGGGCTTCTTTGAAAGTTTATATCTCAAATGAATTCTATGGCATCTAGCTTGGGGGCAGCCTAACTAGACCTATTTCATAAATTTTCATCTAGCTTGGGGGCGGCCTGACTAGACCTCACTTTTGAACAGTGTGTCCCTTGAGTGGAGCCCTCTTCCTTTTGAAGGGTTCTCGAGGGACCCCTTTGAAAGTATTTCAGCTTAACGATGGTTTGCGTGACTGTTTGCTCAGTGATACAGGTTTTCCCCCTCGAGTGGGGATTTATTTTATCACTTTTTACTTGGTGATATAGGTTTTCCTCCTCAAGTGGGAATTTCTTTTATCACTTTTACTTTGTGATATGGGTTCTACTCCGAAGCGAGTTTTTCTTTTATCACTTTTACTCTGTGATACAAGCTCTACTTCAAAGCATGATTTTCTTTTATCACTTTTACTCTATGATACAGGCTCTACTCTGAAGCGAGTTTTTCTTTTATCACTTTTACTTTGTGATATAGGTTCTACTGCAAAGCGGGTTTTTCTTTTATCACTCTTACATTCATTTATTCTTCTATATACCGGATTGAAGATCTGCATCTTCTTCATCTTGAGTATATGCCCTTTCTTCAGCTTCATAGTTCTGTGGAACTATGAAGTCCTCTTTTGACCCTGCACTCTTGGGTCCGACAGATCATGGTCTGCTTCCTCGACGGTTCAGGTATACATCTCTTACCTTGTCACTTCTTACTACTCTACTTTATTGAAGCACTCACTAGTATTCATACTCACTAAAGTGGGGGGAAAATGTATAAGAGAGAATTTTCACCTCTAATGCAAATTCCCCTTTCACCCCTTCCACTTTAGAAAACCAAATCCGAAGGCGAAATTCCACCTAAAGCTCGTTGTCTTCATTCCACTTGGCACCTATTTTGAGTGTCGATAGAGGAGTTACTATCAGAGACACCCACGTGGTGTTCTTACATCCTTGATAGACTCTCGTGTATGGAGCCTACAGAGGCACTACAATCCCCATTGGGAGTCAACTTGTAATGCCCTCTTTAGCCGACTGACCCGAATATGGCCATTTCTTTCACCCTTTCCTTCAAATTCACTCACCTTCATTCATTTCATGGCCAGTTGATCTTTTCATGTCTCCACAAGCTCCAAGTAGCTTCTTCACCATCTCTTCAATCTCTCCAAACATGTTACACTTCATAGAAACAACATCAACACTCCATCACTTCAGTAGAGCAAGTGTGGAATGAACACCATTGTAGTAGAGGCTTGAGTTCCTCTCATTTTCTCCCACACTAGCCTTGAGCACTTTGGGCAGAGGTGGTAAGATTTCACTCCTCTCCTCTATTATTTGGCTGAGTAGCATAACATTGTTTTGTAGTGCTTTTGTGTTTACTTCATTTCTACTTTTCTCTCTATCTATCTGGTTGTCCATGGAGGTGGGAACACCAAAATGGGGGTTTGACTGAGGCAAACCCCTATACAACCCCGACACTTTCTCTCTCTCTTGTGTGCAAGTATTGAAGAAATTCACGAGTTGGAGGCTTCATCACTCGTATGGTTGTAAGCATTTCCCTTCCCTTCTTCTCCTTATCTTTATCATTTCTATTTTAGTCTATTTCATCTTTCTCTCACTTTCTAGAAGTTCTCAACAATTAGAGTAGAAGCATTCACTTTTCCATTTCCTATGACAAACTCGCTCCTTGGTCTGTACAAGACGCCAGCGCACCACGCCGTCGTCTGTGTTCTGCACTGACGTCCTTTGGCCAAGAGCTTGTCAATTTGTCCAGAGAATCTCTATGACTTGCTCTTTCTGATTCTAGAACTCTCTCTGTTGTTCTTTGAGGTAGTTTAGGGAAGTTCGCCCTGTGAGGCTCTCTAATTGAAGAGAACTCATGAGTAGCGAATCCCATTTCTCTATAGCCACCAACTAGGATAAATGTTGAATGGAATTTTTTGGTTGAGGAACTTCAATTTGACATAGCTAGGATGAGTATTGGTTACAAAGGATATGGGCCAAGGGCCTTGTTGGGTATGGTTTCATATTTCAGATCTTCTACCCTCAACATCTCTAAAAATTCCTAATATTTCCTTACAATGAAAGAAGAACTTCCATTCATATGGTGGAATTACCAGACCATTATCATTGTTGAGGTTCTTACAACTAGTATAGGGTGGTTTCTAACTATTACATTTCTAATTTTGAGTGAATAAATGGAGTATTTTAGGGATTTTTTTGGGAAGATCCTTTTGCCTCATGTTGTGTGTATAAAGTATCATCCCTTTGGAATATTAAGTGCCAATAGTTTTTCTAATACATCACTATTCAAAGGGAAACTTCAAGCCCAAAATGGCTATGACAACCACCTTCCAACCTATATACAATCTAATTTGAATTATCTTTCAATTGGTAAATCTTGGGGCATCATGGTAAGAGCCTTTGGAGTCTAATATAGATCTTATAACATTAGTTTAGATGAAGTGAACATCATAATTGACATATATTTGTCATGTTTTTTTGAAAGGTGCATTACAAAGATAAAGTTTGAGGGAAAGGAGTCTGAATAGATGTATTCAATCATAGGATTGAGTGATCTTCAATCTGATATTGTTGTTGGGATATTTTCAACCATTGAATGGTTGTTTCTAGTTTCTATGTTGCTAATTCTTGCAAGATATTTTCAGTACCATAACTATCATACCATTTTAATATTAATCATTTTTAGTGTTTTTGACTTAATATTATTGTTATCAATCATATCTAGCTACTAGCTTGCAACTCTTTGGAAAAATTTCATGCAACATGCTATTTGTAGAGGAGTTCAATCATTGGAGCTATAGAAAACACTTGTTTCAATTAATACACTACTTTTGAGGATAAGGTTTAGGATAAATTTTGGTTGCTACAATTTCATTCCACCTTGTATGCAAGATGATGATCCAAACTCATAAGGGTCCTAGCATATAGTAATATGATAGGATCCACTTAAAATCGAGGGATTTATCATTATACTCATCTAGAGATTAGAGTGGCACAACAAAAACATGGTAGAAAATACATAGAACAACTCTTGATCTTATGAGAGTTTGTGGATATTTTCAATCACCAACATATGGATAGTTGGTTGTCTTCACTACTTGATCCAAGTTGAAGGTGGAGAGATACAATATCCAACTCACATGGGCATTATAATGGGACTCATGATATTGGCATGGAGACACTTGAACATTTGTGTTTGTATTGGACTCTTTGGAAGAAGATGCATCATCTAATAGGTACAAGATCTAGGGTCTATGAATATTAAATTATGATTCAGCTCATTAGCACAAAGATACTTAAGCATTCCAATTTACATTTCTTGAGGACAAGAAATCTTAAGTTATTATTTATTTATATTTCAAGGCACCACAAGTTGCTAACATATTCTTTAGGGAAGTGTTTAGACTTCATGAACTACCTAAACATAGTATGAGTGGCAAAGATAGTCAATTCTTGATTTTGTTTTTTGCAAAAGCTCTTTCATTTGCTAGGAACTAAGTTCACACCCAACATTAGGTACCACCCTCAAATGGATTGTCAAAATAAGATTGCAAAAAAATGGGTGGGAGGTTTTTTGAGAAACTATGTTGACAGTCATTAGAAGGTGTGGATAAAATGAATCACATATATATTAGGATGACACCCTTCATGGCATTATACAATTATGAAGCCAATTGTTTGTTGACCTTATTTTGGTGAACAACAAGGTCCTTAAGAGTGATTGACTTGATCAAGCGAGACCAAGACATCTTGAAATCATTCAAGGATAATTTCCAACAAGCATAAAATTAATAGAAAATGTATGCATATAAAGAGAGCATTCAAGGTTGGAGACATGGTGTTCATGGGGTTGCATCCCTACTAGTAATCATCTTTGAAGAAAAGTTAATTGCAAAAATTCAAGCTTTATTTCTATGAACCTTACAAAAATTTGAAGTGGTAAATGAAGTTGCATACAAGTTGGAGCTACCTAAGGAGAGTAAGTTCAATAATGTTTTCCATGTATCCTATCTCAAATGGAAAACTAATTTAAAGGATGTGTGTCATGATTTTAGGTGCAATTTAAAGGAAAATTTTTCTCAATACGTATGGGAATTCTTTGTTGCATACCTATCACAAGATCTTGGCATTTAATGTAGGTTTCAACATCACTTCTAGGGGAATTAAGGATTCAAATTCTAAATAGAAGAATAGCTATGAAAAGAATATATAAACCCTAATTGAAAACTAATTTTGAGCATGCATGTTTGAATGCCCATATTCAAGGATGAAAAACCTTTTGATCATGTAGATTAGAGGATGAAATCCTTTGGTTAGAGGATAATCTTACCTAGAGATCATATTGTTGCTTTCATGGTGGTAGCTAATAGCTAGGTCAAGCTTGATTACTTTACACAAAGGGTCATGAATTTCTATCTCACAACTTTAATCCATTTAAGTTGTAGTAGTGTATGTAATGTTGTACAATCTTATTAAATGTAAGAAAGGATTCAAGTAACTTCTTTGAGTTTGTATGAAATATTGTAGCAGCCCACATTTAGGATCCTACATTATTTTCAATGTAGGGAATATTGATAGTTGAGAGAGGACCTTCACATATATTTATCTTGGTTTGAGATCAATCTATAGGAGGACAAAGAAGCAAGCTTCTATCTCCTTATCTACAACCAATTAAGCTAATAACTAGAGCATGAAGGAGGAAACATGTTATCCCATATGGGTTTAGATCCTATTTCGTAAACTAGTTTTCATCAAACAATGAATCATAACTATCCGTAATGATAGCTTGAGTGTTACTTAGATGATATTCAATCTAGTTCACCATCAATAGACAAACACATATAGATTCATATACGCTATGTCAAATAATCATTTTAAGATTGTCATGTGCACTATCAATCCATTCTTTTTAATGAGTAGTTAACTAATGTACTTACCAAGGCTCTTCTTAAGAATATATTCCTTAACCTTTTATGTTTAGAATTGAATTCACAAGTCCCCTTTTAAGGGTTGATGCAAATTAAGTTGATACACATAGGCCAACACTCAACCTTAAGGGAGGATATTTTGGTGTATAATGTTAAGTTTGGTTATTCTATTGGGGAGACTTATCTTTGTGCATTGTATAACATTACATGGTAAGATCATTATTTTTATGCCATTCTCCATTGTATTATATACTCAAAATCATTCATTTATATCCCATAATCTTGTCTCTTCTAGTTGTACATTCTAATTCTATACTAATGTTGCATTCATTCCTTCTATTACTACAATTAATGATTTTCACAATTTTGTATTCTAGTAATTTCAAATATCAATTAATGTTTAACATTATGAAAAATTATAATAATTTTATTACAAATAAAAATGTGTTAATTGTAGTTATAAATAATAAAATATATTTCAAGTAAAGTATAAGCTATTTAGAATATTTTACTTATATATATAGTTATTTTTAGTATAAACGTGATAAAAAAAAAGAGCAATGGTTTAATATTGAAAGACTAAATTTATTATGCATCTTTTCACTAAAACATTTATTGTTCAACATAACTTAACACCTCTAACCTTAACTAAAAATATCTATTATATTATTTAATAGTACAAACTCTTTATTTATCTACATCTTATAAATCTTATTATTTTTATTATTTATTAAGTTTGAGTAAATTTTATAAAAGATTCATTTTCCACAAAACTAAATATATTTAAAATTAATTTAATTAATTGCAATATTATATAATATTTTAAATATCTAATTATATTAATTTTTAATTTTATTCATTTAAAGAGATGAAATTTATGATTAAAATATATTATTTAATTTTTCCTCAATCTATATTATTATATAAGGTATAATTTAAATAACATTTTAAACTTCTATTTGGAAGTTCAATTTTAAACCATTATCTTTTGAATCGCACCTCAAATCTGTTGACCACATTGCATGAAAAGAGCAAAAGAAGAGCATTTTTCACATTTCAGTGAACAGCCAGACTTTATATAAACAATAATTATTGACGATGTATTAGAATTAACTCCACACTTCCCACCTACAAATAAAATAATATTACCTACTAATGATTTGTAAAAGTGGCAATAATGCCTCCACCACTACTCTTTGCACTTCTCCTCTCACTATAATTTTTTTCCTCCGGCCGCTCTAAAGCTGCATGAAGCATTTTCAGTGAGCCATTTGGAACGTTGTGTACAGAGAATTATACATGCATATCCACGGATGCTCATTCTTGAAGATGGATCTTCAACAGAACAAAACATACTGGCATTGCCATTGGAGGAAACATTCTTGTCAGATGAGTCACTGACAAAGAGATCCAGAGAGAGCCCAAGTTTGAAGGAGTTTACAAGTGAGGATGCATTAGGGACCACCTCATTCATATGTATTGCTAGGCCTAGTTCATCCGGCCATTTCTGCACATTCCTTAGACAACATTCAGTCAGTTAATGCACGATTAAATGATGATAATTAAAATATTTTATTCCTAAAAAATATTATTACCTGTATCGATTGAATGCAACTTCCAATAGCTGATCCCTTGTTTACACTCAGTTCCACAGTCCTCAATTTCTCCATCTTCTCCAAAATTTCTATGCCCGGCACCTCCCAGCGGGTGCGTAGATCCAACTCTTCCAAGCTTGTGCAATACTGGAAACCTTCAATTTTCTCAATTCGGTCACTATCCGTTACTACAATTTTGTTGAGAGAAGTTAATCGTGCAAAGCTCAGAAGCTTGTCCAACTTTGGAGACCCACATATCTGCAAATATTCAAGGTTTGCGGGCAGTGCTTCGATCTCTTGTTAAATGGTCATTATAACAAAGCTCCAGGCGCTCCAGGTGGGAATAACGGTCTTCAAACAATGAAATCCTGCACACTTCTGTGTGCCATATTTCAAGGCTCCTAAGGTTGCTGAATGCAAAAGCCCCAAAATCTACTTGGTTGATTGGGCAGTCAAATATTTTTAAATCCTCTAAGAGATTAAGACAACTGACAGAGAACGGTAAACATTTCAGCTTTGAACAACACACAATTGAAAGATGCTTCAAGGAAAACAAATCTCCAAAAGAGGTCGGCAAAGATTCCAAGTTGGAACAATTGAAAATTGAAAGGTCAGTCAAGGAGGAAAAATTTCCAAAAGAGTTTGGTAGCGATGATAGCATGAAACAACAATTTAATTCAAGGTGCTCCAACATTTGCAGACGGCAAAATTCTACTGGCAGACTGCTAATATTATTGGGACCATTGATTACTATCTTTTTCAACTGATTGAGATGCCCTATCGAGTTTGGAAGTCTTTGTAATTTCTTACAACTAGAAATATCCAACTCTCTTAACCGCACAGGAGCCTGCAACAAATTTCCAACGGAACAAATGTAAAACATACTACAATTACTAAATAAATTGAAATACAGATTTAATAGAGCAGAAACATAAGACTACTTACGTCTCTCTTAGTTACCCACAACTCTTCTAAGGCTCCTCAGAAGAGGCTCTTCAGCCTCCTCTTCTGAGGCTCCTTCAGCATCCTCTTTCGAGGCTGCTTCAACCTCCTCTTCAAATGGTTTTAAAACCTTTGATTTTTTCAATGTAAGACGTGCCGGAAGGTTTTCAGATAGTTCTAAAACCCTCAAATTTGTCAATGGAAGGCGTGTGGGAAGGTTTCTCTGGCAAATATTAAACCAGCGAAGCCAGAGCAACTCTTCTGATACTTTACTGATTACTTGATTAAAATAAACTCCTCTAATCTCCAAAAGCTTTAGTCCAACGGAAGAGGTTATGATTTGCAAAAGTTTCTCCTGTGAGGAGCACCCAGGCAACTCAACAAACTCAGTAATTAACCAACCTCTTTCCTACATTATTCGAAAGTTCATGAAATATTCAGAAAATCTACATAATACAGAAAACTTAAATACAAACAATTAAACATTATAGACAAACAGAAAACAAGGACATACTCTATATGACCTCCTCTCTTCTGTTCCAGTTGGGGCAGCCCTAATTCCTCGAATGGCATTTCTTTTCTGAAAATAGGAATAAAAAATTCAAAATCTTATAAAAATCCAAAAAAATTATCTGTCCAAACACATACAGAATAGGTAAGTTATGTGATTTGATTGCAAAAAAAGGGCTAACGATACTGTCTTTTTAAAATGTTGTTTAAAGGGTAAGATCAATCATCTTCCGAGAGAGAAACATACATACAAAATATGTGTTCTTTTTGATTATTTGCTCACAAAATAAAAGAAAGTATTAATCTTACTTCTATTTGTATGTCATATTTAATAATCTGTTGAGATGACCAAAGTCGGGCAGGTGAATGTTCCCTTGCAATTTCTCTTCCTAAATCTCTTAAATGATCATGCATTCTTATATGATTCTTATCATCAACCTCAACCAAAAACTTATTTTGAAGCCTTTCCCAAGTGTACAGACTACTCCACTCTGATCCATTCCAAACTTCAATTGCTAGACTCTTGTTTTCTCCAATAAAAAAACAAGCAATATCAAGGAATGCCTCTTTTTCTTCCTTATCTAGAGCATCGTAACTTACTCTGAGTTTCTTATTAATATCATGAGGCAATATTCTTGAGATCTTATTAAACATAGATTCCCAATATGGTTTTTTCTGCTCATATAACTGTCCTCCAAATACTTTGAGAGACAGGGGCAATCCATGACAAGCCTCCACAAACCTTTTAACAAGTTCCTCAAATCCATTAAGGGGAAAGGATCGTAAAAAAGCATGCCAGCAAAAAAGTTGATTTGCATGAAATGAATTTAGTGCTTTCATTTTATATACAGAAAATATGTTACAACGCCTGAGAAGTTCACGTTCCCGTGTTGTAACAATGATGAGACTATCCTTTGCAAGGTTGTGTTTTGTAGGTAAGAGTGCATCGAACTGATCCACATCATCCACATCATCCATAACAATGAGCATTTTAAAAGATCTCAAATGGCTTGCAAGAATTGCCTTACCTTGCTCTATATTTTCAACTGATTTGTCAACACCAAAGCCTTTAAGGAGTTGATTCTGTTTGTTCTGCAATGTGTCTTTGGCTTCTCTAATATCAAAAATAAAAACAAGACTTCTCCATAGAAGATTATCTTTCATTGTATATTTCTTTGGCAAGGGTGGTTTTTCCCAAACCACCCATGCCCCAAATACCCACAATTTGCACACCCTTATCATCTCAGGCAAGTTGGAGTGTATTCTCAAAGTCTTCTATTGCTTCGTTGAGACCCATTGGATGCTTTGCAACTATTAGTGGCACATTGCTTATTTCTTTCAATACAGTATTCACAATCTTTTGGTACAGCCTTTGCTCATCATGTTAGGAATACAAAGGCAGATATCTAAAAGCTAAATGCAGATTTTATCAAATAAACCAGAAATAAAAACACACATAAGATAACACAGAGAATTTAATGTGGTTCACCCAATGTGGGCTACATCCACCAAACCGCAGCCATCCAATGATATTATTAACCAGTGCAAAACCCTATTACAATATCGTGAATAATCGCTTATTTCTTATGATACTATAACTCTATCCCAAACCCTTTATAAATTAGGGTTTTACAAAATTGGGGTTTTTCCCTTTTTATGATTTTTCCCCTTTTCGGTAATTTCGCAAAAAAGTGAGAGAAATTTTTTTCTCGGGGGCTACATGAAGAGTGTACAGTATAGAATGATCAGTCACCACATACTAACAATCTCCCACTTGGAGACTAATCAGGCTCCACACCTAAACAATCTCCCACTTGGAGACTGAACCTCGACAACACCACCGCACTTACAACTCCCACTGGAAATAAGCACCTTGGACCCTGCTCCTTTCTTATACTTTAATTCAACCTTGAAGGCCACCTGAAGCTGAAGAGGAGCTCAGCTTCTCCCTTATCACTGCCTTAGTAAACATATCCATTGGATTTACATCTGTATGTATCTTTTCCAGCTTTACCTATCCATCCTCCAACACTGACCGAATGAAATGATACCTCAATTGTATGTGTTTGGTTTGAGAGTGCAAACCAGAATTCTTTGCAAGATGTATAGCACTCTGGCTGTCTGTGAACAAGTAATTTTAAGCCTGTTGTTTTCCCAACTCTTCCATGAAAAATTGCATCCATATCATCTCCTTTGCTACCTCTGTGGCAGCCACGTACTCTACCTCCGTGGTGGATAAAACAACCACCTTTTGCAACCGAGATATCCAACTTACTGCTGTCCCACCAACTGTAAATACATAACCTATGGTGCTCTGCCTAGTGTCGATATCCCTTGCCAAATTTGAGTCAACATAGCCTTTTAAATCTGTATTAGAGCCCTCAAAACATAAATATTTATCCGATGTACCTCTCAAATACCTGAGAATCCATTTCACTACATTCCAATCCTCAATTCCTAGATTACTCATATACCTGCTAATGACTCCTACAACATGTGCAATATCTGGTCTCGTGCATACCATGACATACATCAAACTACCTACAGCTGAAGCATATGGTACCTTGGACATTTTTCCTTCCTCCTTTTGTGTCTTTGGACACATATCCTTAGTCAATTTGACATGACTGGGAAAAGGTGTGCTGACAACTTTTGCATTCTCCATATGAAATCTCTGCAACACCTTTTTAACATAATCAACCTGAGATAAAAATAATTTCCTATTTTTCTTATCTCTTGTAATCTTCATACCAAGGATTTGTTTTGCTGCCCCCAAATCCTTCATAGCAAATGAATTTGCTAACTGTTGTTTTAACTCCTTTATGTGATCTATGTTAGACCCCGCTACAAGCATATCAGCAACATATAAACATAAAATAATGTAGCTATCTTCGCCTAGCATTTTAAAATAAACACAATGATCTGAATTACACCTGTTGTAACCTTGCTCAGCCATAAAACTATCAAATTTAAGATACCATTGTCGAGGTGCTTGCTTCAAGCCATATAAGCTTTTCTTCAATCTGCACACTAGTTTCTCCTTACCTTTGACCTCAAATCCTTGTGGTTGTTCCATATAAATTTCCTCTTCCAAATCACCATGGAGAAAGGTAGTTTTAACATTAAGCTATTCTAAATGCAAATCTTCAAAAACCACAATACTTAACACAGTACGAATAGAGGTCATTTTAACAATTGGAGAAAATATTTCATCAAAATCAATACCCTGTTTATTTGCAAATCCCTTTACAACTAATCTGGATTTAAATCTTTTCTTACCTCCATCCTCCTCTTTCATCCTATAAACCCATTTGTTTGCTAAAGCCTTTTTACCTGCAGGCAACTTGCATAATTTCCAAGTCTGATTTTTCAGTAAGGAGTCCATTTTGTCTTCCATTCCATGCTCCCACTAAACCTTGGTATCCACCTACATAGCTTCATGATAACATTTTGGTTCACCAGCATCAGTCAATAAAATAGAGTACAAAGAGGGAGAAAATCTTTCTGGAGGTCTACTTAACCTTGAAGATCGTCTAACATTCACTGGAGTTTGTTGTATTTCTTCTTCTTGTTGTTGTTGCGGAGCATGAGGATCCACTGAAACTTCATTGTTTGGAGTATTATCTAAAACTGCATGAGCATTTTCTTTCTTCTCATGCTGCTGCAACTGATCTTTGTACAAAACTTTCTCATTGAATATGACATCCCTGCTTCTCACAATTTTTTTATTTTCAAAATCCCAAAGCCTATAACCAAATTCATCAATGCTATATCCAATAAATATACATTTCCTTGATTTTTCATCAAGCTTTGTTTTATTTTCAGAATCTACATGTACAAATGCTTCACAACCGAAAGTTTTCAGAAAAGAATAACTCACCTTCTTACCTGCCCATGCTTCCTCTAGAATACCACAACCCAAAGGGTTAGATGGACCTGTATTAATTAAATAAATAGTAGTGTTTACAGCCTTTTCCCACATGTTTAAAGGAAACCCAACATGCAATCTCATAGTTCGTGCACGCTCCATTATTGTTCTATTCATACACTCAGCCACTCCATTTTCTTGTAGAGTCCTTGGAACCATTTTCTGTGTACGAATACCATTAAAAGAACAATAATCTTCAAAATTTTTACTGCAATACTCACCACCATTATCAAATTTAAGACATTTTAACTTTTTACCTGTTTCATTCTCAACCAAACTTCTCCATTTTTTAAAAGTTTCAAATACATCAGATTTCTGCCTAATGAAATAAATCCATACCTTCCTAGTTGCATCATCAATGAATGTGACATAATAATGAGAGCCACCAAGAGAAGATACATGAGCTGGTCCCCATACATCCATGTGCACAAGCTCCAATTTCTCATCTTTCTTTTGTTTCCCATCCTTGAGAAAACTAACTCTCTTTTATTTTCCATACACACAACTTTCACAAAAATCCATATTAACACATTTTAGACCTGGTAAAGCATTTTTTGAATGAAGTACTTTCATACCTTTTGCACTCATGTGCCCAAGTCTGTTATGCCATAATGCTGATTCAAAATTTGCAGCATCTATCTGATTTTCTTCCTGCTGAACAACAGCAACTATTCCTGACATTGCTTTTTATCTGCAATAGCTAAAGTAGAAGGAACAGTATGACCTGTACAAAGATATAAGGTGCCTACTTTCACACCTTTTGCTACCACTAAGGCACCTTTTGTAACCTTCCAATTTTTATCACTAAATGTAACCACAAAACCTTCATCATCTAGTTGCCCTGCTAAAATTAAATTTCCTTTTAGCTTTGGAACGTGCCTTACCTCATGTAGTAGCCAATGATTCCCATTCTGCAACTTAATCTTGATTCTTCCCTTTCCAACAATCTGATAGGGTTCATTATCTGCCAAATAAACCAGCCCAAAATCCCCTTGTACATAATCAAGAAAATAATTTCTATGGGGCGTAGCATGAAATGAAGCCCTTGAATCTAACACCCAAGAATAATCAGCATTGTCAAGAGAAAGACTCAAAGCATCCTCATTAGATTTATAACTTACCACATTTGCCTCTTTGTTTCCTTCCTTTTCATCTCCTTCTTTATTTTTCCGAGACCAACAATGTTTCTTTAAATGACCTGAATTACCACAGTACCAACAATCCCTCTTGTCTCTAAATTGGGACCTTCTATAACTTGATTTTCCTCGTGACTTCCCACGGCTTCTGAAATTGTTTCTTCTCTCCTTTATTCTACCCCTATTTTATGCATTCAAAACACTACCTGATGTGGATGTTCCACTTGACCTTTTCCTACGAATTTCCTCGCTCAAAATAACACCAACAACATCATCAAAATTCAATGTATTCGAACCAGAAACATAATTGCTAATAGCCATTACCAAGCTATTCCAGCTTTCAAGCAAAGAACACAGAATCAAAAGAGCCCTAACTTTTCATCAAAGTTAACTTTTATAGAAGTTAATTGACTGGTAATCGTATTAAACTCATTCAAATGATCAGTAACTGATCCACCTTCTACCATTTTCATATTAAATAAACGCTTAATAAGAAATACCTTATTCGAAGCGGAAGGTTTTTCATATAACTTTGCTAGGGTTTCCATCAACTCTAGAGTTGTCTTTGCTGTTGTAATATTGAATGCCATCGATTGTGCCAGGCATAAGTGAATAATGCCAAGTGCCTTTCTGTCAAAAATATCCCAGTCCACATCTAAAATTGCTATGGGTTTCTTGGCTTTCCCTTCCAATGGCCACCATAAATCCTTCTGATAGAGGTAGTCCTCCATCTGCTTCTTCCATAACTGATAGTTCTGCCCATTGAACTTATCAACCTTCAACTTACCCTCATCTGCCATTGCTCCCACTTAACCGTGAGACTCCCACTCCATCGTGGGACTTTCCTGTAGATGATAATAAAAAACAACCCGCTCTGATACCACTTGTTAGGATTTAAAAGGTAGATATCTAAAAGCTAAATGCAGATTTTATCAAATAAACCAGAAATAAAAACACACATAAGATAACACAGAGAATTTAACGTGGTTCACCCAATGTGGGCTACATCCACCAAACCGTAGCTATCCAATGATATTATTAACCAGTGCAAAACCCTATTACAATATCACGAATAATCGCCTGTTTCTTATGATGCTATAACTCTATCCCAAACCCTTTATAAATTAGGGTTTTACAAAATCGGGGTTTTTCCCTTTTTGTGATTTTTCCTTTTTTCGATAATTTTCCGAAAAAGCAAGAGAAATTTTTTTCTTGGGGGCTACATGAAGAGTGTACAATATAGAATGTTTTGTTTCCAAATACTAAATATCTCCCACTTGGAGACTGATCAGGCTCCATACCTAAACAATCTCCCACTTGGAGACTGAACCTCGACAACATCGTTGCAATTACAGCTCCCACTGGAAATAAGCACATTGGACCCTACTGCTTTCTTATACTTTAATTCAACCTTGAATGCCAACTGAAGTTGAATAGGAGCTCAACTTCTCCCTTATCACTACCTTAGTAAACATATCCACTAGATTTACATCTGTATGTATCTTTTCCAGCTTTACCTGTCCATCCTCCAAAACTGACCGAATGAAATGATACCTCAATTGTATGTGTTTGGTTTTAGAGTGCAAAGCAGAATTCTTTGCAAGATTTATAACACTCTGGCTGTCTGTGAACAAGTAATTTTTAGCCTGTTGTTTTTGCAACTCTTCCATTAAAAATTGCATCCATATCATCTCCTTTGTTGCCTCTGTGGAAGCCACATACTCTGCCTCTATGGTGGATAAAGCAACCACCTTTGGCGACCGAGATATCCAACTTATTGTTGTCCCACCAACTATAAATACATAACCTGTGGTACTCCGCCTAGTGTCGATATCCCCTGCCCAATCTGAGTCAACATAGCCTTTTAAATCTGTATTAGAGCCCTCAAAACATAAATGTTTATTCGATGTACCTCTCAAATACCTGAGAATCCATTTCACTGCATTCCAATGCTCAATTCCTGGATTACTCATATACCTGCTAATGACTCCTACAGCATGTGCAATATCTGGTCTCGTGCATACTGTGGCATACATTAAACTACCTACAATTGAAGCATATGGTAACTTGGACAATTTTCCTTCCTCCTCTTGTGTCTTTGGACACATATCCTTAGTCAATTTGACATGACTGGGCAAAGGTGTGCTGACAGCTTTTGCATTCTCCATATGAAATCTCTGCAACACCTTTTTAACATAATTAGCCTAAGATAAAAACAATTTCCTATTTTTCTTATCTTTTGTAATCTTCATACCAAGGATTTGTTTTGCTGCCCCCAAATCCTTCATAGTAAATAAATTTGCTAACTGTTATTTTAACTCCTTTATGTGATCCATGTTAGACCCCGCTACAAGCATATCAACAACATATAAACATAAAATAATGTAACTATCTTCACCTAGCATCTTAAAATAAACACAATGGTCTGAATTACACCTGTTGTAACCTTGCTCAGCCATAAAGCTATCAAATTTAAGATACCATTGTCGAGGTGTTTGCTTCAAGCCATATAAGCTTTTCTTCAATCTGAACACTAGTTTCTCCTTACCTTTGACCTCAAATCCTTGTGGCTTTTCCATATAAATTTCCTCTTCCAAATCACCATGGAGAAAGGCAGTTTTAACATCAAGCTGTTCTAAATGCAAATCTTCAACAACCACAATACTTAACACAGTACAAATTAAGGTCATTTTAACAACTGGAGAAAATATTTCATCAAAATCAAAACCTTTCTTTTGTGCAAATCCCTTTACAACTAATCTGGATTTAAATCTTTTTTTACCTCCATCCTCCTGTTTCATCCTATAAACCCATTTGTTTGCTAAAGCCTTTTTACCTGTAGGCAACTTGCATAATTCCCAAGTCGGATTTTTCAGCAAGGATTCCATTTCGTCTTCCATTCCATGCTCCCACTGAACCTTGGTATCCACCTGCATAGCTTCATGATAACATTCTGGTTCACCAGCTTCAGTCAATAAAATAGAGTACAAAGAGGGAGAAAATATTTTTGGAGGTCTACTTAACCTTGAAGATCATCTAACATTCACTGGAGTTTGTTGTATTTCTTATTTCTATTGTTGCGGAGCATGAGGATCCACTGAAACTTCTTGTTTGGAGTATCATCCAAAACTGCATAATCATTTTCTTTCTTCTCATGCTGCTGCAACTGATCTTTGTACAACACTTTCTCATTGAATATGACATCCCTGCTTCTCACAATTTTCTTATTTTCAAAATCCCAAATCCTATAACCAAATTCATCAATTCCATATCCGACAAATATACATTTCCTTGATTTTGCATCAAGCTTGGTTCTATTTTCAGAATCTACATGTGCAAATGCTTCACAACCGAAAGTTTTCAGAAAAGAATAACTCACCTTCTTACCTTCCCATGCTTCCTCTGGAATACCACAACCCAAAGGGTTAGATGGACCTCTATTAATTAAATAAACAACAATGTTTACAGCCTCTACCCACATGTTTAAAGGCAACCCAGTATGGACTCTCATAGTTCGTGCACGCTCCATTATTGTTCTATTCATACGCTCAGCCACTCCATTTTCTTGTGGAGTTCTTGGAACCGTTTTCTGCCTACGAATACCATTAAAAGATCAATAATCTTTAAAATCTTTACTACAATACTCACCACCATTATCAGATCTAAGATATTTTAACTTTTTACCTGTCACATTCTCAACCAAGCTTCTACATTTTTTAAAAGTTTAAAATACATCAGATTTCTGATTAATGAAATAAATCTATACCTTCCTAGTTGCATCAACAATGAATGTGACATAATAATGAGAGCCACTGAGAGAAGATACTTGAGCTGATCCCCATACATCCGTATGCACAAGGTCCAATTTCTCATCTTTCTTTTATTTCCCATCCTTGAGAAAACTAAGATTTCTCATCTTTCTTTTGTTTCCCATCCTTGAGAAAAGTAACTCTCTTTTGTTTTCCATACACACAACTTTCACAAAAATCCATATTAACACATTTTAGACCTGGTAAAGCATTCTTTGAATGAAGTACTTTCATACCTTTTGCACTCATGTGCCCAAATCTGTTATGCCATAGTACTGATTTAGAATTTGCAGCATCTATCTGATTTTCTTCCTACTAAACTACAACAACTGTTCCTGAACATTGATTTTTATCCGCAATAGGTAAAGTAGAAGGAAAAGTATGACCTATACGAAGATATAAGGTGCCTACTTTCACACCTTTTTCTACCACTAAGGCACCTTTTGTAACCTTCCAATTTTTATCACTAAATGTAACAACACAACCTTCATCATCTAATTGCCCTACTGAAATTTAATTTCTTTTTAGCTTTGGAACGTGCCTTACCTCATGTAGTAGCCAATGATTCCCATTCTACAACTTAATCTTGATTCTTCCCTTTCCAACAATCTGACAGGGTTCATTATCTCCCAAATAAACTAGCCCAAAATCTCCTTGTACATAATCAAGAAAATAATTTCTATGGGGCATAGCATGAAATGAAGCCCTCGAATCTAACACCCAAGAATCATCAGCATTGTCAATAGAAAGAATCAAAGAATCCTCATCAAATTTATTACTTACCACATTTGCCTCTTTGTTTCCTTCCTTTTCATCTCCTTCTTTATTTTTTCGAGACCAACAATCTTTCTTTAAATGACCTGGCTTACCACAGTACCAACAATCCCTCTTATCTCTAGATTGGGATCTTCAGTAACTTGATTTTCCTCATGACTTCCCACGGCTTCCGAAATTGTTTCTTCTCTCCTTCGTTCTACCCCTGCTTTCTGCATTCAAAACACTGCCTGATGTGGATGTTCCACCTGAGCTTTTCCTATGAATTTCCTCGCTCAAAATAACACCAACAACATCATCAAAATTCAATGTATTCGAACCAGAAATAGAATTGCTAAAAGCCATTACCAAGCTATTCCAGCTTTCAGGCAAAGAACGTATAATCAAAAGAGCCCTAACTTCATCAAAGTTATCTTTTATTGAAGTTAATTGATAGGTAACCATATTAAACTCATTCAAATGATTAGTAACTGATCCACCTTCTACCATTTTCATATTAAATAAACGCTTCATAAAAATACCTTATTTGAAGCGGAAGGCTTTTCATATAACTTTGCTAGGGTTTCCATCAACTCTAGAGTTGTCTTTGCTATTGTAATATTGAATGCCACCGATTGTGCCAGGCATAAGCGAATATTGTCGAGTGCCTTTCTGTCCAAAATATCCCAGTCCTCATCCGACATTGCTGTGAGTTTCTTGGTTTTCCCTTCCAATGGCCGCCATAAATCCTTCTGATAAAGGTAGTCCTCCATCTGCATCTTCCATAACTGATAGTTCTTCCCATTGAACTTATCAACCTTCAACTTACCCTCGTCTGGCATTACTCCCACTTAACCGTGAGAATCCCACTCCACCGCGAGACTTTCCTACAGACGATAATCAAAAACAACCCGCTCTGATACCACTTGTTAGGATTTCAAAGGCAGATATCTAAAAGCTAAATGCAAATTTTATCAAATAAACTAGAAATAAAAACACACATAAGATAACACAGAAAATTTAATGTGGTTCACCCAATGTGGGCTACATCCACCAAACCGCAGCCATCCAATGATATTATTAACTAGTGCAAAACCCTATTACAATATCGTGAATAATCGCCTGTTTCTTATGATACTATAACTCTATCCCAAACCCTTTATAAATTAGGGTTTTACAAAATCGAGTTTTTTCCCTTTTTGTTATTTTTCCCTTTTTTGATAGTTTCGTGAAAAAGCAGAAGAAAAAAGTTTGTTGGAGGCTACATGAAGAGTGTACAGTATAGAATGATCAGTTGCCACATACTAACAATCTTCCACTTGGAGACTAATCAGGCTCCACACCTAAACAATCTCCCACTTGGAGACTGAACCTCGACAACACCACTGCACTTACAGCTCCCACTGGAAATAAGCACCTTGGACCTTGCTGCTTTCTTATACTTTAATTCAACCTTGAAGGCCAATCGAAGCTGAAGAGGAGCTCAGCTTCTCTCTTATCACTGCCTTAGTAAACATATCCATTGGATTTACATATGTATGTATCTTTTCCAACTTTACCTGTCCATCCTCCAACACTGACCGAATGAAATGATACCTCAATTGTATGTGTTTGGTTTTAGAGTGCAAAGCAGAATTCTTTGCAAGATGTATAGCACTCTGGTTGTCTGTGAACAAGTAACTTTCAGCCTGTTGTTTTCCCAACTCTTCCATGAAAAGTTGCATCCATATCATCTCCTTTGCTCCCTCTGTGGCAGCCACATACTTTGCCTCTGTGGTGGATAAAGCAACCACCTTTTCACAATTGAGATATCCAACTTACAGCTATCCCACCAACTATAAATACATAACCTGTGGTACTCCGCTTGGTGTCGATATCCCCTACTGAATTTGAGTCAACATAGCCTTTTAAATCTGTATTAGAGCCCTCAAAACATAAATGTTTATCCAATGTACCTCTCAAATACCTGAGAATCCATTTCACTGCATTCTAATGCTCAATTCCTGGATTAATCATATACCTGCTAACGACTCCTATAGCATGTGCAATATCTGGTCTCGTGCATACCATGGCATACATTAAACTACCTATAGCTGAAGCATATGGTACCTTGGACAATTTTCCTTCCTCCTCTTATGTCTTTGGACACATATTCTTAGTCAATTTGACATGACTGGGAAAAGGTGTGCTGACAGCTTTTGCATTCTCCGTATGAAATCCCTGCAACACCTTTTTAACATAATCAGCCTGAGATATAAACAATTTCCTATTTTTCTTATCTCTTGTAATCTTCATACCAAGGATTTGTTTTGCTGCCCCCAAATCCTTCATAGCAAATGAATTTGCTAACTGTTGTTTTAACTCCTTTATGTGATCCATGTTAGACCCCGCTACAAGCATATCATCAACATATAAACATAAAATAATGTAGTTATCTTCACCTAGCATCTTAAAATAAACACAATGGTCTGAATTACACCTGTTGTAACCTTGCTCAGCCATAAAACTATCAAATTTAAGATACTATTGTCAAGGTACTTGCTTCAAGCCATATAAGCTTTATTTCAATCTGCACACTAGTTTCTCCTTACCTTTGACCTCAAATCCTTGTGGCTATACCATATAATTCTCCTCTTCCAAATCACCATGGAGAAAGGTAGATTTAACATCAAGCTATTCTAAATGTAAATCTTCAACAGCCACAATACTTAACACAATACGAATAGAGGTCATTTTAACAACTAGAGAAAATATTTCATCAAAATCAATACCCTGTTTCTATGCAAATCTCTTTACAACTAATCTGGATTTAAGTATTTTCTTAACTCCATCCTCCTCTTTCATCCTATAAACCCATTTGTTACTAAAGCATTTTTACCTGCAAGCAACTTGAATAATTACCAAGTCTGATTTTCCAGCAAGGAGTCCATTTCATCTTCCATTCCATGCTCCCACTGAACCTTGGTATCCACCTGCATAGCTTCATGATAACATTCTGGTTCACCAGCTTCAGTCAATAAAATAGAGTACAAAGAGGGAGAAAATATTTTTGGAGGTCTACTTAACCTTGAAGATCGTCTAACATTCACTGGAGTTTGTTGTATTTCTTGTTTCTATTGTTGCAGAGCATGAGGATCCACTGAAACTTCTTGTTTGGAGTATCATCCAAAACTGCATAATCATTTTCTTTCTTCTCATGCTGCTGCAACTGATCTTTGTACAACACTTTCTCATTGAATATGACATCCTTGGTTCTCACAATTTTCTTATTTTCAAAATCCCAAAGCCTATAACCAAATTCATCAATGCCTTATCTAACAAATATACATTTCCTTGATTTTGCGTCAAGCTTGGTTCTATTTTCAGAATCTACATGTGAAAATACTTCACAACTGAAAGTTTTTAGAAAAGAATAACTCACCTTCTTACCTGCCCATGCTTCCTCTAGAATACCACAACCCAAAGGGTTAGATGGACCTCTATTAATTAAATAAACAACAGTGTTTACAACCTCTACCCACATGTTTAAAGGCAACCCAACATGCAATCTCATAGTTCATGCACACTCCATTATTATTCTATTCATATGCTCAGCCACTCCATTTTCTTGTGGAGTCCTTGGAACCATTTTCTGCCTACGAATACCATTAAAGGAACAATAATCTTCAAACTCTTTACTGCAATACTCACCACCATTATCAGATCTGAGACATTTTAACTTTTTACCTGTCTCATTCTCAACCAAGCTTCTCCATTTTTTAAAAGTTTCAAATACATCAAATTTCTGCCTAATGAAATAAATCCATACCTTCCTAGTTGCATCATCAATGAATGTGACATAATAATGAGAGCCACCGAGAGAAGATACCTGAGCTGGTCCCCATACATCCGTATGCACAAGCTCCAATTTCTCATCTTTCTTTTGTTTCCCATCCTTGAGAAAACTAACTCTCTTTTGTTTGCCATACACACAACTTTCACAGAAATCCATATTAACACATTTTAGACCTGGTAAAGCATTCTTTGAATGAAGTACTTTCATACCTTTTGCACTCATGTGCCCAAGTTTGTTATGCCATAGTGCTGATTCAGAATTCGCAGCATCTATCTGATTTTCTTCCTGCTGAACTGCAGCAACTGTTCCTCAACATTGATTTTTATTTGCAATAGCTAAAGTAGAAGGAACAGTATGACCTGTACAAAGATATAAGGTGCCTACTTTCACACCTTTTGCTACCACTAAGGCACCTTTTGTAACCTTCCAATTTTTATCACTAAATGTAACAACACAACCTTCATCATCTAGTTGCCCTGCTGAAATTAAATTTGTTTTTAGCTTTGGAACGTGCCTTACCTCATGTAGTAGCCAATGATTCCCATTCTGCAACTTAATCTTGATTCTTCCCTTTCCAACAATCTGACAGGGTTCATTATCTCCCAAATAAACCAGCCCAAAATCCCCTTGGACATAATCAAGAAAATAATTTCTATGGGGCGTAGCATGAAATGAAGCCCTTGAATCTAACACCCAAGAATCATCAGCATTGTCAAGAGAAAGAATCAAAGCATCCTCATCAGATTTATTACTTACCACATTTGCCTCTTTGTTTCTTTCCTTTTCATCTCCTTCTTTATTTTTTCGAGACAACAATCTTTCTTTAAATGACCTGGCTTACCACAGTACCATCAATCCCTCTTGTCTCTAGATTGGGACCTTCTATAACTTGATTTTCCTCGTGACTTCCCATGGCTTCCAAAATTGTTTCTTCTCTCCTTTGTTCTACCCCTGCTTTCTGCATTCAAAACACTGCCTGATGTGGATGTTCCACCTGATCTTTTCCTACGAATTTCCTCGCTCAAAATAACACCAACAACATCATCAAAATTCAATGTATTTGAACCAGAAATAGAATTGCTAACAGCCATTACCAAGCTATTCCAGCTTTCAGGCAAAGAACACAGAATCAAAAGAGCCCTAACTTCTTCATCAAAGTTAACTTTTATAGAAGTTAATTGACTGGTAACCATATTAAACTTATTCAAATGATCAGTAACTGATCAACCTTCTACCATTTTCATATTAAATAAATGCTTCATAAAAAATACCTTATTCGAAGCGGAAGGCTTTTCATATAACTTTGCTAGGGTTTCCATCAACTCTAGAGTTGTCTTTGCTGTTGTAATATTGAACACCACCGATTGTGCCAGGCATAAGCGAATACTGCCAAGTGCCTTTCTATCCAAAATATGCCAGTCCTCATCCAGCATTGTTGTGGGTTTCTTGGCTTTCCCTTCCAATGGCGGCTATAAATCCTTCTGGTAGAGGTAGTCCTCCATTTGCATCTTCCATAGCTGATAGTTCTTCCCATTGAACTTATCAACCTTCAACTTACCCTCGTTTGCCATTGCTCCCACTTAACCGTGAGACTTTCCTGTAAACGATAATCGAAAACAACCTACTCTGATACCACTTGTTAGGATTTCAAAAGGCAGATATCTAAAAGCTAAATGCAGATTTTATCAAATAAACCAGAAATAAAAACACACATAAGATAACACAGAGAATTTATCTTGGTTCAGCCAATGTGGGCTACATCCACCAAACTGTAGCCATCCAATGATATTATTAACCAGTGCAAAATCGTAATACAATATCATAAATAATCGCCTATTTCTTATGATACTATAACTCTATCCCAAACCCTTTATAAATTAGGGTTTTACAAAATCGGGGTTTTTCCTTTTTTGTGATTTTTCCCTTTTTTGGTATCGTATAGAATGATCATTCGCTACATACTAACACATCACTGACCAAATAAAAACATTTGAAAAGTCAAAATATTTAAGGCGTTTATTCCAAAGTTAAATTACACTGATATAAAATAGAGCGCATATTTGTTAAGGAGACCGAATGTGTGGTACTTACTCAATATTTTTGATGATTTTGCCACTGTAATGTGAGACCTTGTAGAGTGCATCTACCCACTCCTTAAGCTTTTCTGGGTTATATCTACATTTCTTTATATGCCTCTCAAAGGTATTAGCATACATTCTTTAGTTACATATCTGACATCCTTGGGATCTAAATAGTAAAAAACAGGAATAATTTTGGCTCCACTTTGAAGCATTAGTGACAACTCTTCCAAACACCAAGGTGATTCTGCATAGCTCTCTGAAAAAATTGCTATATGAAAGGTAGCAGCGCGGATTGCCGCTTCTTTTGTTGTAGGCAAGAAATCGCCATATTCCAACTCCTTTGAATCTAAAAATGTTGTGACCTTCATGTCACCAAGGACATTATAGATTCTACTGGCTACCGTTTCTTTGACATCTGATCCATGATGATTAATAAATACATAGAAAGACATCTTTCGAATGGGTATTGAGGATGTACTAGAAGCAAATGGTGCAATTCCATGTAATGGAGCGGTAGAACTAAACGCCATGGGATTAGATTTAATTGAAAACAGAGAAGCAATGAAAAAAAATCAATGAAAAAAGGGAAGAGGATGCAGGGGATGGAGGGAAGAGGAAGTAGGGGATGAAAATATAAAGAAACCAAATAAGTAGAGTGAGTGGATACGATTTGCGTCTGAAACTTCGTGGATAAAATGCCCATTTCATCAAGGAAAGCATGTGAAAGATAATGGGATCACTTGAAGAAACGCGGAATCATACAGGAAAGCGTGTGGAAGGCAGGATTGTCTAGAAGAAATGCGGAATCATAGACGAAGACAGCAGGATCACATGAAAGAAAGGTGGAATCATATAGGAAAGTGCGTGGAAGGAGGGATAACACAAAAGAAATGCGGAATCATACAGAAAAGCCTATGGAATACAACGGGTTCATTGGAAGAAATGCAAAATCGTAGAAAAAATCCTATGGAAGACACTATTATCAACAAAAAATCAATGAAAGTGGACCCCATGGGATTAGATTTTATTGAGCACAAAGAAGCAATCAGAAAAAATAAATGAAACAAATGGAAGAAGGCTTGGTTTTGAGCGAAGGCAAGAGCTGAGTATGAGTAAGGGAAGAGGAAGCAGTGGATCAAAATAAGAAGAGACCAGATAAGTGGAGTGAGGGTGCGATATGCGTCTGAACCTTCGTTGAAGAAACACCCATTTCATTAAGCAAAGCGTGTGGAAGACAACAATATCAGTTGGAAGAAAAGCGGAATCATACAAGACAGTGTGTGGAAGGCGGGGTCAAGTCGAAGAAACGTGGAATTGTAGAGGAAGACAACGGGATCACGTGAAAGAAACGTGGAATCGTACAAGAAAGTGCACAGAAGGCGGATAATGTAGAAGAAATGCATAGTCGTAGAGGAAAGCATGTGGAACAAGGAACACATTTGAAGTTGTAGAGGGAGTCAGTGATGAGAAGAAGTGACATTTAGAAAAGAAAGGCGGAATGATGTGAAAATTCAATATGGTGGCATCAATAATGGAGTGCAAAATGGGACAATGAAAATGAATTGGAGAGTGCAACCTGTAGAATAATGGTGTATTTTATAAATGATATAAACAAGGAATGGTCGTAGCTAATCTCTCGACAAAACTTACCTATATACATAAAAAACGCATTAAAACATACATAGTGTGATGGGATGGGAGGAAACGTCACGACAATGGAAAGTAAATGCTTAGGGAAAAGGTGGTAACGACGCAACATTGTAGGTAACGACACAACATTTTGACGCTTGAAAATTTTAAAAAATAAATTGCTGCTTAGTATAGATTGAAAATAATTGTCGCTTGCACAAGTTTGTAAAAGAATTAAAATTAAAAAATATATATATAAGTAAATTTAAATTAAAATAGAATAATTTAAAATTAAAATTAAAATTAAACAATTGTAAATTAAATAAACTATTAAAATAAATAATTATTAATATATGATATTTTTATTATTATATTTTTTTAATATAATTAAATTTGTTTATTATTTAATAATTATTATAATATTATATTATATTATAATATTAGATTATTATAACAATAAAATAATTATATCTTATTATATATCTATTATTATTATATGTGTTTAAAATATAATTTTAAATTTGTATCATTATTTCATAATTATTATTAAATTAAATAATATTATATTATCTTATATTATGTTATAATATATTATATTATATTGTATTATTATATATTTATTATTATATAAATAAATTTATATTATTATTTTATAATTACTATTATATTGAATTATAAATTATATATTAGTTTTAGGATGGAGTGATGGATGGTAGATAAGAATATAAGGAAGGGGAGATGGAAGGTTACTGGGATGGGAGATACATAACAATTTGAATCAAAAGAAGCATGGATTAACAAATGTAGATGCATGGATAATGAAATGATTATGATTGATGAAAGATGATTAGATTAACAAATCTATATTAGCCTAAAATGAACCTAATGTATTAAGCAATGATGATGGATGATAGTTGATATGGTGCATTATGATATGTGAATGTAACATGCCATGGTAAATCATATGCAAGAGCAAGAAAAGTGGTTGATGAAAGATAGGAAAAATAGGGATGAGAGGAAGCAAGTGCACATGGAGTCAATGATTAGGTGAGGATCATGGAATAGATGGGATATGTGGTTGGGGGATGGTATACAATAAAAATGTAGGGATGAAAGAATGGGTAATTATGAATGAAATAATTAAATCGATGACGATTGTGAGAAGGCCTCTAAGATGATAGAAGTTAGCAAAAAGGTATACTCAATTGGAAAAATAATTTAATTTTCCTTTAACTTCTTCTAATGGTGAATCAAATTCTATAGGAGAAGGAATCTTAAATAAAATCCATGAAAGAGGAGGCACTACAAGAAACAAGACATGGGACTTGGTTGATTTAGTTGAATGTAAGGAATCCATTGATTGCAAGTGGGTGTACAAGAAGAAATTTAGAGTAGAAAAAAAATTAGAAAAGTATAAGGATAGTTGGTGTAATGGGTTAATCTAGGTATAATGAATACAATTTAGTGACATATTTTATCTATGTTGAATTTGATTAGGATGTTGTTGTCTATAGCTAAACCTTTTTATTTTTAAGTGAAAAAAATTAATTTTCATAAAACTTATTGTATGGAGATTTGAATGAGAAAATCAAAATTTACCACAACTGTTACTTAAAGTAAAAATTGTGTTTAAATTTCCTTATATGATGGAAAAATAAATGCACAAAATAATTGCAAGTTGGAAAAACACGATGGGTTGTGACTTATTTCACTATGCTTCTTTAAAGCTCGATGGTAGAGAGATCAAGGAGGAATTACAAGTAGGGATACATAAAACTAACCAAATTGACCTAAGGGGTGACTACCCAATTGGGTTGTTACATGTAGAGGGTTTTACAACAGTATGTGGATTGCAAATTTTATAACACCTAGTGTTTTCTAACCTTCAATTATACATAGACAGTATGATTGTAATGAAAACCTTTTGTTATTTAGATATCAAAAATAAAATGGAAGTCACCTTCCAAATTTACCACAATTATTAGTTAGAGTGAAAATTACATTTCAATTTCTTCATATGATAAAAAAATATATGCACAAAATAATTACAGGTTAGAAAACACAGTGCATTGTGAGTTATTTCACTGTGCTTGTTCAAAGCTCAAGGGTGGAGAGTTTAGGGAGGAGTTGCAAGTGGGGGGAAACATAAAACTAACCAAATTGAGTTTCAGAGGGGTGACTAACCAATTGGGTTATTATTTAGAGAGTATGAATGTAATGAAAGGCACCTTCAAAATTTACTATGGCTATTATTTCGAGTAAAAATTATTTCAATTTTCTCATATGATTAAAAATAAAATGCACCAAATATGGCAGGTTGGAAAATGTAGTGGGTTGTATTTATTTCATTGTGCTTGTTCAAAGCTCAAGCAAGAAAGCTCACAGAGGAGTTACAAGTGGGGGATACATAAAACCAACCAAATTGACCTGAGGGGTGACTAACCAACTGGGTTGTTACATTTCAATTTCCTCAAATGATTGAAAAATAAATGCACCAAATATGGCAAGTTGACAAAATTAGTGGGTTGTGATTTATTTCACTATGCTTGAACTGAAAGCTCAAAGATGGAGAGCTCAGGGAGGAGTTGTAGGTGAGGGATACATAAAACTAACCAAATTGACCTGATGCATGACTAACCAACTGGGTTGTTATGTGTAGATGGTTTTACAATTGTATGAGGGTTGCAAGTTTCATAACACCCAGTGTTTTATAGCCTGTAATTATGCATAGACAATATGATTGCAATTAAAACCTATTGGTATTTACACAACATGAGTGTAATGAAATGAACCTTCAAATTTTATCATTAATGTAGTTTAAAATTTTATAATTTGTGTAACAAAACCTTTATATTTTGACATATCAAAATGATTTATAGAATCATTATAAGTAAATTGAACATTTACTACTTGAGCCTTGAGTTACCTGATATCAACCTTCAACTTCTAAACTACCTCAAATTCTTGTAAACACTCTTTTTCTAACGTCTTAATTCACCCTTCTTCATAAGAAATTCCTTATATTGTTGTCTTTATTTTCTCAACTTCATGTCTTTTAGATTGCAGCTTTGTCTCAACAACATTAAGCTCATTTTCTTTGGATGATAAAATATTCTTATCTTTTACTTCTTTTTGTATGTGGTTAATTTTAGTCTTTTATTTTTTTCTATAGTTTCAACATTTCCAACTATTGATTTTGCATCTACAATTTGATCATCTATTTCCAATTTTATTTGTTCCACGAAATTCTAAAGTTCAAGAATTTTTGACTTCATTTGTTCAACTCCACTTATAACATCATCTCTCACTTTCTTTTCTTGCACAAATTCATATGCAATACAAAACCTCTTGAGTTTATCCACTTTTGCATTACCATTTTCCCATTGCACATATTCCACACACTCCATCCTCAACTTCTCAAGAGTAGGAATAATCTTTTTAGTCAATACATCATCTATCTCATTCACTTTGGTCTACTTCTTTTCAAATATTTTTGGGTCCCTGTATCCCACAATCCATTTTGGGTCCCTATGTCCTACAATCCACCATCACATCTCCTCCCCCTCCTAGTTGAATTGAAAATTTTTGTGTGTGCTAGATCACTAGCGTTTATGACCTAGGGCAACAAAATTCACCATTTACATTCAAGAACAAGCCCTTGAGATTCCAATGTAAAGGTGATTGAAATCTGGAAAAGGGTGTGTTCTAGGGGATGGAATGATGTAAATAAGGGGTTCACCACCAAGTGTAAACTTGGAAAGACAATGAAATGAATGATGAAATAGAAAAACCCTAGTTTGATGCAATGCTTCAAAGAATGATCTAGAAATGCAAGCAAACAACAACATAAAACTATGAAACTGGAGATGTACACATAGGAAACTGGAGAAGGAAGAATGAAGATCTAAAACCCTAGAAAAACCACTATTGAAGCCAACTGGGACTCATTCGCCAAGCTGGGTGAATTAGTCTAGTGTCGATAAATTTGTGTCAAAATAGGTTTCGGACAAAAGGGTACTCAGATCTATAAAAACCTCTAATGGATAGTAGCAGTGGGACTCATTCGCCAATAGTGGTGAATTAGTCCACTTCTAGATTTTTGGAAATTCAAAGTTGTGTTTTGTAGCCCTTGGTCTGCTTTGTTGCTCCCAATTCAGATCCAAGTCCGAAACCACCAAATTCAACCTATAGGTCTTCTCTAAGCTCCTCCAAGGTTTGTTCACAATCTTGAAAACTTTGTTTTTCTTTGACAACTTGATGACAAATTTTCCAATCTTTCTCTTCGATCAATATGTAACCTACACTTGTAAATCACATGCAAAGAGAGGGAAAAATGGTTGTGGGGTTAGAGAATGGGGATTTGCCTTGGTCAAACCCCTTGTTGGTAATTAAACCTTGAAATAAAAATCAAATGGAAAGGAGATTGATGAATGAACAAAAGGTGATTTTACAACTCACCAAACCCTTGCAATAAAGTGTTGTAACTATGCTTGAGATGGCTACAATGGATGTAGTTCTTGATTATTGCTTGTAGGAGATAGATCTTGAATGCAAAGCTTGCTTGGATCATGAAATCTACACCACAATTGTAAGCACAATGACAAACATAATGGATGTGATCTTCGACATGATGATTAATCTTGAAGAATGCTCTTGAAAGCTTGATAATCTTCCCTTGAAAGCCTTGAATGTTCTTGCTCAAATGCTCTTGTGAACTCAATTTTCTATTAGGATGAGTACTTGAATGCTTGGGGGGTTAGGATTAGAGTGAGAGAAAGAACCTTGTATTTATACCCAATTATGCAAGAACTCCCAATATTACAACACTACAAGCTGACATTGGATCTTGGAGAATAAAATCCCTCCAAAAATTTAAATTAAATTTGATTTTTGAGTTGAGGGGGACTCATTCGCCACCTTGGGTGAATGGGTCCCACCTAAGGGGACTCATTCGCACAGAATGGAAAATGAGTCCCACCTTAGGAATTTGAGGTGGGTTTTCAGGGATTTGATGTTTTAAATGCCATTTGTCAGAATTATCCTTAAAAATACACACAAATAAGGCTTGTGGATGCAAAAAGGGGCCAATTAAATCATAAGAGAACCCAATTATTGATGACAAGCCTAGAGGAATGTGAAAGTATGTTACAACACTTTACAACACACCAAATAAGACAAGGATAAAATAAATTATGATGAAAATAAAGTTAATTATGCTTAGAAATCCTAGAAAAGTGTGAAAGTGTATTGCAACACTTTATAACACCTTTACAAGGCATCATTAAAGTACACTGGTTCAGAAGGGACCAAGACCTAATGTGAATGTTTTATCCACATTACAACACTAAATCAAGGCCAAACTAAGCCAAAATCCGCAAGAGGGAGCTAAACAAGCGTGAAAAAGGCTAAGGACCCTTTTTTCGACATTACACTAGCAAGTCCATTTTGGGTCCTTCTATCCCTCGCAACCTACCACTACGTATCTCCCTCTTTCCCTCCCTCTCTTCCTCTCACACACACAACCTCTCTCCACCTAGCCCTCCCTCTCTCCCTAACTCTCTCTATACCTATCTCCCCTAAATGTGATGATGATGTTGAGTATTGGAATAAAAGGAAAGTTTCGCGTGTATGATCATGTCTAGAGATAAGGTGGATGTGCCTCATCATACTAGGTTGAAAAAGTATGCAAACAACATCTTTTTCTAGATATTTTAAAGAAATATTGGAGTTAGTGTGTACATTATTTTGTGACAAGTAACATGCCCATTTTATTGGAGATAGGATCCTCTAGTTACACATTACTTTAGAGAAATAAGTTCTTCCAACCTATATTGAAATCTTATTTATGTTAACTCAATAAATAATTTGTAAAGGATAAAAATAGAGGGGATTTTCATATGGAATCATATCTCATTGATGCAACCATTGCTTTCATGAAATTCTCACCTCCCCTAAAAATTAAAGGTTAGGTAGAAGGTTCTAGTGCATTTTATTTACAAAATTCTTCATGATAATAGATATGAGAGTGAGATACCTACCTATCCCTATATCTCCTCACTCTCTCTACCTACCTCTCCCTCTATTACTTCAATCTTACCTCTCTCTACCTACCTCACCATATCTCGCTCATTTCCTTACTCTCCCTTTATCTCTCACTCCCTCCTTCCATCTCTCTCGCTCCCTCCCTCCCTCCCACCCCACATCTCCCTCACTCTACCTACCCCTCTCTACCTCTCCCTCCTCTCCTCTCTCACACACACACTACCTCTCTCTACCTCTCCCACCATACATAGATCCCTCTCTCTACCTACCTCTATTATGTTTACCTTACCTCTCTCTAGATACCTACCTCTCCCCATCCCCATCCCCCTCCTTCCCTCTCTTCCCCCCTCCCCACATAACCTCTCTCCAACTACCCCTCAATCATTCCCTCCCTACTTCCCTCTCTCACTCTCTCTATACCTACATGTCCCACCTTACTTCTCTCTCCCATGCACACACACACACGACCTCTCTCCACCTACCCCTCTCTCCCTCCCTCCCTATTTCCCTCTCTCACTCTCTCTATAGGTCTACAACCATTCTTAGATGGTGAAGGTAGTGATCATTGAGTAGAGTGAGAAATTTAGTATTTACTTAGGGACTTGATAATATAGCACTAGTTTATTGAGACCTTTATTATGTTACATGAGAAAGTGCATTTTCCTTCAACCACTTATCTCTTGTCGTGGAATGGATTTTAAAGCACCTAAAACTATACTAGTAAGTGATGCCTCTAGTAGATCCTACACTCCTCAGGGCCATGAGGTGGCATAAAATTCATCACTTTGATATGGTCACATGAGCACTTGTGACTTTAATTAGATGAGGACTAAATTATAAAACCTTAAATAAAAATGTACCAAAGATAGATAAGAGATCAATCTCTACAAGTCTACTATTGAATGGTGAGATCTATGATAGATATAAATGGCCTCGTCAAGACTTATATAATATATTGACTATCATATAACCTTGGGGATGACTACCTAGATGACTTTTCCCTAGTGCCCCATACTATAATTCTATTTAGGAGATAACTGAGGCTTAGCAAGGAGTGTAAGGAAGCTAAGGTATTTGAACAACTTCCTACACTAATCTTGAGCAAAGAAAAATGTAAAACTTTACAAATATTTAACAGTTACAAAAACGTAAACAAAAATAAACACAAATATCATGCATACCACAACACAATGATTTACATGGGGTAAACCCTTCGGGAGAATAACTCCACACTCCAAAAGTCGCCCAATATAATTTAGAAATCAAAAGATTACAATATACTTGCATAGCAAGCTTCTCACAAGAGTATCACCACTAGAGATGAAGAGACAACCCAATTGCTATTAGTCTCTCAGAATATACCACCATCTACATACATCCCAACTGCTTATAACAAGATTTTTGGAACCTTCTAGAATTAGGGTTTTTACAAGGTCATTTTTCATTTGACATGTTAACAAAAAAACCTTGACATGGGTAAACCCACAAAAGTGGTTTACAATTCGAGTGAGGAAGGAAAAGTTGCAAAAAATGACCCCATGCAAAAAAAATTGCTTTTTGGGGTTTGAACGAACTAATTGGTTCGAGCGAACCGAAAGAGGGTTCACTAGAACCTAGGTTTGAGCAAACCCATTAAATGCAAGGTCCCACCATTGCCACAAAAAAACACAAAGAAAACCTTTTTTGAAAGGGGGTTCAATTGAACCCCCCTGGTTTGTTCAAACTTCCCTTTTCCTACCTTCTCACCCTCTGACACCAAAAAAAAAAGAATTTTTCCCTTCGAAGCTCAGGTTGAGGATGAAAATAGAGGAGACTTCACAGACCCAACTGGATGATGGTAGTCCTTGGAACGATCTATCCAACGAATATAATTTTAATATGTTTTGGTTTTATTATGTATTTTTTTTTAGTTTTATTAAATATAAGTTTTTCACTAAAAATCAAGCTCTTTATTTTGCACATGCGGAAAAATAGCAAAATATCAATTTTTTTGTTTGAAAAATATGAGTGCACTAGATATTGAAGTCCTTGATCCAACAAAAAAATTTGAATTTTGATACATACAAAAAGAGTTACGTTGTATATGGGCCGCCTATGTCTGAGTTGTAATTGATTTGACTTTGAAGTTCTTGATTAAGGAAAAAATATTAAATAAAACACTATGAAACCAATTAGAAGCACCAGATATCATAGTTACAAATCTAGATTAAAAAAAAATAGAATTTTATCCTTCATGGAGAAAAAGTTATGTTGTATATGGTGAGTGCTACTCCTTAAAAATGTTGTTTAGTGAAAAAACTAGTTTTTGAAGGAGATGGAGAAAGAAGTGCAATTTGATTCCATTTTTTTTGAAAAAATAATATTTAGAATCTATAGAGAAAATGTCACAAATCACTAGTTTGTATCATCTTCAAATTCCTCACGGTTTAGCCGCTATAGGTGCCCGAAAGTGAAGATTTAGTTAGAAAAAAATATTTCAGTGTCCAATTTGGCCAAAAATTATAAACCAATATTGTGGGATCACCCATGTGTCAATGGAAAAAAATTTTGATGTGTCAACGAGAACAAAATTTGACGTGTTAGTACTTGCATGATCAATCACCACATACCAACATACATCCTATCAACAATAAATCGTATATAATTGCAAGGTTGAGACACATTTTCCCAACAAATCTCCCACTTGTCAAACACCTTGCAAGGACAACGAAAGGGTGTCATTACCATCTCCAATTGCTAAGGGTTGAAAGGCCCATAGTCTCTGAACACCATCTAAACTTCTCTGTGTTCACAGGCTTAGTTAAAGAATCAACAACATTCATTAAATTCTTTACCTTAACTAGCTTCACCATGCCATCTTCAACCATATCTCTAAAAAAATGATACTCTACATCAATGTACTTGGTCTTGGCATGAAATGTCGGGTTCTTGGCTAGACATATCACACTTTGATTGTCACAATAAATTGTCACTGCACCTTGTTTTATTCCAATATTTGAACACAATATCTTAAGTCAAATGGCTTCTTTACAAGCATGAGTAGCTGCCATATACTCTGCTTCAGTAGTGGAAAAATCAACCACAACCTGTTGCTTACTCATCCAACTAATTGCACCACCAAGTAAAGAAAAAACATAAGCGTTGGTGGATTTTTTGCTATCAACATCACCCGCGCAGTCTGAATCCACATAACCATGAATATCAAGAAAAATATTGTCTTCAGTCATATTATTATGATAACATAAGGAATAATCTGAGGTACACTGCACAAATATCTGAAGACTCTTGTAAATACATCCCAATGAACTTTACTAGGATTAGACATATAGCTAGAAATAACTCCCACTACTTAAGTGATGTCTGGTCTCGTACAAACCATAACATACATCAAACTTCCAATTGCACTCTGGTAAGACACTTTTCTCATGTCTTCCATCTCTGATGGAGATGTTGGACAATCTGAAATGGATAAATTTGTTCCAATTGAAATAGGAACTCACAATGGTCTACAATCATGCATATCAAACCTCTATAAAATTGAGTTGACATACTTACTTTGGACAAGCCATAACTTTTTGTTCACTTCATCTCTTTTAATTTCCATCCCAAGAATGTGTTTAGCTACACCAAGATCTTTCATTTCAAATTTATCAACAAGTTGAGATTTTAGTTCTGAAATCATACACTTCCCTCTATCAATACATAACGTATCAACATATAATGCAATAAATAGGAAACGATCACCATCAGTTTTATAATAAATAAAATTATCTGATTTAGAATGCTCAAACCCCAAACTCAACACATATGTATCAAATTTTTGGTAACACATCCTAGGACTTTGTTTTAAGCCATACAAAGATTTCTTTAATTTGCAAACCAACTTACTTTTACCTTTCACCACAAAGTGCTTTGGTTGTGTCATATAAATATCCTCCTCCAAATCACCATGAAGGAAAACAGTTTTCACATCCATTTTCTCAACCTCTAAATCATAAGCAACAAAAATAGAAAGAAAAATCTAATGGATGTCATTTTTATAGTAGGAGAAAATTTCTCACCATAATCAACACCTTCAACTTGAGAGTAACCCTTCACAACCAACCTTGCTTTGTACTTCTCAATACCTCCACTGGAACCGATCTTTTTCTTGAACACCAATTTACAACCAATAGGTTTTCATCCTTCAGGAAATGGTACAAGATCCCATATATCATTCTTTTTCAAAGATGTCATTTCTTCATCCATAGCAATCTTACAAGATTCTACAACATTCATACCTAGTGCCTCTTCTACAGTCTGGGTTCATCCATGTTAGTATTCAAAGAAAAAATACATCTCCAATCATCAAGTGAATACCTTTCAGGTGGTTGTCTATGCATTGTAGACCTACAAACAAGCTGAGTTGGAGGTTCTTCCTCCTCTTCTGAAGATCCAGAGCTAGATGAGCTCTTCTCAACTTCTTGTCTATCCTTGGGCCTTGATTCAACTTTCCCAAGTGTAGAAAGAAATTGAATCAAATCTTCTTGTTTACTTTGTTTTAGATGCAATGTAACTGAAGAAGGCTTAATTTCTCTAAAAATAACACTTCTATTATGTATTACCTTTTGTGCAACAGGGTCCCAAAGCTTGTATCCTTTCACACCATAACTATATCCGATGAAGATTCATTTCATAGCCTTGTTCTCCAACTTTGTCTGCTTCTCCTTTGGCACCTGTGCATATGCCTCACAACCAAAAACTCTAAGATGTCTTAATGAAGGATTGCAACCCGACCATGCCTCTATAGGCGTCTTATCAACAAGAGCTGATGTAGGAGATCTGTTAATCAGGTAACAAGCAATGACAACAACTTCAACTCAAAACCTTTGTTCTAGGCCAACACCACTCAGCATACTCCTAGCCTTCTCCATTAGTGTCATGTTCATTCTTTTTGCAACGCCATTCTATTATGGAAAATATGGAGTTTTCTTCTGTCTATGAATACCACAATCTTTACATAATCCATCAAAATCATTAGAGAAAAATTCACCGCCATTATCAGTCCTCAAACACTTTTATTTTTTTCAGTCTGCAACTCAACCATTGCTTAATCGACTGAAAACTTTAGATTTACTCTTTACAAAATATACCCATGTCCTTCTACTATAATCATTAATAAATGAAACATAATATGTGGATTTACCAATTGAAGGAACATCTGTAGGACCAAATACATCATAATGAATAAGATCTAATACACCACAAGATTTATGAGAACTTGAGTAAAATTGAATGCGGTTTTGTTTTCCATAAATGCAATGCTCACAGAAATCAAATTCAAGATTACAATCAAACAAACCTTCAACAAGGTTTTTATTTTTAAGGTCCTTAGACCCTTTTCTCCAACGTGGCCAAGTCTTTGATGCCATAACATAGTTTTCTCTACAATTAAATTTGTCTGGAAAGAAAGAGCTGGTGGATGCTTGTGCAAAGAGGCTGGATAAAGAAATAGGGATCATAAGTGGCAATAGGTTGAGGGTTGAAATTAGTGCAACGACCATCTAGGATATGTTGTGCATCCCTACAAAATCAGGTGCTAAAAGGTTTGAACACAGAACAATGGAGGATTTCTAGAATACCAAAACCAAACAATTAAATTTATATATAAATGAAACATATGAGAATCCAGAGGGCAATCAACTCGTCTTTCCTCTACTATGTAGAAAGTTCAAATCAAACGTATAAGTCATTTTCTCAACGTTGGCCTGTATCTATGACTTTGAGGATGATGAAAAGGTTTATGCTTTCCAAAACAACTTGGTCTTCATGCTTAGGAGGGAGAGAAGCCAGAAGTATTTTGATTTTACTGATGTAATAGATCAAAAGATGCTAGATAAATTGAGGAATTATGGCATTGCTTTTAAATTCAGGTATTCATCTTTTCTGGCACATTTGATTTTGCATTAATCAAAACCCTAGATTTTTTGAAATGTTTTTGTCACTCTTTAGGTTTGATGTAAATGGGTTGTACCAGCTAGTTTTGGTCTAGACCCATGTGCTTTCCAAAACATGGGATTATTTTCTGTAACCAGTGCTCTTAGAATTGTCTCCACACCCTCCAGATCGGTTTTCCCCTGAAGCTTCACAATGGATGAAAACCCACTAGACCTCGGTAGATTATTGTTTGGGAGCTGAATTTTCTTTCATCAAAATTTCATGGTTTCATTGGGGAACCTTTTAGGCTCCCTAAATTTGTAATAGACAAGACTTTCACTTTGGAGGCATACCATCAGGCAACTATTACCGACAAAGCATATGGCAACATGAGGCATAAGAAAGCACTTTACCCAATTCCCCTTACTATTTCTAATAGCCAAGTGACACTTATTAAAATGGAGGATTTAGATGTGCTTACTAGAAAATTGGCTCGCCTAGGCCTGGTCCTCATTTGTGATGCATAGAGATACAATCCAGTAAGGCATCTCCTGACTGTAAAACATGAAAGGTGATAGTACTTTGAATCAAGAATGAACTCGACAGAGGATAAGTCAGAGTTTTACATTGACCTAGCCTTCATACTATTCGACCGACCACCATGGCTCGACTTCCATGTCACACTTTTAGCCAACTTATCAACATAAGTGAATTTAAGTATTTCTAACTAAAAATATATTTTGTTCAAACATATGATCTTGTAAGATTCTTTCTAGCTAAGTTAGATATATCCACAACTTTTCCAGCTAAAATTTTTGGCTAAATGCATATGTAACACCACTTTGAGGTCAATTTATCAAAAAAAATGATTTATTTGAAAAAATTGATGTTTTAACAATTTCTACTCATGTAATTTTTTTCTTTAAAAAAATCTAAAAATACCCTTTTGTAGATCCATAAGTCTAGTTTTCAAAAATATACATATTTTAGTAATTAAATTATTATTTATATTTATACTAAAAGTAGGTTATCAACACAAAATATTAGGTTGATTACCATGACAAGGAAAAATAGCAAAACTAATTAAAAAAATATGATGCACTAGACACAAGAATCTATATCAAGAGGGTATAATTTTTTTTTCCAGTTTAGATAAATAGATAATATAAAAGTTGATGTCCAATGGAAACAACTATATTTTAGTATGCACACGTTTTAATATTTATTTAAAAATATATATTTATCAAAAGTTAAAAAAAATATATCCATGCACTAAAGTTTCAAGTTATAAATATATAGAAAAAAATTGGAGGAAAAATAAAAATTACTATCAAGGTTGACGTCTCATGTGACATCATTTTCCAACATTTTTTTAACAATTCCAACATTTTTTTAACAACTAAATATAGTGTCAATTTATAAAAAAACTATATTCAAATAATTTTTATTTTATTTTAAAGGAAGCATAAAATATAGTAAAAAATAAATATTTCATTAATTTACATCATTTCAAAATTCAAAAGATGTATGTGACTATTTTGTGATTCTAGTTTAAAAGTTGGATTAGTGTTGGTCATTTCCTCTAAAAAGTGTGACACAAATTTGTGCTTTTACCCAATAGCTAGGTAACACTTATGAAAATGGAGGAGTTAGATGTGCTTACTAGAAAATTGGCTCGCCTAGGCCTGGTCCTCATTTGTGATGCATGGAGATACAATCCACTAAGGCATCTCATGACTATAAAACATGAAAGATGGGAGTACTTTGAACCAAGAATGAACCCGACTGAGGATAAGCCAAAGTTTTACATCGACCTAGCCTTCATACCATTTGACTGACCACCATGGTTCGACTTCTATGTTCAGGTGGTGGTGATCTGATGTGGAAGGGATCTATGACAAACATTGTTGAAATGAATGTGCATAAAAGGTGAACAAATCCTTCATGCCTTAAGCTTAACTGAAAAGACATTAAATAATGGAGCAATAGGAACAATAAAGAGATAGAATTATAACACAAAACAAAGAGAGAGAAGAGGACACAAGATTGATTACGAAGTTCGTCCAAGTGGACTACATCTTCGGGTCTATCTCAATTGAGTGACCAATCTATTAACAATGCCTTGGATGCTTCAGTACAAATTCTGAGAAGAAGAGCTTTCAACCTACAACATAAAGGTGTAACAAAAAATCTAAACTTTATCGCCTCCCAAAAGACTCACAAAGGCCTACAAAGGCTTACAGACAAAGCATAATTACAACATAAGAAATCTACAACAAAAAGTCTACACAACTCTCTCATAATCTTCTCAGAATAACTTTGCATCGAATGGTTGACTCTTCTTCGAGAAAATCCTCTTCTTAGTCTCCAATTCCTCTCTCCAAATTGCTCCCACTTGGAAACTTGGTTCCAAGAATGTGTTCCTCCTGAATGCCTCCAAGCACTCCTTTGTTTACACAATTCTTGCCTTATTTGGTTTATAACTAAATGATTTACAAAATCATGCCTTATCATCCAAAATCCCTCATAATCCCCCTATTTAGGGGATTTGAATTTTTAAATATATGGGTGAAAAATAAAAATTAAAGGGTTATTGGGCTTAAGAGTTTATGAAAATCACCCGAGCCCCGCAATATACTCGGAACCACATAGTGGTGTGGCGGTGGGCAATGATTTTGGGGCTGGGGAAGTCGAAGGTTCAACTCCTAGTTGACTATTTTTAAAAACCCAAATCCAAATAGTTAGTACACAAAACTAATCGACATCCCTTATGAGGTAAGCACAGATTTCACTGTGCAACCACCAAACCGGTGGCTCGTAACGTGGAAATCGCTAGTTTGATGCCCCATCATACCCTTTTGGTGCATTGAAAAAATTCATGTGGAGGTTGGAGGAGGGAGGAATGCGGTGCCACATGGCACATCCTTGTTATGCCACGTGGCAACATTTGATTTGCTGACAAAGTCATGTGTCAAACACTAATTTGTTGGAAATGTTGACTATGCATCCACGTCACCTACCAACTCATCATGCCAACTCACTATACGAATGCCATGTGTCACCTTGCAATTGGTTCACATTAGCGTACGGTCTACAAAGTCAACATGTTGATGTCATGCTGACATCATCATTGTACCATCTAGTCACCAAAGTTAACCCTGAAGTTTGATTGGCCATATCTTCATCGTCCGAGCTCCATTTTTGATGAAATGAGTGCCATCAGGATTGTCTCGTCGAGCTCTTCGTCTTGATGCCGACTTCGACAAATTTTGGATCAATTAATATTTTTGCCTTTCTAGACGACCTTAGGTACCTGTTTGACCTAATCTTTGACTCACGATATCTTTCATGTACGAGCTTAGATTTTGACGAAATAGACATCGTTGGCAAGGATAACTTTAAGAAACCCCCCCCTTAGCAAAGGTGTAAAATCTTGGAGAATCTTTCCTTTTATTTGAAAATATATTAATTTTCCTTGGCGAATCTTATGCACATTATTCAAAAATTTGTAAAATCCTGGCGAATCTTAATGGATAATTGGTAAAAAAAAATAATCACATTGGTGAATCCTAGTGAATAATCACTAAAAAGGTTCATTAAAATGGTGAATCTCTCCTTTAAAAATTTGCATAGTTGGTCGGCGCAGTTCCCCCATATTTTTTTCTTTTTTGTAATATTGAAGTAGGGGCCCGAGGGCGGTAGCCACCGACGGGGTCAAGGGCCATCACCCCTTATGGGGGTCAAGGGGGAAAAGCCCCCTTGTGGGGGTTGAGGGGGAAAAGCCCCCTTGTGGGGGTCGAGGGGGTAATGCCCCCTCATGGGGTCCGGGGACAGTGGCCCAAAACAAATTTCGGGCCTCAACAAGCCTTTTAAAAGGCATGTGTGTATTAGGCCATGGAATCAACCTGCATCCGTTGGATTAAAAAGTTAAGTGATGATTTGATGGAAATAATTAAAAGCCCTATTCAAGGCTAAAATATCTGTAAAATTAAATGGTCATTTATTATTGTGGCGATATTTCCCTAAAATCAATGGTAGGAGTATAATATTATTGGCGAATATAATCAATATTTGTGATTATAGTATAAATTGCCGATGAATCAGTTTCAATGACGAGTCGTTTAAAATATAATACATAGGTTAATTAATTGAGACGAATTTTTTTTGATGTAAAAACCTAGCGATTCAGCATCGTTTTTAGCTTGTACTATTTGCCATTTTTGGAGGTCCCGATTTCAATAATTCGCCAATTAGCGAAAATTCGCCACTAAAGTTATCCCTAATCATTGGGTTTGTGTCATCGAGCTCTTTGAATTGACATCACATCCAATCGATTCTGAGTCAGTCATTTTTTTGCCTTATGATGGGCCCTTGGTCCAAGTTTGACCAAACTTTGACTGGTCGTAACTTGGGCATATGGACTCCTTTCGAGGTCATTCAAATTGCGTTGGAATTAGAATTTTGAGCTCTATACCATGGTGTCAACTTCCCAAGCATTGGAGACAATTGATTTTTTGAGGTTCATAGATCCGCCTGGATCAAACCTCTCCACTAAAGAGCTTTTGGTCCTCCAAAAGTTGTCTTGTAGAACCTTTGACTCCCTTAGTTTAGATCAAATTTGTTTTCACCTTTGAAACTTCATTGCAATGCTAATGTTGGCCCCATCTTCGACTATTGATTCTGATTTCGGTCCTGATTCCACCATGCTTCAAAACTTACATTTGGCCTCCATGGGTCTTACACTTTGGCTACATTAAGCCTTCAAAGGATGCAAATCCAAATGAAAATTGACATACCAAAAATAAAGAAGAAAATTGAGCATGATAAACCTATCTCTCGGTGCTTCTCATAGTGGTGGTTCTTGTTCTGCATACCAACCTAGCCAATTTATTGGGCATGATTATGATGCTCCTCCTTAATTTCAAATTGCATGAGCAATGGCAACTATGCCTCATCCTGAAACATCCCTTCTCAACTTGTACTTCGGAATAGTTGATTATGAGCTTCACCATACAACTTTGTCTATGTTCTCCTAAGCAACAAGGCCATAGAAAAAAACCTTGAGGAGCCTTGGTCATCAACTAACTGAGTTAGACTAAGTTTTAAAGTTGAGAAAATACAAGCAACTTCTTGGTCATTCTCTACAACTCTGAGTCCCAACGTGGAGTGATCATCTAGATTTATCCACCTTTCACTGAATTTCATCAAGTGCTTCTTTTTTCTTAAACAAAAACAATGGACATTTTCTTGCCTCGAGAATTGTCGTCAACTAAGCAATCTTTAGTTTCAAAAATCTGCCATTCTGCAAAAGAAAAGTCTTCAAGCATTTTTTTTCTAATTACAGGAGATAAGGCTTAAACAACCTTTCAAAATCTCAATTTCAAGAAAATACAACTTCATGCAAATAGCATAATGATTTTACTACAAAAACCCTATCTACTTGTATCACCTAGTTCATAATCACAATGTGATATTTATTAATGAGCTAATAACAAAACAAATTTGATACGACTATTTAGATGATAGGTTTTCCTAGCTCTTACGGAGCTGGTCAAAAGAACTTTCCTTTGTCGGCTGAGGTTCCTCTGCCTCAGGGATCGTAGTCTCAGGTGTCGCCTTCACCTCTTCCTGAACAACCTTTTGTTGGTTAGATCCTTCAATGGGCCTAGGTGAGCATCGAAGCTCTAGATGCAGCTTCCAACACTTCTCGATCCAATGCCCACTTATCCTACACTGGGTGTAGTAGTTCTGGGCTTTGTCCTGCCTCTTCGCTTTCTTCTTTGGAGAAGAATTAGCTTCACTTTCACTACTGTAGTCTAAAGTGTGTGCTTGAGTATATTCCTTTTTAAAGGCTTTGGAGGATTCACCAATCCCTTCATAACCCAATCCTTGATTACAAGGTCTCTACGTAGCCTCTACAGGATTGATCATGCCTTGTTCTCTGATCCCAAGGCCTTTACCATTGTAACCCATCTTGGTCATCAACTTCATGCCAATACCCTTGGTGTGCCTTTCAAATCCTCCAATCACAGAGTTATGATCACTTTCCACCTTCTGTTCTAATGTAGAAGACTCTTCCAACCAACCACTTTGGTTGCTAGAAACATTGAAAAGCTTCAGGTACTCCATATGTCGAAAAAAAGAACATTGACGAACATTCTCCTAGTTTGAGCCATAATTGGCCCACTTCCCATGACCACAAGAAAATCCTGACTTCAGTCTCTTTGTAGTGGAATTTGTTGCAGATGATGCATGCAAGCTGTCACATGGAGTGAGTGGAGAGTATGAGGAATTATCCTCTGAATGTGGAAGAAAGCACATATGCCAACATTCTTTGATGCAGGAGGAATCCTCTTGTGTTGCTCCTCCATGAGCTTTTGCAACTTCGCATACAGCTACTGATTCTCCTTGTTTTCCTTTTCAAGCAAGCCTCTAAGCTTAGCATTCTCAGATTGAATGTGCTAGTTGGCTTCTTCAAGATCTCAAAGCCTGTCAGCCTTATCTTGGTGCTCTCGATAGAGTTCTTCAACCTTTCTCTTCATGGTAAAGATATCATCCACCATGGATGCAGTTAGAGACAATGTCACCCTAGATGATTCTCCTTTCTTTGGTGCCATCTCTGCTTCAGAACTCCAAATGTCCACCTATCAACTTGCATGCTGACACTGAAAACCTGCAAACTATCAAACTAACAAACTAATTAGACTAACAAGTTGACTAACAATCACTTTTGCAAAACCAGCCAAACTAGGCTCTGATACCACTTGATCTGATGCGAAAGGGATCTATGACAAACGTTGTTGAAATGAATGTGCATAAAAGGTGAACAAATCCTTAATACCTTAAGCTTAACTGAAAAGACATTAAATAATGGAGCAACAAGAACAATAAAGAGAGAAAATTACACAAGATTGATTACAGAGATCATCCAAGTGGACTACGTCTCCGAGTCTAACTCAATTGAGTGACCAATCTATTAACAATGCCTTGGATGCTTCAATACAAATTCTGAGAAGTAGAGCTTTCAACTTGCAACAAAAAGTTGTAACAAAAAATCTAAACTCTATCACCTCCCAAAAGACTCACAAAGGCCTACAAACGCTTACAGACAAAGCAAAATTACAACAGAAAGTCTACACAACTCTCTCATAATCTTCTCAGAATAACTTTGCATCGAATGGTTGACTCTTCTTCGAGAAAATCCTCCTCTTAGTCTCCAATTCCTCTCTCCAAATTTCTCCCACTTGAAAACTTGGTTCCAAGAATGCCTCCTAGCACTCCATTTTATACATAATTCTTGCCTTATTTGGTTTATAACCAAATGATTTACAAAATCATGCCTTATCATCCAAAATCCCTCATAATCCCCCTATTTACACATAAAAATCACTAATATCCCTCATATAATCTTCCATATACATATTATTTCCCTTTTAAAGTAGTATCTCGAGCTTGGAAGATTATTTTAATCTTTTAACAAATTTAGGGGATTTGAATTTTTAAATATATGGGTGAAAAATTAAAAATAAAGGGTTATCGGGTTTAAGAGTTTATCAAAACCACCTAAGCCTTGCAATGTATTTAGAACCACATAGTGGTGTGGTCGTGGGAAGTGATTTTGGGGCTAAGGAGGTCAGAGGTTCGACCCTCAACTAGTTATTTTTAAAAACCCAAATCCAAACAGTTAGTACACAAAAGTAATCGGCATCCCTTATGAAGTAAGTGTGTTTCTTGTGGCGCAACGATTGGACCGGTGGCTTGTAACGTGGAGGTCGCGAGTTCGATCCCCCATCATACCCTTTTGGTGCATTGAAAAAATTCATGTGAAGGCCAGAGGAGGGAGGAATGTGGTGCCACATGGCACCACTTGAATTTGTTGATGAAGCCACGTGTCAAATACCAATTCACTAAAAATATTGATTGTGCCTCCACGTCACCAACTCATCATGCCAACTCACTGTACGGATGCCACGTGTCACCATGTAATTGGTTCACATCAGCATACGATCTACAAATTCATCATGCTAACATCATCATTGTACTATCCAATCACCAAAGTCAACCCTAAAGTTTGACTGGCCATATCTTCACCGTTCAAGCTTCGCTTTCAAAACGAGTGCCATCAAGAAAATATCTTCATCGTCTGAGCTTCGCTTTTGATGAAAATATTGATTGTGCCTCCATGTCACCTACCAAATCATCATGTCAACTCATTTTATGGATGCCACGTGTCACCATGTGAGTGCGTTTCTTGTGGCGCAACGGTCGGACTGGTGGCTCGTAACGTGGAGGTCGCGAGTTCAATCCCCCATCATACCCTTTTGGTGCATTGAAAAAATTCACGTGAAGGCCAGAGGAGGGAGGAATGTGGTGCCACATGGCACCATTTGAATTTCTTGATGAAGCCACGTGTCAAATACCAATTCGCTGAAAATATTGATTGTGCCTCCACGTCACCAACTCATCATGCCAACTCACTGTACGGATGCCATGTGTCACCATGTAATTGGTTCACATCAGCATACAGTCTACAAAGTCATCATGCTAACATCATCATTGTACTATCCAATCACCAAAGTGAACCCTAAAGTTTGATTGGCCATATCTTCACCGTTCGAGCTTCGCTTTCGATGAAAACGAGTGCCATCAAGAAAATATCTTCATCATCCAAGCTTCACTTTCGATGAAAATATTGATTGTGCCTCCACGTCACCTACCAACTCATCATGCCAACTCATTGTATGGATGCCACGTGTCACCATGTAATTGGTTCACATCAGCATACGGTCTACAAAGTCAGCATGCTGACATCATGCTGACGTCATCATTGTACCATCTAACCACCAAAGTCAACCCTAAAGTTTGATCGGCCATATCTTCACCGTCCGAGCTTCACTTTCAATGAAATGAGTGCCATCAAGATCATCTCATCGAGCTCTTTGTCTTGATGCCGACTTTGATGAATTCTGAATTGATCAATTTTTTCGCCTTTCTAGACGGCCTTGTGCCTATTTGACCAAAACTTTGACTCACAATATCTTTCGTGTATGAGATCGGATTTCGATGAAATGAACATCGTTGGGTTCATGTCATCGAGCTCTTCGAATATACATCACTTTTGACCGATTCTGAGTTAGTCAATTTTTTTGCCTTCTGATGGGCCAATGGTCCAGGTTTGACCAAACTTTGACTGACTGTAACTTGGGCATACAGACTCCTTTTGATCCCATTCAAATTGCATTGGAATCAGGATTCTGAGCTTTATGCCATGGTGTCAACTTCCTGAGCATTGGAGACAACTGATATTTTGAGGCTCTTAGATCCTCCTGGATCAGGTGGAGTTTCAATAGAGCATCCTGATAGCCTAGTCCCTCAACACAGTTAAAACATCTAAGATGACTAGATTCATGTGAAGGCCAAAGGAGGGAGGAATGTGGTTCCACGTGGCACCACTTGAATTTTTTGACGAAGCCACGTGTCAAATACCAATTCACTAAAAATATTGATTGTGCCTCCACGTCACCAACTCATCATGCCAACTCACTGTACGGATGCCACATGTCACCATGTAATTGGTTCACATCAGCATAAGGTCTACAAAGTCATCATGTTGACATCATCATTATACAATCCAATCACCAAAGTCAACCCTAAATTTTGACTAACCATATCTTCACCGGTCGAGCTTCGCTTTCAATGAAAACGAGTGCCATCAAGAAAGTATCTTCACCATCCAAGCTTCACTTTCGATGAAAATATTGATTGTGCCTCCACGTCACCTACCAACTCATCATGCCAACTCACTGCATGGATGCCATGTGTCACCATGTAATTGGTTCACATCAGCATACGGTCTACAAAGTCAACATGCTGACGTCATCATTGTACCATCTAACCACCAAAGTCAACCCTAAAGTTTGATCGGCCATATCTTCACCGTCCGAGCTTCGCTTTCAATGAAATGAGTGCCATCAAGATCATCTCATCGAGCTCTTTGTCTTGATGCCGACTTTGATGAATTCTGAATTGATCAATTTTTTCGCCTTTCTAGACGGCCTTGTGCCTATTTGACCAAAACTTTGACTCACAATATCTTTCGTGTATGAGATCGGATTTCGATGAAATGAACATCGTTGGGTTCATGTCATCGAGCTCTTCGAATATACATCACTTTTGACCGATTCTGAGTTAGTCAATTTTTTTGCCTTCTGATGGGCCAATGGTCCAAGTTTGACCAAACTTTGACTGACTGTAACTTGGGCATACAAACTCCTTTTGATCCCATTCAAATTGCATTGGAATCAGGATTCTGAGCTTTATGCCATGGTGTCAACTTCTTGAGCATTGGAGACAACTGATATTTTGAGGCTCTTAGATCCTCCTGGATCAGGTGGAGTTTCAATAGAGCATCCTGATAGCCTAGTCCCTCAACATAGTTAAAACATCTAAGATGACTAGATTCATGTGAAGGCCAAAGGAGGGAGGAATGTGGTTCCACGTGGCACCACTTGAATTTTTTGACGAAGCCACGTGTCAAATACCAATTCACTAAAAATATTGATTGTGCCTCCACGTCACCAACTCATCATGCCAACTCACTGTATGGATGCCACGTGTCACCATGTAATTGGTTCACATCAGCATAAGGTCTACAAAGTCATCATGTTGACATCATCATTATACAATCCAATCACCAAAGTCAACCCTAAATTTTGACTAACCATATCTTCACCGGTCGAGCTTCGCTTTCAATGAAAACGAGTGCCATCAAGAAAGTATCTTCACCATCCAAGCTTCACTTTCGATGAAAATATTGATTGTGCCTCCACGTCACCTACCAACTCATCATGCCAACTCACTGCATGGATGCCACGTGTCACCATGTAATTGGTTCACATCAGCATACGGTCTACAAAGTCAACATGCTGACATCATGCTGACATCATCATTGTACCATCTAATCACCAAAGTCAACCCTAAAGTTTGATCGGCCATATCTTCACCGTCCGAGCTTCGCTTTCGATGAAATGAGTGCCATCAAGATCATCTCATCGAGCTCTTTGTCTTGATGTCGACTTTGATGAATTCTGAATTGATCAATTTTTTTGCCTTTCTAGACGGCCTTGTGCCTATTTGACCAAAACTTTGACTCACAATATATTTCGTGTATGAGATCGGATTTTGATGAAATGAACATCATTGGGTTCATGTCATCGAGCTATTCGAATATACATCACTTTTGACCGATTCTGAGTTAGTCAATTTTTCCGCCTTCTGATGGGCCCATGGTCCAAGTTTGACCAAACTTTGACTGACCGTAACTTGGGCATACAGACTCCTTTTGATCCCATTCAAATTGCATTGGAATTAGGATTCTGAGCTCTATGCCATGGTGTCAACTTCCTAAGCATTGGAGATAATTGATTTTTTGAGGTTCTTAGATCCTCCTGGATCAAGTGGCGTTTCAATAGAGCATCCTGATAGCCTAGTCCCTCAACACATAGTTAAAACATCTAAGATGACTAGATAGAAAGAGGACATATTTTTTGAGGTTTTGACAAGAAATCAAGAGCCTCGACACCATGTATGGAGATGTCAAGCTACATAACGAGAAGTTTGACCAAATTTATGACAAGGAGGCTGAAACCGACGACAGTAATCGGGTGAAGCCACAATAGTGGTTTCCAATTCTAGTGAGGAAGGAAAAAAAAAAACTCCAAGGCAAAAAATGTGATTTTGGGGGTTCGTACAAACCTGCTAGTTCAAACGAACCCATAAGGGGTTCACTCGAACTAGGGTTCGAGCGAACCCATTTGAATCTTGCACACCAAAAAAACCACAAAAAATGAATTAGGAAGGGTGGTTCGCCCGAACCCCTAGGGGTTCGTACGAACCCCTCTTATCCCTCATTCTCCCCCTGAAAAACAAAAAAAACCTATTTTTTCACTTTAGAGCTCGGTTTGAACATGAAAATGGAGGAAAATTCACAAACCCAACTAGAATCAGGTAGTCCTCAGAATGAGCTATCCAAAAAATATAATTTTAATATGTTTTTGTTTTATTATGTATTTGTTTTTTTAGTTTTATTAAACATAGGTCTTTCATCGAAAATGAAGGTCTCTGTTCTGCACATGGGGAAAAATAATAGATTATCAATTTTCTTTTTGAAAAATATGAGTGCACTAGATATTGAAGTCCTTGATGCAACAAAAGAAAATTTGAATTTCAATATATACAAAAAATGTTACGCATTATATGGTTGCGTTATGTCTAAATTGTAATTGGTTTGACTTCAAAACTTGATTAAAGAAAAAATATTCAATAAAAAACTATCTAACCAAGTGGAAGCACTAGATATTGGAGTCACAAATCTGAATTCGAAAGAATTAGAATTTTATCCTTCATGGAAAAAAAGTTGTGTTATACGACATGTGCATCACTTTTAAAAAATGTTGTTTTTTGAAAAAAACCAGTTTTCATGGGAGATGGAAAAATGAGTGTAATCTGATTCCAAATTTTTTGAAAAAATAATTTTTAGAATCTGCAGACAAAATGTTATGAGACTCTAGTTTTCATCATCTTCAAATTCCTCGCGATTTAGCCACTATAGGTGCCCGAATGTGAAGATTTAGTTAAAAATAATAATTTAAGTGTCCAGTTTGGCCAAAAATTGTAAACCACTATTGTGGGATCACCCAATCCTAAGTTTGATCAAGAAATTGAACTGGAAGAATTGCCATTCTATACCTCCTAACCTTAGGAGTCTAACATAGGAAAAGGAAAAGGGAAAGGGTCAAAACAAAAGGGCTCACAATAACACCTTCCACCAACACCTTGCCAAAGAGAAAGTGGACCCAATAATCCCCAAAGACCTCTACTGTGGCTACAAAAGCTCAAGCTTCAACGAGATTGACTACCAAGGAATCTGAGTTCGCCAGCTCCACCGATGCGAAGAGGAGATGAGTCCAAGACCTAGGCGAACCAGGCATATCAAGAAAAGGAGAAGAAAGAGGTGGAGTCTTCTCTGCTAGGATATTTAGCTTTAACGACCTAGGTAAGTTTTGCACCCTCTCTTCTTTCTTCTTCTGCATCTTTGGTTGTTCCTCCACCCTCACCTACTGAAAAGAGTCCTCCATCTGTGAGTTTTGATGTCCTCATTCTAAACACACCCCCAACCATATTCAATAGTGAACCCTATGAAGAAACCACGCGCGTAGAGCAAGCATCATCTGTGCCAACTGCAATTGATTCTCTAATCGCGCTATCAAAGGAACCCCTCAAAAATACTAATACAGATCCATGCTGCCAGTTTTTCCAAACCCATCTACTACTAGGTAAATACCTCTTTTTCAACCCACTCCCCCTTTCACTCTGATGGGTGTCACTCCTTCCCAGCTTTCATAAGGCATCCCACCTTTTTCCATGATAATGCTTCCCTTTGCTTCTCCACAACCTCAAACAGTCAAAGCTTCTACTTCTGTCACCTATTTCAATCTCCCTCCAGGTGCCTCAATTGATGCACAAAGTATTGAGACCCCAAAAATTCTTCGAAGTCACTTGGACGGGACGACGCAGGCCCAACAAGCCAAAAAATAGAAACTATAGATAATGGTCATGACAAAATTAGCTACTCAAAAAATTGAAGCCTGTTTTGATGAGGATTGGAATTCCCTACTAATCGCTACCATGAGGCCACTAACGTCCAAACCAGAAGGAGAAATGCAGTTATAAGATTACGATATCTGGTCTCTAGGCCTTGATTTAATTGAGACTCTCCCACATGATAAAGTGGTTCTAGCCAAAGCAACCCAAAGGGTGGTCTACACTGACTATGAGAAGCTAGACAAAAAAATGAAGAAGCATGAGGCAGAGTTGGCAAATGTAAAGAACACGATGCATAGACTCTAGGCAAAGATCAAAGGAAAATATGTGGAAATGGCTTGCTTAAGGCAATTATAGGGTCATCAAGGGGAAGCAACTAAGTTGCTTGAAGTAGCCCAGAATGAGTAGGATCAACTTCACATCGAGGTAGAAAATTTGAAAGGTGAGATTATTGTTGAATGTGAGGCGAACACAAAATATCAATACAATCAAAAGAAGATGGATAGAGATATAACCAAGGTAAACGATATATCCAATGGGCTACAAAAGGAGGATATGCAAAAGGAATTAGATAGCGTCTGATTGCAAGCCTTCAACGAGGAGATCAGGAAGGTGAGCTCTGAGCTTACAAATGCCCTCCAGGAAAAGAGATAGTTGGAGGAAAGCATTTAAAAGCAAGGGAGTTCTAATCCCAACAAGAGTTGGCTACCACATAGGGATCTAGGATACTCCCGATACTAAAAATGCTAATATCTACTCATTGGGAGAGAATCATAGTTGTAGTCATGACCTTGAAACTAGTCTTGCAGTTTCTACAGGATGCTCAAGAGTTAAATGAAAAGGTTGGCCCAACAATTGATCAAATCTTCCACTTGTACACCCCTCAAGCTGAAGAATCAAGGAGCTTGATTTCAAAGTTATGTAAAGCAACAGAAGAAACTTTGAGAGAAACTAGATTTCCTGACCGAAGGGTAGCTGGGAGAAAAGCAAGTGAAATCATCATTTGCCACAAGGTTACATCAAAAAGTAAAGATCTCCAGGTAGTGTTGAATAGGAAGGTCAGTGAGATCAAGGTGGAGTTCAACATTCTACTCGAATTCGGATTACCCGCCCTTTTCTCATTAGATGGAGGAGTATTAACAATCAAGCAGATCACGAATGCAGTTAGGCTCAAAATATAACCTCTATAGCACTCCTAGATTTGAGCTCATCACCCACTGTTGAGGAAATCAAGAGGGAAATCCTCCCCCTTTCTCAACTCTACTATGACATTGGAGTTGTTTCGTCAAGGTGGGGAGGGGTCTCTTTTAAAGAAGTCCTCGATCTGGATCAAGCATATGGGGCTTTACACACCCTCATCTGGTCCACTAATGTAGATTGGGAGACCCAACATGCCACCTTGCTCAAACTCTAGGAATTACCAGAGATCTAGGATTGTGCCTCTGCAAGCGAAGGCCACCTATGAGTCACTAGAACTATAATTTTTTTTTTCCTTTGAACATTTTGGTTTTTGGCCTTTACTTCTTTTCCACTTTGGGATGGATCCACACCCAAAAAAATAAAGGTTGCTCTTGCATAAAGGCATGTAATGTGCCATGTGGTGGCTGTGCAACTTTATATATATCATTTTCCTTTTGTGCATGGACTGGGACACATGTCAACTTGGTGGGAATTTTCTTCAAAAATGCTCCCACACAGTCTGAAATCACCCACTCACTTGACATGTCATCTATTTAGGTCAGACAATCTATACCTTCGATAAAATGATCTTTTAAAGTGGAGTTTGTCGGGGAGTATGACAAATGTCTTAGTTTTAGGGTGGAACCTTCAAGTCGGCATAATTAATCTCCATAACTGATCAATTAGATTTTGCTAGGCTATGCAAAATCTAATTGTCTTTTGATAATGTATCTTCGCTAAATATCCGAAACCATTAATGAAGCAATTGAGACTTAATAAGTGAAGATTGTTGTGAACTAATCAGGATCTAAGATCAGATTGCGAGCTATCAGATTCAAGCATTTGGTAGTTTCTTCTTCTAGATCATTTGCAGTGGTGTCCTCTTCTTTTGGTTATAAATAGGAGTTGGTGGGAGAAATAAAGAGAGCTTTTTGAGTTCCAAAGTTCAGAAGTTTTCTTAAAAGATCTTTCAAGAAATATAGATATTGTTCTAGGGAACTCTATTTTCTTAGAAATAGGAAGGTTTTATAGAAATACTATTTATTCTCTTTGGCATGTTAAATTTAATTCAAACTATTATCAGATTGGCATCCGACCTTTGTTTTCAGTTTATATATTGCAAGAATTCGATCTACTTGGGAGAAATCTTTGAAATTGTGCATGCTATGGCCTTTGACAAATTTATTTTCCATATTTCGTTCATATTGAAAGCATTGTGTTAAGAGCTTTGCATTGATAGTTTAGTTAATTAATTTTTAGGTTGTTAGCTTCTATGTTTAATGCTATCTTTCAGAAATTGGATTGTGTCCATTGTACTCTTCCATGTTCTTCAAAGGATATGCCATTTTTCATTTTACGTTGTAAAGAAGGAAGGATCCTGTGATTATCTGAAAATTCCTGTTAATCATTAGGGTTTTCTTATATTTGATTGGACCTTAATGGATGCTTCTTGTATGGAGATTTGAAATATTGCACTGTGCTTTCTCTAGCCTTTGCCACTCGTTCTCTTCCCAATAATAAAGGATCTTTGACATTTTGTGTCTATTTTATCGGCTATAAGAAATAGTTAAGGTTTGAAATGTTGTAAAAGATTTGGAACATCGCCATCTTTATGTTTTATTCGCATTTCTTTTTACCACTTTTCCCCAAATACAAAGAAGAGCCGACTTTCTTTAAAAATCCCAGAGGTTATTTAGTGAGGCACAAATCAGTCCCCCACTCACTGAATTTCCCATAAGGTTGTCTGTAGATGCATAAGCTTTAATGATCAACAATAGTCTTAGATACTTGACTCATGCCAAGCTAGATATTGCATATGCAGTTGGCATGGTTTCAAAATTTATATAGGAACCTCATGAGTTGTATTAGAAATTAGCTAAGAGAATCCTTCATTACCTTCACGGTACTCTTGGGTTTGGGATTCACCATAAAGTTGGTTCATCTATTGACTTGGTTAGTTTTACAGAATTAGATGGGTTGGTGATACTAAGCATCACAAGTCCACTTAACGTTACAATTGTTTACATGGTTTAGGTCCTATTAGTTAGTCTAGCAAGAAGAAAAATACTATTGCTATTTCATTCACAGAGGTAGAGTTCAGGGGGCCTGTTAACTCAGCTCTTGAAGCTATATGGATTCAAAGCATTCTTTCTAAGTTTGGTATTCCTTCCAGACAACCCATAATCATCTATTGGGACAACCAGAGCACCATTCAAATCTGCAAGAATCTGGTTCAACATCAGTGAACCAAATACATAGGGATTCGTATGCATTGTATTCAAGAGTTTATTCATGGACAGATCGTCGACTTAGTCTTATTCTAGTCTTTAGAGTAGGTTGTTGACATTTTCACCAAACACTTTATTGAGAGCAATTTCATTCATCTACAAGCTCTTCTTGGCTTGCGGTCTACATCAACAACGACATCATCTTTGGGGGGGGGGGGCTTTCTAGCGTTCTTCTCATCTTATCTCTCTTTTGGAGAATAGCTTTTTCCCATTGGATTTTCTATCTTACTCCATTTATGAGAGATTGCATTATACATGGGTACCTTATCAGGCCTCATAGTCAAGACCCATTTCTTTTGCATTGTACATGGGTACCTCACTAGGCTAGTAGTTGGGACCCATCTCTTTTATGCCCACCTAAGCTATGCTTAAGGGGGGGTGTTAGTGTATATATTTCATACACATAGGCTTTAAGCCGACTTAGGCATCTCATTGACACTTTCTCTTGAGATGCGTCAATGGTAGTTAGGTGTCTTTAGAGGTGTCAGCTCACTTTCGACACCTCTTGCTACTTTTGTGGTAGGCAACTTGCCACCACTCCATGATTGAGGAGTCATATTCTAGTTTCATGGAAATTGGGTGTCTCCTTCATACCTATTTATGTACACCTTGTTTTTCTAATTCACTGGTCGACTTTATGCAAATGTGTTTCATTTGTGCTTGTTTTCAATTTACAGGTCCTTTCATTAATGACATTACATGTTGTTACAATCTCCTAAACACCTCTCAAAATATTTGTTACATGACAAATAGTGATGACATAAAATAAAATGTTTCATTTGACAAGTAAAACCAAAATATTTTAAATATATACAAATAATCAATAAATTATTAAATTATAAATTTGAGAAAACTTTATAATCTTCGAGTATAAATATCTTTTAAATAAATAGAGAATTTATTTTGATCAAGTTGTCTTCAATCCTAAATTATTAGCGTTTGGTTAAATGCCTCATAATGCATTCACTGTGATATATATTGAGAGATCATTAATATGTAGCATGTTGATATGGGAACCACTCCATATATTCTATAAATGGTAGTTATGTACGTTGAGAAGGCAAATATATAAACAGGTAAAATTTATTCAGTGCGCAGCTAAATTCTATATGATAAGTATTATTCACCTCTAAACTCCGAAGGTTCGTGGGTATCTCAGATTACTATTATTTTTCTTGGTTATAATCGAACAGGAGATGGCCATCAATAGTTGGGACATCAGAAAATTCAATGGATTGGACTGTGAATCTTCGATTCCACCGTAAAATTTGCAATACCTTCGAAAAGTCCGTTGCCGTTTGTTCAATCCCTATAAATTCTGCAGTAGCCTCGAAAATTCCGTCGGCGTTTGTATAATCCCTATACCAATGCCCATGAACTTCCAAGAACAATGAAAACCTTCATCTTTGAACTTGCTTGGAAGTTCGTCTTGGACAAGGGCCTTTCATTATACAAATGCAGGGGATCCAGAGAATATGGAGCCAACTATGGATTTAAGTGCAACAAGGCAGATAACTCAAACTGCCAGTTTGTTGTACAGTCTTGTTGAACTCTGTTTATAGCCGGGGCAAATTTGCTTTCCAAGCAAATTCTGAGCACAAGACATATACTTGCACAGCCTGTAAGAAGCCGACCAAAGGTTGTTTTACAGAGGGAGAAATCCTCCTCATAAGATATCCATGGAATTCCAATGACCCTCACAGTTATTACCCATGTGGTAAGAAGCCGATCAAAGGTGGTTTTTATTAATTATTATCCTATTATAATTGTAGTGACATTTAGTTCAAGAGTTACTTTTGGGTAGGTATTTAAAATTGAGTAAATATGAAGATGCATAAGAATATGTAGGATGATGATTTATTATTAAATCTCATGATAGATTTAATTGATCTTCTCATGAAGTGTCCAGGATTGGGATTTTTGTGAATTTGACTATTATGATAGAATCTATTACATTTATGGTGCATGAGGTAGATGCAATGTGTTTATGAGGAGTTACAATTAAGGGTATGTTGACCATTTTGATGAGGTGTGTGATTGGACATGAAAAATTGGATGCCTAGTTTTAGTGTGTGGTATTTTCCAAATGTTTTAGAATACTATTTATGGTTTCTTTCTTTTATCTCTTCTATATATTGTTGCCTTGAGATGGTAGTAGTAGCAAGTTGTCTTTTAAGTTATCCTATCACCGTTATGCTATCAAAATTTTGAGGGATAAGTTAATGCAATGAAACTTTTATATCATGAATACAAGTTTGGGTCTTATTGGGTTTGGATTTTTTCCCGTAAAATTTTACTCCACATAAATGTTCATATTATTACTTGCATCTTCTTTATGGTTGATTTATTTAGGATCTATCATTTTATTGAATTTGGTTGTGTTATAAACAACAAAGTTCATTTTCTAATTACACTATATTTCAACACACCATCCTTGATCCTAGTGTATAGCTTCTTCTTCAACAAAAGTTTATTCACCAAGGATTTAGCCTAATAAATTTCTCCCGACTTCTTCAATACGACTTGTATGATGTCTTCTTTGTATACATTCAACAACACTAAATTTTCCAAAAGAACTCTAACAAGACCATTTTCTTTTCTATCCAATATGTCCTAGGTCTTTTGATTTCCCTGTAATAGGTTTAGATTTGGATACTATATCCTATAGATCTCTATCGATGAGAATATCCTTCATCTTGGGCTTCCAAAACTCAATGTTAGTGTTGGAAAATCTCTTAATATCTATCCTCAATATTCTTTTCATTTTTCTTGCAAAAAGATTTGTTTTACAAACTCCCACTTAATCCAATTTTAAGATAACCATATCCACCCCTAACACCTAGAATATGAGGTAACTAGTGTTTGATACTAAATGAAAGGAAAGTATGCTATGAAAATGCTTCTTATTCTAACATTAAAAGGGAGGTATGTGCAAAATAAAAGATCTTATAGTTACATAAAAGAATACAAAAAATAAATTATATCATGGCAGGATGATTTACTTACTGAAACCCTTTTAATAGAAAAAATATACACTCCAAAGACAAAATTAATTATATGATTTAGTCACTAAGAGGTTATATAACACATCTTGTGCCATGTCTTTATAGGAGTATAACAAATATTTAGATTCTAGAGCAATTCTAAAGGATAACAATACCTACAAGTCAATCATACAACTCATACCATACTCCATCCTCAAGCACCAATAATTGGGACAAATTGAAACCATAAACTACAAGTGATTTATTAAAACCATCAGACAATTTAACAATGACCCAATATTGATACAACAATTGGCCTAAACTCTAACGTCCAAATTGGTCATGATCTTCTCAACTAAAATAAAAGATGATTTTACAATTGTTATAACGTATCATAAAATTTATCCGAAGCACTCCATTTTAGCATATTTAAATTCATTGAAAGATGTTTTGTGACTTGTCATAATGTTGGCTAAGATTCAAATGTGACTTCACTATAATCATGCTTTTGCACATCATAAAAAATTTCATATGTAATTTTCAACTTATAATATCATAATATACTCCTATACATCTTAATGACATTAGATGCTCTTACAACCTCTTAGACACCTCTCAAAATATTTGACAAATGACAAATAATAATAACAAAATATTTCATTTCACTAAAATTTAAAAATTTAAAAAATATACAAATAATCAATAAATTATTAAAATAGAAAATAGAGAGAACTTTTAATCTTTTTAGTATAAATATCTTGTAAATAAATAAAGCTGGAGTGAATAGAGAACTTATTGTGACTAAGCAATTAAGCTCTCTTCAATCCTCCAGATAAAAAGTTAAGGAAATTACTAGTGGATGTAGAAGGATTAAATTATTTTCATTAATATGCAGTAGGGATCCACTCTCTGTATATTATATAAATGGTAGTTACATCAATAGACGGAATTCTACAATGATAATACAACGGTAGTCAGCAAATCTCTGAAAGAAAAATAAAAAATTAAATATAAAGTAATTTTTCACCTCTGAAGGTTCGTGGATATACTGTATAAACCGAACCTTAAATAGCCATCAATAGTTGGGACATCAGAAAATCCAATCCAGTAGTTTTCTTGGGTATAAACCGAACACTAGATAGCCGTCAATAGTTGGGACATCAGAAAATCCAATACAGTACTTTTCCTGGGTATAAACCGAACAGCCTTCAATAGTTGGGACATCAGAAAATCCAATCCAGTATTTTTCCTGGGTATAATCCGAACACGAGATAGCCATCAATAGTTGGGACATCAGAAAATTCAGTGGATTGGATTGCGAATATTCGTTTTCACCGTAAAATTTGCGGTACCTTCGAAAAGTCCATTGCGGTTTGTTCAATCCCTACAAATTCTGCAGTAGCCTCGAAAATTCCTTTGGTGTTTGCATAATCCCTATAATAATGCCAATGAACTTCCAAGAACAATGAAAATCTTCATCTTTGAACTTGCTTGGAAGCTCTCCATGACCCAAATGTTAACTGGGTATATTTCCTTTGATTTGCTATAAATGAAAGGATCTCTCATGTACTTGTAAGCCGAATGAATGAATGGCAACGCGCTTAGGGCACAAGCATAAGTTGGTCTTGGGCAAGGGCCTTCCATTTTACAAATGCGGGCGATGCAGAGAATATGGAGAAAGCCATGGCTTTAAGTGCAAGAAGACAAAGAACTCAAACTGCGAGTTTGTTGTACACAAAAGGTGTGCCAAACAGTCCAGGGTCTTGTGGACTTGCGTTTACAGCAGAGGCAGATTTGCTTTCGAAGCAAATTCTGAACACAAAACGTATACTTGCACAGCCTGTGAGAAGCCCATTAAAGGTTGTTTTTATAGAGGGAGAAAATCTCCTCATATGAGACTTCATCCCCTCTGTATAAAGCTTCCTTCACGGGTTTACTCTCCAGCTCATCGTCATCCGTTGTTTCTTGTTTCTGCGGGTGGACTCTACACTTGCAAGCATTGCAACAAATGGGGAAATCGGGTTTGGAGATATCAATGTAAGAAAACTGCATGCAAATTTGTTGTGGGTTTGCATTGCGCAAAACGTGACATCGATGGAATTCCAATGACCCGCAGAGTTATTATCCATGTGGTACAAAATATCCTCCGTCTTGTCGGAATTTTCGTACCCTCTGTTGGTAATGTTGTTGACCAAGTTGTAGGCGGAGATACTGGCAAATTGGTAAATACGGCGTGCCAGGTTGCTGGAGCTGCTGCTCAATTTGCTGAATTTGAGACTAAATTTACAGGGAAAAAAAATAAAAATCAACTTCTGTAGCCGTGGTTATTGTAGGGGAGAGGATCCACTGGTTGTGCATCCTAACTTCGCGTTTCTCAAAATCTTACGTGGAAATTTCAAATCACTCCAACTTTTTTACAGCAGCTTACATGGCAAGTCCCTTGTTTATAACTTTCATTTCAAGACCACATCATCAAATATGATGCCACATCAGCATGCTTTTTGTCAAGGTGTCCAAAAAGGCCCCAAAAAAAAAGTGCTACTAATATTTGTGCATTCAAATCATGAGTAGTTGAGTGCTGATGTGGCATCACATGATTGGTTGTTTTTTAGATCTAAGGGATACATTTTGTTTAAGTTAGGGTTCTTATGTCACAATTATTGGGCATTATATAAACAATTATTGGGCATTCGATTAACAACTTCTATCACAACTATTGGAACATGCTCAACTAGTGGGTCCTTTCCCCTATTGTGTCTCTTAGCTTGAAAAGTTAGAGGATCTATTTCTTAGAATTAAACTTTATTTAAATTATATAAAAAAAAACTTTATGGAGAAGAGATTATTTGCAAAGTTGGAGTCAGTAATTAGTCACAATGTAGGGGAGAGGGGTCCATAGTACGACACCTTAACTTTGGAGGTCCACCATGTGAACCAAAAAACTATAGTATATAAATTTTAAGTATTATTTATTTTCTATTTTTTTAAATGAGATGGTATTCATTTTTATGCTCGTATTTAATCATTTGATTGGATTTGTTTATATGTGAAAAGGAAATAAATAGTTTAAAAAAATAATTTAGAGTAAATGAATAATTAAATTAGTCAATCATTTAATCTTATAATTTATGTAATATTAGAAGTGATAATGTTATTAAAAAAATGTTCGTTAGAATTTTTATAGAAATATGTTGTGTAGATGTCACTACTTCATTTGTCAATTTCTTAGTAGTCTGTATTATGTTAGATGAACACTTTTGAAGTAGCAAATTTTACTTTTATCACTCTAGTTCACCTATGTCATTATGAAGCTAATTTTCTATTAATAAATCTAAACTTGGACAATTAATTTGGACTTCACTCATTCTAACTCTTATAATCTAAATTATGCTTACCAAAAAGTGGTGTTGATAATTTAGGAGCTTGATAGGCTAAGGGTGTTCTCCTATGGTTAAATCCTTGTTACTTGGTTTGACAAAAAATATTAAATATAGCTTGAAGAAACATAAAATGATGTCTAAGATGATGAAATTTTCTACTAAAATGTAAATTTCTACAACATGCTCAAATGATAATGTTATGATACTTAGATGGATGATAGATTTCTCTTTAATGGTTTAAAATGTGTTATACTTGTCCTTGAATACAACATTGTAACATATGATTTAATAAATTGGATGATTTACCTAAATTTAAATTTGAATATTGACATTTAGGAGTCACTTATATACTTGTAGATTTGAACCAGTTCAATTATATAGTTACTAATTTGACCCAGGATAATGGATGGATAAAATGAGAATCAAATTTGGTGCTTGGATGCATATTAATGGAATCAAGTAGGGATCATTTTATTTACTTAATTTATCATTCAAACATGCCACTTTACACTAGTTGTGCAAAAAATAAAACATGATTAAAATAGGCCCAAAATGAATGGGAAATGTGTAGGGTATGGAATTTGTAGCAAATTAAAATATGTAAAATTTAATATGTTATTGAATTTTTAGTTTTTGTTACATAAATTCAACATATAAAGATAATAATTAGTAGTTTCTTCATATATAAAGTAACACTTAATTTCATTCTATTACTAGTAGTTACATAATTGAGATGTCAAATTAATAACGTACATTTATTTAGCGCATATAAATGATCCAATAGAGTAATAATACATAGTTAATCATAAATAAAATAACTTTTGTTAAAAATGCGTACCTATACGATCTTAAAGTTAATTATATAAATATAATAAATGTGCACATTATTATTAATGAAGATGAGGTAGTATTATCTTTGTATAGAGAATTTACACTCAAATTATATTATTAAATCTAAGATGTGTAAATTAAGATGACTAAAATTTGTGAAAATCAGAAAATTAGTTGTGATTTGAAGTTAATTTTGTGCTTAAAAAGTGATCGTTGCGACCATGGATATGGACTTCGTGTGTGAAAACGATCCCATATGCAAAAATTTGATTTGATAGTCTATGATACTTTTTTATTTTTAAAAAACATTTTCTTAAAGTTTGTAGTCTAGACGTATAATAATAAGACTGGTGGTGTGCATTTCAAACTGAAGATCTTAGCCTTATGAAAATCGCCTACATCCAAATGATTAGTTTTTATAAAAGAGACGAAAAAATATGCAATGAATGCATTAATTACAATTCTAAATAATTATAAATTTGAATTTGGAACTTAGAATAAAATATTAAAAGCCTATTGCAAGAGCAACATTTTTTTGAGCAATTATACAATCATAATATGTTGATGTAAATTTTTACTATGAAGTTCAACAAGATTGATTTTGAAAGTTGTGATGTTACTATGTGATTTTGGAGGATAAGGAATGATAATGGATGCTAATTTAGTAGAGCATATGTGATATATGATAAGCTATCGATTGGATTTTTATACTTGAGTTAGATGCACAATTCAAAAGGAAAAAGAGTTAGAAGATAACAACTAGTTAGAGAGATAGTGAGAGCACATAAGGAAATTTGAATTTGAAATAGTTAGCCTCATTTCTACAATTTAAAAAATTAAATCGAATCAAATATACTACTATAAAACTAAGCTTGGGAGAGAAATAACTAGTTTAAAAGATAATAAATATTTGGGGATTGATTTAGTTTTGTTTTTTATTTTAGAATTAAGAATTTTTGTCAAGGGGAGTCAAAATCATACATTACGATCAAATATGTAGGACACTCACACAAATTAATGTATAAAAAATGATAAAAGAATAAGGTATGCACTTTTCAACATTACAATTATAGATAAAATTTTAGATATTAACAATTATTTTATCATTAATTATTGAGTGTATATAAAAATATATTATTACCATGAATTGAACATTAAGAACTATTATAACAAGTTTACTTCTATAGTAAAAGCTATCACATATTACTAAAATAAAAATGATTAAAATAGGTTATAAAAATATAGCTAAGATATTTTATTAACTATTATTAAAAAATAAATGATTTTTTTTAAGGTATTTATTTATTATATTTATTCATCAAAATTTAATTGGCATTGTATGTGTTGGTGATTTGAGTTGTGAGTATAAATTACTTGAGGTTATGTAATCTCCTAAGTGCAAGGGGTGTCAAATCAGGGAAGATTACCACAAGACCTATGTTCAAGTTAGGAAACTAAGGGTTGACCTCCTACACTCTTAGATTTTCTAAAAAAAGGGGGTTTCTTTAAGATGCTACAATAGATATCACCACAAAGGGTAACAATTAATATTGATAAATGTTAAGATAGGTAACATTATAAATGCTATCCTAAGTTGGTTTATGTGTCTCCACATTCTTTGGAAAGTGTTATAGGGACATGCGGGACATACTATTTATTATTTATTTTCCTATGAAAAATTGTAATTCCATTGAAGGAGGTGGACCCTCTACAGTGACAATTACATGGCATCCCAAAAGAATATTCCTCTTGGGAATCCAAATTTGTGAGTGGGTACCAATTTTGTGTGCATGCCCTTGCATTTTATTTGCATGGTTGGGCCCCTAGGTTTGCATGAAGCCGTCAGAGCCATTGGAGAGTTATGGAGCTCTCGGGATTCACCAATTCTGATTGGTTGCAGGTTAGGCACTCATGTGAAGGCCATGTGATTATTAAATATTTTATGCCATGTTTATGGGTTGTCCACTAAAGGGGGTGTGGGTTTTTCCAGCTAGTTTTTCTTGTTGTTTTGCGAAACCATTTATGGTATTCTCTCACACAAAATTCTATATATTGAAGCCTTGAGATGGTTGTTTGTAGACTTTGTTTGCAAGTTGTCAAAAGCGATGAAGTGTTATTGAATTTCAGAGAGGGGTGTTGTATTTGTGTATCTCATTCGAAGATTAATACAAATATTGGATCTCTCTAGGTGTGGATTTTTTCTCGCAATATATCTTCTATCACTTGTGGTTGGTAGCTTGTGGTATTGTTGATTTTTCTTTTATTTTTGAATTATTAATCACTTTATCTCTTTATGATAATCTTGGATAGGTAATTTCAGATTTGCAAACCACTTTATTATGTTTTATTGCTGCAAGTTTTACCTTGATTTTCCAATATTTGGTATAAGAGCTAATGGTTTTATTGAGAGAGGGATGTCTTTATTTTAAGTGTTAAATTTTTTTTGGTTGTAGTGGGAGACTGTGCATTGTGGGTTTTTTAGATTTATGAGGAAGATTGAAAACCATGGCTTTTACCTCTTGTCTAGATATTGAGAATTTTAATGCCACTGGTTAGAAGATGTGGAAGTTGAAGATGGAAGATCTCCTTGAGGAGAGAGATTAGTGGTTAGTAGTTTCAAGTGAAAAGAAACCAGAATCAACATCTGATGAAAATTGGAAGAAAAAAGATAAGGCACAAGGAAACATTCGGTTGTTTCTTGCAAATTTTTCCTCCAAAATGCTTCAAAATAATCTACCTCATTCAAGTTGTGGAGGAGGATAGGTGAAATCCACAAAACCAAAATTTTAACAAATAAGTTATATCTCAAAAGACGTTTGTATTCTTTAAAAATAAAGGATGGTGATTCTATTGTAGAACATTAAATGATTTTAAATGATTATAAGTTAGCTTCCATCTATAGATGTTAAGATTCACGATCCCACAATAGTGGGTTACACTTTTTGGCCAAACTTGACATTAGAATCAGTATTTTTCACTAGATCTTCACTTTCTTATACCTATAAAAGCTAAACAATTAAGAATTTGAAGATGAAGTAAACTAGTGATTTGTGACATTTTGTGTGTAGATTCTAATTATATATATATTTTTTTAAATAAAAAATTAATTATGAATCCTTTTATGTATTTTTTATTAACTTTTTTTTACTAAACAACATTTTCAAAAAGTGATGTTTACTTTCAGTTGCATAACGTTAAATACAATTCTAGTTTTTATATACATATTTTTCACACCAATAACTAAGGCATGGATATTTTTTTATAGTTTTTTGTTGCATACATATTTTTTAATTAATTTTCTAAGTCAAAGTAATTATAATTTGGATATATTATACTTTCAGTTGCATAACTTTTTTTGTATGCATTTGAATTAACTCATTTTTTTTTGTTGGAATAAGGACATCAATAGATAGTGGAAATGCATTTTTTAGAATTTGTTTTCTCTCTTTCCCTATTTTTTCATATGTGTGAAACAAAAATCTCAATGTTCATTGAAAAACCTACATTCACAAGAAATAAAAAATAAATATAATAATAAAATTAAATATATTTAAAATTATACTTTTTGGGAAGCTTATAATAAGGACTACATGCTTACAAAAGATAAACTTTAAATGAATTCATTTGATCCACCAAAAGGTAAATCAAAAGTGGATTTTTTTAGCATTTTGATAAGTGTAGAGGAGAATCCATTATAGGTATGGTTTAAAACTAGTGAGTTTTTATATAAGGGGGTTTGATTTAAATGGGTTTGATCAAACCCTCTTCAATTAAAATCCTTTCGATGGAAATTTTTTAAGTTTTAAATCATTATATTTTTTAAAAATATATGATTTCAGCAAAAATCAGGATGTCCCAGAAAGTGTAATAAATGTATTTTATTGCTTTTTTCCTTACTCGAATCTTGGGAAAATATACTTGTTACCATAAGTGGTGGTGGTACAGAACCAAAGATGGATAGACTCATTTCTACTGTCAAAAAGAGATTAGGATAAATTCCATGAATGTAGGCTCCTAAGATGCCTTGTGTGTGCAATGAAGGTCGAAAGAGAAAGGAGAGCCTAAAGGGGACAAAAATAGATACAATTCTAAAGGGTGTTCTAAAACCCTCGAAATCAATTATGTAAACACAATTATTTATGACAATACATGTTTTCTTTAGGCTATGACAACAAATATCTCATACAAAAATCTCTTGAAAATGCATATAACATTTAACATCCTTAATTAATTATAAATTCGAGCTACATTGATTGGCATTAAATACTATACATAAATCATTTATGCAAAATACCCATGTAAGACAACTTGTAGCAAATAATTGTTATTCTAACACCTCTTATACAATTTCTCTATTTCTCTTTAATATTTATTAACAAAGAACATAGCATGAACCTTGCATCAACATGTTTCATCATATTATTTTTTCCCTGGCCTGCTCAAGCTCCCTAAAACAAACTATGTGGGTCTTTTTATGTACACTACGTTATATCAATATGTTTCATTATACTCTTTCTTCCTCATCTCTTTCAACTTCCCCACCCTAAACTGTTCTTCATGATATTCTTTATTTTCAGTTCCCCATAACATACTGTTCATTATCATAGTTTGCCTCTTCTATTCTCCATATTTTAGAGTTCTATTTATTTATTTACCAATTTCACTATTTTCCTTGTGCCAATATGTTTATACAATGCTATGGGATTAATCGATAAAATTCAAGTTGCATTGGTTGTCACTAAAAATTCTAGACAAATAGAGAAATTGTGAAAGAGCCATTGCATGAAAACTCCTATTCACAATTGTCTTGACAAAAATGCCATCAAAAACTTCAAACAAATAAATGAAACAGATAAAATAAATATTAGAAAGTAGTGCCCGATGGCCATATCTATTTGAAGCTTGATGAAAATTATTCTTTTTTTTTTTAATATTTGTCATTTCCCTGTCTATAACATTTTGTACCAATTATAATACCTCTCATACAACTACTACATTGCTTGGCACTAAATATTCTAGAAAAATAGAGAAATTGTAGAAGAGATATTACATAACAAATTCTATTCACGGCTCGCCTAACAAAAATCCCATCGAGAACTTCAAACAAATAAATTAAACAAATAAAAGAGATATTAGAAAGAATAACACTTAACACCCAACAAAATAATTTTATCTCCAACATGTTTTTGCTTTCATACTAACCCTCTGCATATATATATATGCAATCACTCCTATGCTAATTTACAATTGGCCCTATTTTAATGGGTGCAAGCACAAAGATGCACACAAATAATTGAAACAATAAATAGACAGTGATAAAATCACTAACCCTATCCATAATTTTTTATGAAAGAAACAAGATTTAGCTAAAATTGCTCCTATGATAATGAGGAACAATAAATGAGGAACGGTAAAATTGATAATCCTATGCATATATATATATGCAATCACTCCTATGTTAATCTACAATTGGTCCTATTTTAATGGGTGCAAAGGCAAAGATGCACAAAGATAACTGAAACAATAAACATAGGGCGATAAAATTACTAACCCCAACCATATTTTATGAGGAAATAAATAAGATTTAGCTATAATTTCTCCTATGGTAACAAGTATAACGCCAAAGATGAACAAAGATAAGTACAAACAATAAATGAGGAATGACAAAATTGCTAACCCTACGCATATTTTTTGACAAAAGGAAAAAAATTAACTACAATTTCTCCATCCATACAAAACCATAAATCCAAAGACCTATGTAAAATGACTTATAGATTCTTAAAAACAACAGTTTTAACATAAACTATAAGTAATTCATTTATGAAAAACACCCATGCAAAATGATTTACATATTACAAAGAACAACAATTTTTAAACCCTCCAATCTACTATAAAACGGAGCCGCAACTGTCGATTTTTATTACAATAGCCTCCTATCAAACGGACCATGACACCCAAGCCAATGATTTTTAGAATAGTCCGTTATCAAACCAACAAAACAATTGCTCTTTCAACAATGCAACTTAATCAATATATTTTCTAGCAGATTTCATACTATACTTTCCCATACTGCAACACCCATGTGAAACCACTTATAGGTTCTGGAGAACAATGGTTTTAACATAAACAAAATAAAAATAAGTATGCAAAACACCCATATAAAACAACTTACAGATTGCGAAGACTACTATGAAACCAACACCACAATGGTTATTTTGACAATATAGCTCAATCAAACTATACTTTCCCACACTACAACACTCAATATTGCATTTACGAACATCCACCCTCATTTACTTCATCCACCCCCATTGTACAACAACAAGAAAATGCATTAACACTCTCGCGAGAAAACACTTGACATTCCCCTTCCGCATATCAAGGACACCAACTTCACCACAGCCAACCCATGTAATTACCACCACAAGAAAAATGATAAATTCATCACTAGCGGGAACATTCCTCATGCTAACAAATCTAATTCATGGCTGGGCTACGAAAATCTTGGCGAAAACTTCAAACAAAATAGCCTATCAGCTAAAAATAATAAAGAAAATGGTTTATAAAGGTAGAGGATTGGGAAAATATGGCAAATGAATCAATGAGTCCATTGGGCTAATTGTGATGCCAAACTATGGACTTGAATATGTTACAAGCAAAAATAAAAATATTGTTACTGTTAGAATCCAAGATCACCTGCATGCAATAACCTATTACATGCAAAAGACATTCAGAACAAAACAAGATCTGTAAACCTCAAAGTGTAAAATGCATTATCAGAATCTCTATTATTACAAAGAGATCAATCCTTATGAAGGAGATCAAGAAACCCTAAAGGGGAAACCCTAAATGAAACCCTAGTGTGCACACTTAATAATTAATAAATAATTATTAATGCGCCTAAGTTTAGCTTAAGCAACTAGATGAATAAGTGACTTAATTAATTAACCGGTATGATATAATTAATTAAGCATAATAACTTATTACTCTAACACCCCCCCCTAAGATGAACTTAGGAAGAAGCTAAAACACTCGAAGAAGATGCATGCAAGAAAAGATGGGTCCCGGCAACTAGGCCTGATCAGGTACCCATTTACAAATGCAAGAAAGAGGTAGAGGAGGAAAACCCAGTGGGACAAAACCCCCCTACAATGATATGACATGCTGCAAAGAAGCACTAGAAGAACACTGTAGAGTAACACTGGAACCGCAATCTGACAAGCAAGGAAAGATACTTTTGTCTACAAGAAACTATATCGGAATCATAATGATGCAACAGCAGACCCGATGCCACGGAACACTCGAAAACTCCAAACGGGAACAACGCTGGAATCTATGAAGCAGCAGTCGATTATTAAATGATGTATCATTGAAAATGAAGTGCAAAGATGCAAGTGGCACTCTCCCAACTGTCAAAAAATCCAAGTAATCTCCAAAACTCCCATCGGGCCAAATATGGATTAACGAAAAACCTAGGATAGATACAGAAAAAAGTGCATGGACAACAACATAAAGCTCCTCAATACCTTTTCAACGCCGCAAAGATAGCGAAAATCGGAGATCGTGGCAAAGAGTTATGAGTTCGGAAGCATAAAAAGTACATCTGACTTCAAACAGCAAGAAATGCAGTAAAACAGAAAATACAGTAAAATAAACTGCACCACAGGATAGTGCTCGGAACCAGCTTTCTGACGATATCTCATTTACCCGATTTCGATACCGTATGCCCAAGTTATGCCAAAAACAAAAAAAATTGCTCTTTTAAGGCAAACTAGGGTTAGGAGGGGCAAGGAGGGGCCGTACGGACGCTGATGTCATGCTGACGTCAGCAGTTCACAGTCATAAATTTGATGGCCTATAGGCCGTCGTCGCAAAAAATCGGTCCCCTGCGAAAAAATTTCGGCCTTTGGTCGCCATATGACTATGGGCGCGGGCTGCAGTGGGCCAGGGGCTGGGCGCCAGCTCCCGGTCCCCCATATGATCCTGGAGGGGTTGTTTGGGCCCGCGGGGGCTGAAGGCTGGTGGCGGTGCTGCATGGGGAGCCACTGGCGGCGGTGGCTGTTGGGTGGCCGCCTGGTGGCCGCCCGGTGGCAGGTTTGCTCTAAACTGTGAGCGCCGGCCTGATTCCCAAAAAACTTCATTTTTTTTTTTTTTGAAGTTTGTGCCTCGTGAAGCATGCCGAGGAGGTCGTACGGCCTCTTTGGCAGAAAAAAATTGCCTCAAAAACCAACTGCTTGAAAATGGACGATTTGACAAGCGTTTCTAGGGTTTTCGGGCGTTGTGAACGTGATGGTGACGTCTGTTTGAGCCCATACTGTGCCGAAAAATTGGCTACCCCCAGATCTTGTAGAAAAGATGCCTATGGAAACCCTTGCACTTGAAACTCACAGAGAGGCCATATCTTCAAATCACGAACAGGCAGCGGCAGGTCTGGAGCTCTGATACCATGTTAGAATCCAAGATCACCTGCATGCAATAACCTATTACATGCAAAAGACATTCAGAACAAAACAAGATCTGTAAACCTCAAAGTGTAAAATGCATTATCAGAATCTCTGTTATTACAAAGAGATCAATCCTTATGAAGGAGATCAAGAAACCCTAAAGGGGAAACCCTAAATGAAACCCTAGTGTGCACACTTAATTATTAATGCGCCTAAGTTTAGCTTAAGCAACTAGATGAATAAGTGACTTAATTAATTAACCAGTATGATATAATTAATTAAGCATAATAACTTGATACTCTAACAGTTACATGTATTATAGGTTCAAGAAAATTAGTTTAAGGAATGAAATGTATGTAGTGTTCCCATTGCAATGGGGAAGGACATAGAAAAGACATGTGTTGGAATCTACATTCGTGTAGCATCTATGGTGTGAAGAAACATTTTGAAAGACATGTTGGGATAAAAATTTGAAGGAATCTATGATAGGTTGCATGAAAATGAATAGTGGATGGAATTATGGACCAAATTGGAAAAAAATTATAGGAATGTTCAATTTTTTTTATAAGCATAAGTATTCATGCATTGAAGTGGAATACAAATTTTTTAAAGATTTGAGAAAGGTGATAGATATTCTTTTGAAAGACATCATGAAAATTGGAAAATTGTTGTCAACGAGTTTACAAAAAAGGGTACATCTAAATTTCAAGTGATCTAAAGATTAGTTGGAGGTGAAGGTGCACAAATACACCAAGTTCAATTGTCATAATAAAAAATAGGATTGAATTAAATTCTTGTAGTAAAGTGCAATAGCATGAGGAAGATTACTTTTGAGAAATGAAGGAATTGAATTCAAAGAATGCAAATCAGAAGATCGGTTGGCAAACAAGTTGATAAAGGAATTTGCATGGAAGATTCTTAAAAGATAGAATTTGAATATTGTGAATGCCTACCATTATATTAGTAAATAAGTGAATTTAAATGCGTACCTAATAATGCTTTAGGTTCGGACCCATTTTTTCTAGATTATGGGGGGTATTTGAAATAATTTGTATAATTAATTTATTGGGGGATGTTAGAATAGGAAAATTAATTATCCACTAGAACTAATGTAACATAGACCAACTAGGGTGCATAAAGGTTTGTTGGCATAGACTAGTAGGATCCCGTAGTATCAACTTCAACCATCCATGTTGCTCATGGCACACCTATCTATCATAAATATTGTAGTGAACTCCTTGCTATAGTTTGTATTGAATTTAATGCCTATTTGTCTATAAATTTAATGAAAGATCCTATAATCTTAGCCTTCAAATTTTAAATATTTGAGAGGGGTGACATATATTCTCTTGAAAGACATCATAAAAATTGGAAAATTGTAGTCAATGATTATTCGAAGAAGGGTACATCTAAATTTCAAGTGATCTAAAGATCAGTTGGAGGTGAAGGTGCACAAATACACCAAGTTCATTTTTCATAATAAAAAATAGGATGTAATTAAATTCTTGTAGTAAAGTGTAGTAGCATGAGGAAGATTACTCTTTGGGAATGAAGAAATTGAATTCGAAGATAGCAAATCAGAAGATTGATAGGCAAGCAAGTTGATAAAAGAATTTGCATAGAGGATTTTTAAAAGATAGAATTCAAGAAATTGTGAATTCCTACCCTTGTATTAGTAAATAAGTGATTTTAACTTCGTAGCTAACAAGGCTTAAGGCTGGGACCCATTTTTTCTAGATTATGTGGGGTATTTGAAATAATTTGTATAGTTAATTTATTGGGGGATGTTAGAATAGGAAAATTAATTATCCACTAGCTCTAATGGCATAGACCAGCTAGGATGTAGAAAGGTTTGTCGGTATAGACCAATGGGATCCCTCTATGTTGACTTCAACCATCCATGCTGGTCATGCTGCACCTATCTATCATAAATATTGCAACAAACTCCTTGCTACAGTTTGTATTGAACTTAATGCATGTTTTTCTATAAATTTAATGGAAGAACCTATAATCTTAGCCTTCAAATTCTTAACTTCTCCTCCATTTTTTAATCTTTTCTCTTCTCTATGTCTTCTAATATTAAATAAATACAAATAATTAATAAAAAAATTAAATATAAAATTGGGACAACTTTTTCCAACAACTTATTATTTATCATACGATCTTTAAGAATAGATATCTTGTAAACAAATAAATCTAGAGTTAAGATAGAACTCATTGTGATGAAGCCAGCTTCAATCTTCAAAGAATAGAAGTTAAGGGGGGTGAAGGGGGGCCGGCGGCCGGAGGGGAATATATCATTAATATGCAGCATGGTGATATAGCTTCTAGAGAACCATTCTTGACATATTATATAAGCGTATACGTTGAGAGGGCAAAGATATATAAAGGCACATTTTATTCAAATAAAAAGTATATTTCAACTCATTACTATTATTTTTCTTGTGTATAAATCAAACACTAGTGGCCATCAATTGTTGGGATATCAGAAATTTCAATGGATTTGATTGTGAATCTTCTTTTCCAAAGTAAAATTTGCAGAACATTCTAAGAGTCCATTGCCGTTTTCTAAATCCCAAGAAGTTTCGCAGTAGCCTCCAAAAGACAGTTGGTGTTTGTATAATCGCTATGATAATTCCCATGAACTTCTAAGAACAATGAAACTCTTCATCTTTGAAGTTGCTTGGAAGCTCTCCGTGACCCAAAATACTAACTTGGTTTATTCCCTTTACTGTGCTATAAATGGAAGGATCCCTCATTCATATGTAAGCTGAATCAATCAATGGCAAGGCGCGCAGGGCCCCAGCATACCTTCGTCTTGTACAGGGGCCTCTCATTATACAAATGCAGGCGGTGCAGAGAATATGGAGGCAACTATGGATTTAAGTGCAACAACACAGAGCACTCAAACTGCCAGTTTGTTGTACACAAAGGGTGCGCCCAACTCTCCAAGTTCTTCTCGGCCCCCGTTTACAGCCCGGACAGTTTTGCTTTCCAAGCAAACTCTGCGCACGAAACGTATACCTGCGCAGCCTGTGAGAAACCGATCAAAGGTTGTTTTTATAGAGGGAATAATCCTCCCCACATGAGGCTTCATCCCCTCTGTATCAACCTTCCTTCGCAGGTGGACTCTCCATCTCATCCTCATCCATTGCTTCTTGTTTCTGCCAAAGGACGCTACGCTTGCAGGCATTGCAACAAACGGAGAAATCGTGCTTGGAGATATCAATGTGAGAACAGTGCATGCAAGTTTGTAGTGGATTTGCATTGCGCAAAACGTGCCATCCATGGAATTCCAATGACCCGCAGAGATAATACCCATTTGGTACTTGTTACTGCACTTACTATCCTCCGTCTTGTCGCAATTTTCGTACCCTGTGTTGGTGGTATCGTTGGTCAAGTTCTAAACGGGGTTGCTGGCAATGTGGTAGAGACGGCGTCTCAGGCTGTTGGAGTTGTTGCCCAGGTTGCTGAACATGCGACTCACAATTTACATGAAAATGAAGAACAAAATAACTTCCATGAAAATGCATAGTAGCCTTGATTATTGTATTGTGTCTCTATTTCTTAGAATGAATCTTCGTTTGAGAAAGGGATTATTAGGAAAGTTTGGAGTGAGTGATTACCTCCACCCACAATGCAATTGTTTGGGTCTGTTACCTTGGTATATCATTTATTTATTTATTTTTAGTTTTGAAATGAGATGGTATTAATTTTGCATATTTGTATTTATCATTTGATTGGAGTTGTGTATATGTGAGAAAGAAGATAAATAGTTTTAAAAGTTAATTTAGAGTAAATAAATAATTAAATAAGCTAATCATTTAATCTTAGAACTTTTGTATTAGGATTGATAATATTATTGAAATAAATGTTCTGAAATTAATTAAATTAAATAATGGTATTTAGTTAAAAAATTGATGATTATATGTTGTGATACATGTCACTATTTGATTTGACAATTTGTTAGGATCTTCTATGATGTTAGATGAACTCTTTTGATGTGGCAAACTTTCAATATATAACTCCAATTCATCTATGTGACTTCTAAGCTAGTCTTTTGTTCGGAGGATCTAAACTTAGACTATAGATTTGAACTTCACTCATTTTGACTCCTACAATCTACTCATGTTGATGCTTGAAATTGTCCTTATAAAAGAAAGTTGTTAATAAACACTATTTAAGAGCTTGATAGACTAGGGTTGTTCTCCTTTGGTCAAAATCGTATTGCTTATTTAATGGTTTGGTGAAAAAGATCGAACATAGCAAGAAAACATAAAACAATGGCTAAGATGTTTACAAAAGTTTGTATTGTAATGTTAATGCTCTATGATGTGCTCAAATAATAATATTATGATGCTTAGATGGATGATAGATTTATCTTCAATGGTTTCAAATCTACTAGTCTTGTCCTATAATTTAATAAATTATAGTGTGTTTATATCAGCACAAAAAATTAGCTAGAGAGAGTTAATGAGGACCTAAATTAAAATTGAAAATTTGACAATGAGGAGTGACTTCTACATTCATAGATTTGAAAAATTAATATTTAATAGTTGTTTCATATATACAATAACAATTAATTTCATTATATTGCTAGTAGTTACATTATTGTAAAGGAAATGTAAAATATAATATTTAATAGTTGTTTCATATATACAATAACAATTAATTTCATTATATTGCTAGTATTTACATTATTGTAAAGGAAATGTAATGCCACCCACAGTTATCTAGAGTATAGTAAATTAATAATAAATAATTCATCAATGATGAAGAGCTATTATTGGAAATATGTAGCTAGTGAGCTCTTGAAATAAAAACAAATAATAATGTAATAATGTGTATCTTAGTATTAATGAAGAGGAGATCATATTATTTTTTATAGATAATTAATACTTGAATTCTATTTTTAAATCTAAAATGGGTAAAATATGATGAATAATATTTTAAAGTGTGATGATATTTACTATAAACATGATTTAGAAGCACTATTGATACCAAATGTTTCTAGTTTTTGTTTCAAGTCTTGTTTAAAGCTTATTAAATAAAAATATAAAAACTTATTAATCAATTTTATAAATCAATTAAACTTTTTTTAAAAATGGAACTTAAAATATAAATATTTTAAAATCAAAAGAAATTGAAATAAAGTATTATTAATTACTTTTGAAGGTAATTTAAAATATTACTAGTTACTTTCAAAATAAATTAAACTTAAAAATTGAATATAAGTAATCTATTATTGCATCTAAAAACATTTAAAATTATAAAAGTAATAAATACAAATATTAATTTAATTTTAAAATTTTTGAAGAAAAATTAAAATAGTTGATTTATTTTAAAGTTCTGAAATTATTTTAAGAGAAAAATCATTTATCTAATTTTATAAGAAAAACAATTTGAAATTAAATATTAAAAAAATTCAATTACTTTAATTACAAAATTGTTGTTAATTAAATTGAAAATTAATCTACCTAAAATTGTTCAATATTACTTTTTCCAATTTATCCAATTCCATATAAATAAATAAAATCCATATTTAATGATTACCAATTTCACAAAATTCTTTATAAATATCAATTAGATTATTTTAAATTTATATCAATATATTTTTTAATTATAAAAATATAAAATAAATTAAGCCATCACGTATTAATTATTTCATATATATTAAATCAAAATTATTTAAAATATATATATCATTAAATAAATTATAATATTATCATTTATATTATTAAGTAAATTACACATTAAAAAATAAAATTAAAAAGTTATTTAGTTTTTAAAGGACCACAGTCACGATAATGTATTGGCATATGTATGTAAATTCAATGGGAGTGTTATGGCATGTGGAATAAAACATTTTACAAAGAGGGAGTAGGGAGTGGCATAATTGTATGGGGGAAGAAGAGGTCATGTACATTAAGAAAAAAATTAAAAATTAAAATAATTATTTTGTAATGTGAATAAAAATATATTTTTCAATAGTGTGGGAAATAAAAAGTGGTATACATAAAAATAAACCATAAAATCCAAAAAAACATGCTTAATTTGCAATGTGAATAAAAATGTGTTTTTTAAAAAAAAATTTGCATGTAGTGGTTGTGATGGTGATCACATGATTACAATTTATGGGTTTAAGATTCAATTGGATATAAAGTTCAAAACATGTTATCTCATTAAAAGGGCGAGTTTGTTTAAGTAAATATATTGTTACTTTTATTTATTTATAATTAGAAACTATTTCAAAAATCGTGCATGCAAAAAATCGTGGCTCTTTCGCTGACTAATGGATTGTTTTTTATAATTTTATATTTTATGGGATTCGTTGCATGGAAAGTTTCAAACCATCTTCAGTTGTTTGTTAAGAGCTAATTATGGTGTAATGTGGAATATATGATATTTCGCTCTCAATGTTTCAAATATTCGTTGACAAGGAATTTCGAGTTAGTGGAATAATATAAATATAATTATATTATTAAATATTTATATTATTTAATATATTATATTTAATAAATATTAATATAATATAATATATTAAATAATATAAATATTTAATATCATAAAATATTATATAAGATTACAATTAAGGCTAGGTAAAGTTATAATTTACTTAGGGTTTTAATGAGGGTTGGGTTTAAGATTCAATTATGTTTGTAGTTTAGTTAAGATATAATTAGGAATATAAAATAAATATTAATATTATTATATATAATATAAATTAATTTAAATATAATATTAATATAAAAATAAAAATAATATTATATAGGATTACATTTAAGATTAGACAAAAGTTATGATTTAATTAAGTTTCAATTAGATTTACAATTCAATTAGGATATGGTTAGGGGTAGGGATCATTTAGCATTCTATTATGGTTAGAGTATGGGTTACATTTAAGATTATAGTTTTAGGATAAAACTTTGGGATAGGATTATAGTTAGGGATATTCTTTAAATTAGTGTTAAATTAGGGTTAAGTTAAGTTTAGGGTTATATGTTATATAATTATAACATGTTTCAATTAAGTTTAGTATTCAATTACGATCAAGTTTATGGTTCTACGACAATAATATAAATATAATATACTATAAAAAATTGTTAATATAGTTAGAAAAATATAATATAATGTAATATAATATAATATAGTATTACGATTAAGGTTAGGTAAGGGTTACAATTTACTTAGGTTTCAATTAAAGTTATGAATCATTTAGGGTTATATTATGGTTAGAGGACAAGCTACATTTATGGTTATGCTTCTAGGATAAAACGTTAGGATAAAGTTACAATTAGGATTACTCTTAAGATTAGGGATAAATTAAGGTTAATTTAGGGTTAGGGTTATTTACTATATAATTCTATTAGGGTTCAATATGAATTAACATTCAATTAAGGTTTTAGGATAAACTTTTGGGTTATAGTTACTTTTAAGGTTACTATTAGGTTTAGGTTTAGGTTTACAATTTAATGGATAAAGCTTGGCATTAGAGTAATACTAAGATTTGTATTAGGGTTGGCACTAAATTATAATATAGTTAGGATTAAAGTGCAAATATGGTTACAACAAGCATACCTATATTTAAAAATATATATGTAAAATACGCCGAAAGATATCATTTTCGAGGTGCCTATATTAAATTAAATTTGCACCATATAAATGCAATAGATGTCTTGGAAAAGATACCTCCACTAAATTACTATAGAATTATGAATCATAACTTTTAATATACTCTTAAATAAAGGAGCTTTTAAAAACTAAATTACTATAGAATTATGAATCATAACTTTTAATATACTCTTAAATAAAGGAACTTTTAAAAACAATCCTCTCTCGAATGCTCCTAGCTTTCTCTCTTGATTATTTCTCACATAGCTCTTAGATGTGGAGCTAAAAAGAAAAGTTGAATTTCAATTAGATTTCATTTATCCCCATAAAAATCAAGTTGAAATTACACTAAATAAATTAAGTATTGAACATTTTAAAATCTCAATTGAGAAAAAAAAAGACAACTCTAGAACTTTCAAGAACCATAAAGCTAGCATTTAAGACATGAAAATAAAATTTAGAAGTGGCTTTTAATGGCTAAATCATTTAGGAACAACTGCTACATGATTGCTAAAAATAAAAAGTTAAGAGTTAGATAAGGAGGCGGTGCCTTGTGGGTAGGTGGAGGATATTAAATTGACAATATCTAATGATTCAGATTTCTGGGGTTAGGGAATGGACTAACTATGCATCAGTTGAGAAGAGACTTGTATAAAGCCCTTCCTTTCTCTCTGGATGTAGTCCGTGTTCACCATCTACATTAATTTTTTACACAAGAATTACGTAGGGTAAAGAATTTTTTTATGTTAAAAACTAAATGTGTGCATTATTAGGATATTGATAGTATTAAATATTAATATGTATATATAAAATACGCGGAAAATACAACATCAAGAGGTAAGGTTGATAAATTCATCAACCAAATAGTCAGTACCATAGGATTTTCAGGACATGGAAAACTAAAGAGATTGTTAGCTAATAATTTTATTATTTAGAATTGAACTTTATCAATCAATAATTATGTAGATCCTAACCAAAAACAAAAATTATCTTAATAATGAAGACTTAAAGTATGTGACAGTTTGACAGAACACCATCAAAGAGTTGTTCAATATAATGAAAGTAGTTGGTAAAATGTCTGTATAATAAATTGAAAAGTTGTAGACATACTTGAATTTAGGAAATTTCATGCTCTAATGGATGGTGGTAGTTTCTACCAATCTAAAAGAACACTTATTGCAAATAAGGAACAAAAGCTAAAATTAGTAAACCATGGAATAGCTTCAAAGGTAGTTTCATTTTCAAATCTGAAGGATTATGTTAAACATTAGGTACATATTGCTTTCATCAATTAACGAAGATGTGTTTATGATATGGTGGATGGGATTGAATTTTTATCAGAAGAGCTAGTTGGTGATGAAAATGTCCCTGCAGTTATGATTCCGTAATATTAAATTTTATTTATTTTTATATATGACTTCTTATAGACTGAATACTTTGTACACTCTTAAGCCTTGCCTACTACCCTTTTTTTTCTATATCATACACCAATCGTAATATTTGGAGCGACTTTATGAAGTAAAATGGATATGGGTATATAGGTAGACAGTTTTAGGATTTATTTGCTTCATATGGGTGACATCTTTACTTTGATACGAAAGTTCTCTCTTATTCTCTAGGTACTATCAAATAGAAGTTTATTCACATCTTCATGCATTTGATTTAAACAACGATTTGTTTCTGATTTGTTTCCTATCAACATTTAGAGCAAAAAAAAAGGGGAAGAAGAATATACAGTTATTTGCTGTCAAAACAATATCCTTAAAATGGAAGAGTTATGTGTTTAAACCAATTAAAAACTCTACAAGGAAAGGAGATTACAAAAAAAAAGCAGAAAGGGATTTACTATTGGTTTCCATTTGTAGGGCACTCTTAATAAAATTGCAATAAAATATCTTTGTTGCTGCACATTTTAGGTAGTAATGTAGCTAGAACATATTGTATTATGAAGCGATGTTTGGAAAGAAATAAGCATATATTTTGGTTGCATTTAAGATCTTGTCACACGGATGAAAATAAAATGAAATAATTGCATCCTAAAATCACATCTCCTATATAGCTATGCATAATAAACAAGTCTTGTATCCCCTATGCATTTGTACACAGAGAAATTTCGTGGTGGACCTCGTTTTGTGTTGTAGATTGTGCATACATGCGGGTCATGGGCAAATAAATCACCCAAATCTTTGGAGCACTCAATCAATTCAAACCCACGGATAAAATAAGGCATTCCCTACATAAATCATGAGGAAATGAAACATTACCATAGCACACAAGACAAATAAAGGATACTAAAGCAAACATTCAATAAGTGAATAATGCGAAGTTGTGCTCATTAATTTATTGAGGGCTTTATAGACCTATGGAGGTCGTGGCTGCCTCATGGTGACCGCCTTGTAGAGGGCTCAACCTCTCCTCAAGCCACCACACCACGAGGAAGGGCCAGCAAGGGCTCACGAAACCCCTCCTCCACTATGAGATAGCTATTACAGACAAAAAATAAAATAGGGATCTGCATAAGAATAAATTCTTGCATTGGTTGCTAGGTGATTCCCTAGGTCGTCGTGCCTCTGGGAATGAAAAAATAAAACAAAAAAACAAACATTAAATTGCCATACAGAGGGTTCTGCAAACGATTGACTCATTCAACTTGCCCCACTTCATCCCACAGTCGCCCCTACAATCTATGCTTTAAATGAAACAAAAATAGAGCTAAATCAAACCCTCCAACGATATCAAGAACCATTTCCCAGGGCTCGGCCTGCTAAGCAGTAGAACCAATGAGAAACCAGCCGCCATGGTAGACATGCATGTAAAATTTGCAGCCGCAAAGAAAGAAAATATGGTAGACATAGAATGCAAGGTACCTGATTTGAAATGTTGTTACAGAAACTGAAATGCTCGCTCTGTTGAAATGCCAATCGCAGTTCTCCATCGGTAGCTAAAACGAAATAGGTGACACCTTTCACTCTCCACTATTCAACCGTTTCACATGCCATACATTCCACTACCATACGAAAACCCAACGAAACCAAACAAAACCTGGCTAAGAAAACAGTTACCAACTGGCGAAAACGAAAAATCTAATGGCACAAGCATTTTCTGTGCCGATTTTCTGCGTCGGACAAACTCTTATAGTTTACCGGAGCAAAAGCAGAACATACTGCCACCTGCCTGTCATTTTCAATACACCTTCAAAAAGTTTACACTCTGCTTTCAATGTATAATGCCTTTCGACATAATTAGGATTCAATTAAAATTATTATTTAATTACCTTGAAGATTAAGGTTCAATTATCTTTAAAAAATAATAATTTTATATTTTAAGATTATGTATAATTTATGGATAGAACTTGAGTTTTGAGTTACAATAATATTTATGTTAAGATAAGCATTAAAATATTATTTAACTAGAGTCAAAATGTACATTTGTTAAAATAGTATAATAATATCAAAATAAATATAATATAATAATATAAATATATTAATATAATATAATATATTAAATATTGATATAATATAAAAAATATAATATAATAAATAACATACATAATATAATATCATATATTTGATTCTTATAATCTTTTATATTCAATAACCAAAAAAATAATTAACGCATTTAGATCAGCAATTATCTATACTGAAAATATCAATCAATTTACAAATATTAAAAAGAATTCATATTTACATATACCCAATTTCCATCATTAAGTAATAAAATTTTATTCTAATATTACTCAATATCCCTTAAAGCAATTTTGAGAGAAATTTACTTCAAATTAAAATTACACTATATGAATTACATTTTTGACAATGTGTGATTTGATAAATAAGAAGTATTTTCCATAACATATCAAATTAAGATATTGCTATTAATTTCAAAGGTTTAATTTTTTGAATCATAATAATTCAGAAGAACCCATCTTCGATGTATGGTTTGTATTTCTTTTGTATTTCTTCTCAATCAAAACACCAGTCATTAAACGTGACATGCAAAAACACAAACTGTGATTGTCGACATGCGAAAGATCTCTTTAGATGAATCCAATAAATAGTCTCAACGTCTGGGTTGTGTTACATGACGACAAATAAATGCCAATTATACACTTTATAGTTTACACCCTAGTTCTATTATCCCAGGACACAGACTTATCTTTTACTTTTCTATGGCTGAGATGAATCCACATACGAAGGAATTTGTTATACATTGCATCCGAGTGCCAGAAATGGGTGCCATGGAAGGTATATGAAATGGTTTGGCTGAGAGACGTGTTTGATGAATGTTAAAATGTGGAACAAAATGAATGGTGGTGAGAAGCAGAGCAAGCCTCATGTGGTAGTGATTCCCTACGTCGGGCAGGGGCATCTTATTCCTTTCCTGGAGCTCACAAAGCTTCTCGCCTCCCACGGCCTCATTGTTTCTTATATCTCCACACCAGGCAACGCTGCACGTCTGCAGCCTCAAGTGGACCAGGCGGTCAAGAGTTCGAGTCCTGGCGTCGATATACGACTAGTGTCGCTTCCCATGCCTCCCATCGAAGGCCTGCCTCCGGGAATCGAAAGCTCCGAAACTGTTCCGCAGCATATGATCGGAATTCTTATGATGTCGTCCTACAAGTTGGCTGGCGTGTTTGAGCAGTGGTTGGAGCTGCAGATGAAAGATGCAGAGGATCAGATCGAGAATTCCCCGTGTCCTCCAGTTTGTATAATAAGCGACATGTTTACGTCATGGGTTCACAACTCCGGCGCTAAATTTGGGCTTCCCACAGTAGTTTTCCACACGTCGGGAGCATTTTCTATGTCTGTTATGCATTCCTTCATGAAAAACACGCCGCAGAAAAATGTGCAAGGAGACGACGAGTATTTCCAGGTCCCTTACCTTCCGTTCGATTTCAAGCTCCGTAAATCCGACCTGCCATTCATCATGCGGGACTCGGACGCGAATCCCATGCAAAGTTTCGTCACGGACGAGATCAATCGCAGCATGGAAGGAAGCGGGCTGATTTTCAACACGTTTTACGAGCTTGACTCGCTGGGGATCGATCATATTAAGAGCTTAACAAAGAGGCCTGTCTGGACCATCGGTCCTATACTTCCCAAGAAGATTTTCGATGCAGAGGGAGTTGAACGCGCGACCCGTGACAGCCGAGGAAAGGTCGCGGTTATAAGCGAGGCGGAGTGCTTACGGTGGCTAGATAGGCGAAGCCCTAATTCTGTTATTTTCGTGTGCTTTGGAAGCCAGTCGTCTCTGAACAAACAACAGACAGAGGCGCTGGCGAGGGGGTTAGAGGCGAGCCAGCAGGCCTTCATATGGGCTATCAAGCGCGTACCGGAGATAGATTTGCCAGAGGGGTTTGAAGAGCGGACTAAGGATAGAGGACTGGTCATATGGGGCTGGGCGCCGCAGCTCCTCATCCTCTCCCATCCTTCCACCGGTGCGTTTCTAAGCCACTGCGGATGGAATTCCACGCTGGAGAGCATAAGCCTTGGGGTCCCTATGATCACCTGGCCCATGTTTGCAGAGCAGCCTTTCAACAATAAGTTTCTCGTAGAGCATTTGGGTATTGCAGAACAAATATGCTCCCACATGGACGGCGTGGGGGATGAGCATGTCGTGAAGAGAGCGGTGATAAAACTTATAGCGGAGGAAGAAGGGAAGATGATGAGAATGAGAGCTCAGGAACTGCGCGAAAAGGCAAAAATGGCGTTTGAGAAAGACGGTTCTTCTCACGAAAACCTACAGGCTTTTAAAGAATATGTGCATGAGCGGCATGACAACTGGGTACTCAGTCATGGTCCAAATGAAGAAGAGGGTAAGCCAGAAAAGAAGAAACCGTGCGGTATATTGTGAGGGAAGGAAGCATTCGACAGAATCAAATATTATTAAAATTAAAATGTACTTTATTTTCAGTACAAACTTGCAGGGCAGCAAATGTAAACCTATGAAGTTACAGTATTTCTATTTTCAGAAATCTTGTCGTATATTCAGAGCTTTTGCAGAGTCTTGAGATCACTGTCTGTCAATAGGGCAGCTTACCAATATATGAATAGGTAGGTAATGGAAATATTCAAAGGGGAAGGATAAATAACATAAATGTTGTGGGTTATTTTTTCTTAAATATTATTGAAATTTGATAACAAGATCCTTAGAAAGGAATTCAAATAGCTCATGAAACTTGTGTTGTTTCACTTGCATTTGAGAATATATTTATTTTTAATGTGGATTTTCTCTATTTCAATTAATTTTAATAATTTTTTATATTATAATTAATTTCTATTTTTTAAGAAGTCTTATAAATAGTTATTTAATTGGTATTTATGTTATTATTTAATTAGTATTTATGTTATTATATAAGTAATTTTTAACAATTTTATTAAATATTTTGGTTATATTTTTATACAATTATTATAAATAATATTTATAGTCTTTATTTATCTTTATTTTTTAAAAAAAATTTATACTATGGTGGATTCTACTTGATGGCATAGTCATAATTCTTGTCTCTTTCTTACATTTTCTACATACTTTTTAAGATTTCTTTGTTTCATATTGTAACCATGATTTCTTCTCAAGCTTCTACCATCACTTAAACTATATTTTTTTAAAGTACATTTTTTTGCTTGATATTATAATCATAATTGTAAATATATGCTAAAAAAAGTTGGGAAGACCAAGAATGAGATGCATTGGGATTTGAACCCAAACATTTGCATGTCATATCTCTTGAGGGATTGCAAATGGTTATGATACATGTAAGAGCATGATTATAGAGAGTTATTTAATAGACTTGAATTTTGACCAACTATATGACACACATTGTGATGTATCATAAGGTAGATTCTAAATGGGGATAATAGAGCCATAATGGAGTGCTTGAGTTGGTGATTTGGTTGTCATAGATTATGACAATGTAAGAGAATCTTCTAAAACTAGCATGACCCCTCAAAGTGGCTTATTATTATCAAGTATTTGTTGAATATTTTCTAATTTATTTTTCACTTGCGTTTGATTTTTTATTGCAAGTGATATCACAGAATCATCATGACACTTGAAGGGAAATAATCAATACAATTCTTTTGACTCAAAAGGTCAAATTATGAAGCACATATTTCTCATGTTGGATATTTTTTTTTAAACTGTAAAAGGTTTATAAAGTACCTTATGAACCCATTATAATCCAAACTTGAAGTAATTTGGACTATATTTGAAGGATTTATTTTTAAATTAAGGTTTCCCTGAATTAATTTTTAAGGCTATAGATCAGTGAATTTTTTCAAGAATTTTTGAGAGGTCGATTCTAGGCCTAGAAACTTAAGTTTTTGTAAAAAAATTAGATTAAATTTAAGATTTTGTTGCTTCTGGATTAAACTACGTGTTTTCTTTTAGATCAACGTTTCAAATCGCACTCCATGATCCATCATCAGGATCACACTCCAAGGATTAAATTATTTTTGTTTTCGGATTAATGTTTTGGATCATGGAGTGATCCAAAATTTTGATCCCAAAATAAACACATAGATTAATCCAGAAGAAAAGAACTCTTATAGATATGGAATGTGGAAATCTAATGTCTTTGATAGATTAAATTTATTCTTATTGAAAAATTTACTATGAAAACTATTTTGGTGTTTACACAATATGCCCTACAATAAGAGTAAAAAATATTTTACACAAAAAATATCTATGAAATGATGATGTGGTAATTGAGAAGATTGGTCTCAAAGATAATGGATATTTAAGGGAATAAATTATGGGTTAAAATAACAAGATGAAAGAAGAAGTCTTCTCAAAGATGGATGTGAAGATAAAAGATTTTATTATGATGATTTAATAAATAGTTTATAACCAATATTTTAGAGATTCTAAACATATGAAGCCACAAAAGGGATTTGGGAAGAAGATGATTCTCCTGAGGGTAATGATACTTTTGTGTTCAAATTATATCTAAACATTGGTTATAATTTAAGTAATCCAATGGCTAGGAATTTTACACCCAAGATGGGTGTGAGGAAATTTGATGGTAAAGATCCAAAAAATTGGCTTTTCCAAACATAATAGTTCTTTTATCTTTATCATATTACATGGTCAAATAAAAATTTGCAATATAATCCTTATACTTGGAACTAGGTTAATTCATTTGATATTATTACCTATATGTTAAGAGAAGAAAAAGAAGAAATTTGTTGTCACATGGTCTATCTTCGTAGAGGAACTCGCCATTACATTTAGGCACACCAACATTATGGGAAACTATTTTAGCCAACTTACTCAACTAAAGAAAACAAGTCTAATCAAGGACTATATTCATCAATTCCAAACTTTTTTTAAGAGGGGCTAATGTTCTAGAGAAAAAATTGCATGAATTATTCCTAGGGAGTTGTAATTACTACACCAAATGTAAGGTATGCATATTTCATCAAAATTATATGTTCCAAGTAATGATTATAGAAAGGTAGGTAGAGGAATATTTAATGGCCAGTAGAAGTTAAGGTTTTCTAAATATAAGAGATAGAAGAAATTTTAAATAGTCAATTCCTCAACCTACTAGATGCACTCCAAAATAAATGTAGAGAAGAGAGATAAAGGCTTATGTTTTAATTGTGAGATAAAAGGTAAACAAGGACATAAAATGTATTAAAAATAAATTGATCCACATTAAAGGGCCAAGTGGGGAATACGAGGAGGAAGAAGTAATATTAGAGGGTGATAATGTGTCAAATGAGGAACTAGGATATACAAAATGCGTTAATAATGGTAATGGAGGTACCTTAAAATAAAAAGGGACTGAACCTCAAATCCTAGCTAATAGAATACCCTATTAACTAAGAGTATCTGTAGTGAAGTGATTAGAATGGATTCCAAGGTTTATAGAGAAATCACCCATTAGGAGACTATTTTGATCCTTGATAACCCCTCTCCCCTACTTGACTAGGGTTACCATTTGAGGACCCATTGAAGTTAATTTAGAACTAAATAAGAGGTGGGTAAAACCACTTAAATTGAATCCCAGTTAGCTTATTCTACTCAAGAGTGTCGTTATATTGATATCAATGTTCCAATTGTCACCCACTAGTTATTCACCTTGAAGAATTATGAAATAAAGAAAAAAGATAGGTGGGTATGTGGGTGTTCAATATGGGATGATTAAAGGGTCTAAAAAACACCTACACTTTTCCTAATTTCATTAGAAGAAGAGATCTCAAAGGGGGTAGAGTTGACTTTCAACCTTGAGGTGAGCCAACTCTATTTTGGGATCTATTTTCTTATGACAAAAATAACTGATTTGTAATATTGGGAGATGATTTAAAGTGAATTAAATAACTAAATTATATGAACTAATACTTGAAATACAAAATTTTGTGATAACAAAAATGAAAATGACAAGTTGTAGGTAGATTTGAGAAGGGTAGGATGGTGTGCACCTAACATAAAAACTAGGTTTTAAACTCTTATTAGGGACTCATTCACCCAAGGGTGAATGGGTCCTAGTGTCCCTTTTTGAAACTTCAAAAATTAAAAATGTAGTCGTCTATTTGCAAATTACTCATGTACCTACAAATATTCACTTCCATATATGAACCTGTAACAAATATATAAAAGAAAATGTTGGTTTGTTTGTATGGGGGTTTGCCTTGGTCAAACCTAGGCAAGTTTGGTAATTAAACCTTGATAGAAGATAAAGATCTGATAAAGGATAGTGTGTGCAATCCCTAACCTTAAGTGCATCTAAGGATGTTATGAGATTATATACAAAGAAATCCTTCTCAAGTGTATTAAGAGCATGATTCTTATATGCCAATGATAAATGACAAATATTCAATTATGGAGAAGTTATTTAAACACCCTAATAAAGTTATAGTGTGATAATACTGTGTTGTAGGTTGCTAGTAGAATGAATCTTGAAGATTGGAACACTAGGAAACAAGTCATTAGAAAAAGAGATCTCAAAAGGGTAGGGTTGACTTTCAACCTTGAGGTGAGCCAACCCTATTTTGGGATTTGTTATTTTCTTATGAAAAAAATGGTTGATTTGCAATATTGGGAGATGATTTAAAGTGCATTAGATAACTAAATTATATGACCTAATAATCGAAATGAAAAATTCTAGGATAGCAAAAATGAAAATGACAAGTTGCAAACAAATCTAAAAAGGGTGGGATGGTGTGCACCTAGCATAAAAACTAGGTTTTGAAGTCTAATTTTAGGGACTCATTCACCCAAGGGAAAATGGATCATAGTGTCCCTTTCTAAAACTTCAAAAATTGAAACTGCAGCCCTTTGTCTGTAAATGTACCTACAAATCTTCAATGCAAAATATGAATTTGTAACAAATCTATAAAATAAAATGTTGGTTTGTTTGTATGGGTGTTTGCCTCAATCAAACCCATAGTTTGGTAATTAATCTTTGTGAGAAGATAAAGATATAATAAAGGACAGTGTGTCCAAGCCCTAACCTTAAGTGCATCTAAGGTTGTTATGAGCTAACATACAAAGAAATCCTACTTGAGTGCCTTACAACATGATTGCTATATGACAATGATAAATGAAAAATATTCAACTATGGAGAAGTCAAAACACCGTAATAAATTTATAGTATGATAATACCTTGTTGTAGGTTGCTAGTAGAATGAAGCTTGAAGATTGGAATACTAGGAAAAAAGTAATTAGGTTAAGGGAAATGGCCAAATACATATATCCCAAACCTAGAATCCATCATGGTCCACCATTGGCATCAACCTTCAACCATGAATAATGCTTGATCAAATATTTGATAAAATGAGCTTGAAAACCTATAAATACAAACAAAATGTCGCTCCAAGACATCAAATTTGAATGCTTGAATGTTATCCAAAAGTTTTGATTTCCCCTTAATCTCTCAAACCTCAGAAATAGTGTTCCACCTTTTGCAAGATGGAACTAAAGGGGAATTAGGGTTCCTCCTCCTATTTCACTTATGTTTCATTAAAGGAAACCAAGGTCCCTCAACCAATTGGCTTGATTGAGGGATGTGATAGTTGATTAGGATGGTTTCCTTGGGTGTGACTAAAGACAAAAGGGGTTTCACCACCAAGAAAAGGCTTGGAAAGAAGAATATGCAAATGATAAGAAAACCTAATTATGCAACCTAAGATATGAAACTAAAAATCAAAATAATGAACTGAGAAAGGACATAGGGGCACCTGGAAAATTGAAGATGCTTGAAACAAGGTATGCACTCTCAAAATTATGAATTTTAATGCACACTAAGACTTATACGCTAGTAGGGGTGATTTAATCCCAATTTAGGGTTTCAGGTTAAATCTAGAATCTGGAACTGTTAAGCCATGATCTACAGAAAATGCCTGAAAACTAGTATACTAGGACTCATATGCCAGAAGTGGCAATTTATTCCTAGTATTAGGGTTGATCTAAAATTTTAATATCCTCTAGTGACTTGCTTTAGCTTCTCTCCTCTCCGATCTTTGAGTCTAAAACTTTGAATTCTGCTTTGTAGGTGACTTTCTGTGATCTTGCAAGGAAGGTGACAACTTTGACAACTTTACAACTTTGAAAACTTTCTCCAGTCTTTCTCTTCAATGGATCTTCAACCTAGATCTACAAATCACACATAAAGGAGGGAAAAATATTGTTTTGTTAGTAGATAGGGGTTTTCCTTCGTTAAACCCCTTTTTGGTAATCAAACCTTGAAATTAAATCAAATAGAATGAATGAATGATGAATGAACAAATATGCTACATATTGCAATTCACCAAAACCTTGAACAAAAGGTTATAATCTTTTATGTAATGGCTAGCATGAATGTAGATCTTGAATCTTGATTTTATGTTGTAGATCTTGACCTAAGTGCTTGCTTGAATCATAAGAACCTCCATCAAAAATGTTAGCTCAAAAAACATGATGCATGAGGACTTTGACATGATGCTTGAATTTTGAATATAGCTCCAAAAAACTTGATAATTAGCTCTTGAATGCTCTTGGATGTTCTTGAATTACTATAATTCTTGAATGATTGTATCACATTTTCTCATTAAAGTTGCTAGATTGTTAGAAGAAAATATGTGAAATGGCCTTGTATTTATAATTGTTTATGCCAAATTTCCCAAAATTACAACACTACAAGCCAACATCAAATCTAGGAGAATAAAATCCTGCCAAGAATTTGAATTTAAAATAGGTCCAAGATAAAGCAGGATTGATATGTCAGTTGGGGTGTATGAGTCCCAGGAGGTTAAGCTTGGGACAAAAAAATCAAGAAATGTTAAGTTTATGCATTCAAGTTCAAGCCCCAAAACATAAGTGGGACCCATATGCCCAAGGTGGTGTATGAGTCCTAGATCACTAAATTTGGTCCATACAAACCAAAATAAATAAATCATGATTGGTCATTTGATGTGTCAAGATTATCCTCAGAAATTCATACCCATGTTTAGGATTCTCACCATACTAACCATACAAAATCTATACCTCTGATAACTTCAATTGGGCACCACAAGACATGAACAATAGGAGGCAATCAAAACTTCATATTCTTGACATCCATGAATAAACAAGATGGCTCCACATGCAAGCAAAGTGTGTTATGCAAGGTTGCCATATAGCAGTTATTGTAAATGTGAAATAGTGTAAGGTACATTCAAAGGGATTTTCCTTAGTTCATGTAAGGTCTCTTCTTAGGGAACATTGTTCTGAATTTCTCCAAGAGAGTACAAGTCAAAGAAATATCATGCTCTTAGAGGATATCAAGCCCAATGACACCACCAAGAAAAGGACACATCACAAAAATAAAGAAAATCATGTAGTGAAATATGAGTGCCAATGTATGCCCTCACTTTAAAGCGGTTGCTAACACCATTGTTGTGAGAATTTGTTTTAAATTAGAAGAAGACATCAGAGCTTATTTAGAAATCCCTATGCCAAGTCATATGTTCCTGAATGAAATTAAATCATGGAGTAATTCTAAACATAGAAAGAAAAGTACATCACATGTGAGCCAACTTAAGGCATGTCATCCACATTGAAAGATTACTCTTATATGTACATGGAAGGCAGTCAGCTAGCCAAAAGAGACAACAAAAAGTACTATATAAGGACAAGGCTACCTAATCCCTTTCCCCCACTTAGTGCAAGACAAGGATGAGCCATGATGATTAATGAAAAACATGAAAAATCAGTATGAATTAGAGGAACTAGGTGCTTCAACACAAGGAAAAGCACCACAATCCTTGAGATGTTGAATTTCATTACCCAAAGCCTTACATTCATTAGTAGAATCACCATGAACTCTATGATATGCACAAAATGAATTCTTGTAGTAAAATTTCTTTTGTGTTCTTGGAGGGAAGAATATCAAACAATCTTGGAGGAGTTTTGATAAGATACTCTCTTGATCAATAAAAGATGTACCTTTATTTTGTGAAAAATATCTCTCTTTGTTATTACAAGGTGTCATACTTACACAAGAATATTTAGATTTTGATATTTTGTACTCTCCTTTAGAAGAGGTGTAAAATCTATCAAATTCGAATCATTAGTGTTTTACATGATGACATTGATATTAAGTGAAGATTTATTTGTTTCTTTCACTTCTTTCAAAGGAAAAGAACCAAGACCACTAGTGTAGATATCATTTCAATATGCACTAATGTTAATGTTGTCTTAGAAGAATATTTTATAAGAGTGTAGATATTAAGTGAAGGCTTGTTTGTTTCTTTTGAGAGACTATAACCAAGAACACTAGTCTTTTCTTGCGTATTAGGCTGAATAGGGACATAAATACCTTGTTCTCTAGCACCACATCCTTTTCCACTATATCCAAGTTGTTTCATGAGTTCATAACCTTTTCCATAAATCTTTTTCATTTCTTTTGGATTCAGTGGTTGTTCATAATCAGCTTCATCCAAGTTTTTTGTATAATTTTATTCTTTTTCTAAAGTGTTTGAGGGAGATGCTTTTGAAGGGTCTTCTGAATTTTGAGTTGACATGACAACTTTTTCTTTTCTCTTTTTAGAGTCTTTGTTTATGATCTTGTATTTTCCCATGAATGTTGTGAAATATAAGGAACCCCAATCATGTTCTAATAGCTTCGTGAATTCCTCAATATGTTTTTCTTTGTCTTTCTATTGCATGGGTTCTACTTGTGTAGTTGGTGTCAATATTTTCAAAGGATTCTCCTTGCTTTTCTCAATGTTCAAACAACTGATTGGTTTAGGGTCGGCTTCGATTGTATATAATCTATTGTTGTAGACATATTTTATGATAGAATGAAGGGTAGAAGGTACCACATGCATCTCATGAATCCATGGTCTTCCTAAAAGGACATTGTATGAAAGATCACGAGGAATAATGTGAATATGAGTTTTTAATGTAACTTCAAGTCAGTTGTAATAGGTAATGTTATCACACCAAGTGATCATTTTCCCACATTATCAAATCCACTAATAGATAAAGAGGCGGGTTGAATTTTTTATTTATCCAGACCAAGCCTATCTGAAAGGTTTACACTACAAAAATGAAGAGTGAAGCCATTGTCAGCAAGGGTTCACTTTATCCCTGTTCTATTATATTGAACTATTATCATGAAAGAATCATTTTTTTTGCACTTCCAAAGGAGGGAGCTCACTTTGGTGGAAAACAATGTCAGCATTCATTCCTTGAATCATGGCTGCTATTTCATTTGGTTGCACATTAGGAGGGGTAGGAACTTGTTGTAAGGAACTTTGAATCATGTTTTGATAATGAGGGGAGGCTTGAATAAGGTCGCATAATGATATATTAGCAGGAGTGTTATTAAATTTTTTAACAAGATCATACTCTTTTCCAATTTGTAAAGGAAAACAAGGAGGACTAGGAAAGATAGGGTTAGGCAATGGGAGGGATGTTGAAGGTGTTTGTCTTGGTTGCATATTGTTTCTAGTGTTATATGTATGAGAAACAGTATTATAATTCGATTTCTATGAAACATTATTCTTAGGTGGTTCAAGGATGAGTCCATGGGTTTGTTTTGAGTTTGTGGTAATTGTGAGGGTGGGTAAATAATTAGAGGATTCTTAGGATGTCCCACGAGGTATTTAGGAGGTCTAGTAATCAAGGGGGATCTAACAGGAACTTGTGCATTCATAACCTTAGCATTTTCAGTTTGATGTCTTTCTAATAAAGGGGAGTCTAGTGTCATTTTTTCACCATCATCTAAGGAAGTCACATCACTATTGTTTGAAAGACACAAATCAATGTTCTCATTTTCTTCTACCTTGATATCTTCCCTAGAAGGAGATTTTTTAGGAGAAGTACAAACTAGATGTTCATTACATTCATAGATTGGTTCTTCTAAAATGACGTCATCACAATTAAGGGAATTATCAATTGTTGTATTTTCTTCCTTATCAATGATTACATTCTCTTGTTCAATAATTTTTTCCCTAGGGGAAGAGAGACCCCTAAAATTCTCATGAATCTCATTCGTTTGATTGTCTAATACCAAAATATCTTCTTTATAAATAGGAGAGATATTAGTGGAAGAAAATGTATGATTATCATGGTTATCTATGATTGCATTCCTTTTTCACATAATGTCTTCCAAAATAGGACAAGTAGCGGAAGAAGAATAAATAGGGTTGGCGTAGATCTTAAATATTTGATCATATAACACCAACATATCCTCCTCACAAATAATTTATGATTGTCGTGATTTCTTATAATTGCATCTACTTTTACTAAGGCATTCTCACAAGAGGGGAAGATTTCAAGGGATGAATGTAGACTAGTTGAAGTGGTATTTAGGTAGGTTTCAATGGTCTCTTCTTGTTTTGTTATGCAATCATCATTATTACCTATGGTTGTGTCCTCTTGTTTAGTAATGTCTTTCCCAATAAGAGAGGTAGGGGGAGAGAAACAACTAGGGTTCTCAAAACTCTCATTGATTGGTTCTTCTAACATCAAAATATCTTCTTCACAACTAGGAGAGATATTAGGAGAAGAATGAATATGATTTTTATGACTAACCAAGGTTGTATTCTCTTTCACTAGACTAATCTCACTCATAGGAAGGATACTAGGAGAGGGATCAATGAGGAACAAAAAGAGAGAGGAGAGGAATTCATATTCATATGCACATAAAAAAAATCTTATAGTACTCAACAAGATCTGAAAATAGAACATGAAGTATGATAACCATAGATTTTTGCAATGAAAACACGATGTAATGATTGTCTTAGAAATTTGAAATGCAACAATGATAGATCAAACATGCAAAAGGAGAATGCAATTTTCAAATTTAGAACATGATAATTGATTGATTATGCTATGTAACAATCTAAAAATGAAATGTTGTAAATGCCATTTTGAATTTAAGAAATCCAATCAATGAAGCAGATTAAGCTAGATCTAATGAAATGAATGAAACAAAAGATCAACAAACTGAAACAGGTATCTAACGACAACAAATAGAAGCACAGAAACAAGGTTTTTAATGTTGTAAATGATAGTTTTGTGTCTGATTTGGGACTAAATCACCCAAAGAGGCGTATGAGTTCTAGATAGGGTTTTTGACAAGTTCAAATATTGTAAAACACACAACACAAACTTCCCAGAAATCAGGCAAAACAAATTGTACTAGGACTAAATCTCCTAGAGGGGCGTATGAGTCCCAAATTACGGTTTTGACACTGATTTGAGTAGATTTTGAGTGAATGTTAAGCTTTCTAGTTTGTATTTGACCTAATTATTTTTAATTACATAATTTTAGTGATTTTGAATGATCTAAGATGCAAAAATGTAGCCTATATGCACTTTCACTAATGAAAGATTTAGAAACCCTAGATGCCAATTAACTAATGCACGACCTAATGCAAAGTTAATGTAAGCTAAATATAGGACTATGATGCACTCCAAATCTGAAAATAAGGTGTCCAAAGGCTAGGTTCACCAAAATGAAACCACATAAATAGTGTTCCACCTTTTGAAAGATGAAACTAAAGGGGAATTAGGGTTCCTCCTATTTCACTTATGTTTCATTAAAGAAAACCAAGATCCCTCAACCAATTGGCTTGATTGAGGGATGGGTTAGGTGATTAGGATGATTTCCTTGGGTGTGATTAAAGAAAAAAGGGTGTTCACCACCAAGCAAAGGCTTGGAAGAAGAAGATGTAAGTGATATGCAAATCTAACTAGGCAACCTAAGATATGAAAATCAAAATCAAAATAATGAATTGAGAAAGGATAGAGGAGCACTTGGAAAACCGGAGATGCTTGAAAAAAGGTATGCACTCCCAAAATTATGAATTTTAATGCACATTCAGACTCATTGTATCAATAGGGGTGAGTTAGTCCCAGTTTAAGGTTTCAGGGCTGAATCTGGAATTTGGATCTACTAAACCAAGATCTATAGAAAAAGCCTAAAAATTGGTATACTAATACTCATACACCACAAGTGGCGATTTAGACCCAGTATCAGGATTGTTCTAAAATTCTGATATCCTCTAGTGACTTCTTGTAGCTTCTCTCCTCCCTGATCTCTAAGTTTGAAACTCTGAATTATGCTTTGTAGGTGACTTTTTGTGATCTTGCAAGGAAGGTGACAACTTTGACAACTTTATAACTTTGAAAACTTTCTCCAATATTTCTCTTCAAAGGATCTTCAACCTAGATCTACAAATCACACATCAAAGAGAGGAAAAAATGTTGTTTTTTAGTAGATAGGGGTTTTCCTTAGTCAAACCCGATTTTGCTAATCAAACCATGAAATAAAATCAAATAGAATGAAGGAATGATGAATGAACAAATATGTTATGTTGAAATAGACCAAAACCTTAAATAAAAGGTTGTAATCTTGTATGTAATGGCTAGCATGAATGTAGATCTTGACTCTTGATTGTATGTTATATATCTTTACTTGAATGCTTGCTTGAATCATAAGAACCTACATCACAAATGTTAGCTCAAAAAAAAACATGATGCATGATGACTTTGACATGATGCTTGAATCTTGACTATAGTTCCAAAACATTTGATAATCAGCTCTTGAATGCTCTTGAATTTCTAAAATTCTTGGATTCTTCTATCACATTTTCTCATTAAAGTTGCTAGATTGTTAAGAGAAAATATGTGAAATAACATTGTATTTATACTTTTTTATTCCAAATTTCCTGAAATTACAACACTACAAGATGACATCATATCTAAGAGAATAAAATCCCACCAAGAATTTGAATTTAAAATATGTCTCAGCTAAAGTGGGACTCATATGCTAGTTGGGGCGTATGAGTCCCAATAGGCTAAGCTTGGGACACAAATTTCAATAAATGTTAAGTTCTACGCTAGATTTAGGTTCAGGCCCTGAAACTTAGGTGGGACCCATACGCCCAAGGTGGCGTATGAGTCCCAAATCACTAAATCTGGTCCATACAAACCAAAAAAAATAAAGCATGATTTGTTATTTGATATGTGTCGAGATTATCCTCGAAAAGATGCATTAAATAAGGCTTGTGGATGCAAAATAAGACCAAATAAAGCATACAAAAGCCCAATTTTAGTAGGGATGGCCCAAACAACTTTGAAAATGTAGAGGGATACATTTTCTACACTTCAAGAATCAACCTTCAACCATGAACAATTCTTGATCAAATATTTGATAAAATGATCTTGAAGACCTATAAATACAAACAAAATGTTGCTCCAAGACTTCAACTTTGAATGCTTGAATGTTCTCCAAAATTTATCCTTTCTCCTTAATCTCTTAAACTTGCTATATTTATTTTGAAATGGTGAAAGGAACTAGATTTTGTAGGCTTATTCTCTAATTTCCTAAATATTAGATCCTAATAGCCAACTCTTGAAACTTGAATTTGATACTTTAAAATATCACCAAAAACATTTTTAAAATTTGGTTTTGGGACTTAAAGGGGACCCATTTACCCATGGCCGAATGGGTCCTAGCTTATAAGTCCAAGAATAATTCATTTTAGAGTCATTAATTAATCAAATCCATTTGTTCAATGCATATTTTTGTAGTGTAAAAAAATGTACTCCTTCACATTTTCACACTTTGTTTGGACCCTCCTAGTTGAATTCGACTTAATTAGGCCTTAATAAGCCCTATTTTACATCTACAAGCCTAATAAATTACATTTTACAAAGGGGAAACCTGACAATAATTAACGCTAATACATAATACTTTACCTTGAGCAATGTGTGTTCCAGGAAGAGGGACCTGGGACCCATTTTCCCATGGGTGAATGGGTCTTCCCTAGGCCTTGGAACCCATTTTTAAATATGTTTTCGGCGGTATTTTTTATGATCCCAAATTCAAATTTCAATGTCGGCTTGTAATGTTTAATTTTTTGAGAAATTAAGGATAGATATCTATAGATATAAGGTTATTTTGTCAAATTAAGTAGAAGACTTTTAAGTGAAATTTCGCAAGAGAAAATATTATTTTCAAGAGCATTGAAGAGAAGATTTGTCAAGCATTTGTTGTAGCATTCAAGATCTCAATAATCAAGTCAAATTTATGTTCATTCATGCATGTTTTTGGACCTAACATTGTGATATAGGTTTCAAGTTTTCAAGTCAATATTGAAGTAAAAAATCAACATCATCAATCAAGCCATTTCATGCAAGTTTCAATCCTTCAAGGATTTCCATTCAAGGGTTTGGTGAGTTACAACATAGCAATTGTTCATTCATCATTCCTTCTTTTTATTATTATTTTATTTCAAGGTTTAATTTCCAAAATGGAGTTTGACCAGGGCAAACCCGCATTCACCAAAAATAAACAATCTTTCCCTTCTTGTGTATGTGTAGGTTCATAGGTTGAAGAAAATTTTAAGATCTCAAAAGAGTAATTTTGCAAAGTTGCATTTGTTGTCACCTTTTTGTCAAGCCACAAAAATTTAGATCCTAAATTTATTTCTAGCTTTTTGATAGTGGGACCATGGGGAATCAAAAGTGCAGACCCAAGGATTGAGGATCGTGAAATCAAATTTTAATTCCCATTAAAAGGACTCATTGGCCTATAGGGGAATGAGTCCCAGACAACTTTTTGGAAAGTGCTTTTAGTGACTGGTACATAGTGTTTAACCCTTCTCAGATATGCCAAAACTTTGTTGTTTCTCATAGTTTATGCCTCATCTACAAGATCTAATTGTTAGCTTGCACAATTTTGGTGATTTACTATTTTTAGTTTTTCTCCCAAAAGTGTTGTTCAGATTGATACCCCCATCCTCAAGCATAAGGAAATTTGAAGATTCCCCCATTGGGTTGATTCACCTAAGGGTTGTTAGTCAATTCTCGGTGGGGATCTCATTTCCTAATGAAAATAGGAAGATACGGTCTATTATCACCCCCTTTACCTACCTTTCCATTTTGGGAAACCCTATTTTTCTATGTTTTAGTTTTAATATTGAATAATGATAAAAATAGGCATTGTGATGAATAATAAAGGTAATTAGGGCCCTATTAAGGAAGGGTAAAATTACATAAATGCAAGGTCACTAAAATAGTTCCAAACTAAGTGTGAAATTGTACTATTACCTAAATGGAGTACAATTTTCTACACTATAAATTATATTAAACATATTAACAACCTCCTACCCCATCAAAGAAGCCTAATTTTTTTCCTTGATAGAAAATAATATTCCAACACACACTCAAAGAAGGTTATATTTTATATCCTTAAAATTCATTTCATTATTCTCCTATTATAACTCGTAAAGGATAGGAGGAAGAGAAAATGCAAGTCAACATTCATTTAGTAACAATTAAAAATTAAACATAAGTAAAACATTTGATGAAAAATCACTAAAAATATCCACACACTAGATATTGGAGTCAACAATTTAATTCCAAAAAATCCTAAGAATATTTTATTTGTAGTAAAATTTATACACTATGGTAAAATGTCAGCTACCATAAACTAATATACAAAATAATGAAAAATAATTAATATTATAGAAATATTTTTTAAAATTTCAAAAAATAAATAAATTGAACCTATAGAGAATATTAAACAAATCACTAGTTTATATAAATTAAATTCTCAATAATTCATTTAATATAATTGATAGAATGTGCTAAATGCTTAAATTTCTAATAAATCTAAAAAGAGGGACAAGTTATTATGAATTTACCACATGTTCTTTTCAATTTTAATATTTAACTGGACAAGTTAAAACTAGTATAAGTGAGTTTTTTCACCTATAAGACATATTTGGTAAAGTCGTAGTTTCCTTCTTAATCATGCATCCATTTAAGGTTCCTTGATTTTAGTTTTTTTGGTATCCTTAAACACTATGAATATCTCTATTTACTTCTCTTCATATGGTGTTTTTATTTCTTACTTTGAGTAGATAATTGTAGACCTAGTGAGATATTTTAGTGACTCTAATGCATATTAGAGTTTGGTTCATCATCTTAAGAGGATGTTCGATAGGATATGGGTGATCCACAATGTTGGTTTACAATTTCTGAGAGATTCTATTTTTAAGGCTTAAATCACATATTTTTAGAAAATAAAATGATTTAAGCCTTAAAAAGTTTCATTTTAAGGATTTCAATTGATTAAGAAAAAAAATTCAATAAAACACTATGAAACCAAATGAAAGTGCTAGATATCATAGTTACAAATCTAAATTCAAAAGAATTAGAATTTTATCCTTCATGGAAAAAAAAGTTATGTTGTATACGATGAGCATCACTCCTTAAAAATGGTGTTTATTGAAAAAAACTAGTTTTCGAAGGAGATGGAAAAAGAAGTACAATTTGATTCCAATTTTTTTGAAAAAATATATTTATAATCTACAAAAAAAATGTCACAAATCACTAGTTTGCATCATCTTCAAATTCCTCATGGTTTAGCTGTTATAGATGCCCGAAAGTGAAGATTTAGTTAGAAAAAATTAGTTCAGTGTCTAGTTTGACCAAAAATTGTAAACCAATATTGTGGGATCACCCATATTATAACACACTAGAGAAGTTTGTACATTGTATCAAAAACTACTAAAATTTATATATTGCATTCATTTATCTTCTATTGATAAAGATTCAAAACAAGTACATGTACCACATCTAGCATAGTACCTAGGATAACTACACTTCATATAGCTTATCTTTTCACTCAAGTAGAAATAAAATTAGAATACTGTATATTTTACTTCATCTACCTAGTTAGGTAGTCTCCTAGTTACATCTTCTAGGATAGTTGAGTCACCCCAAAACTTTTCATGATTAGGTGACACTTGAGAGGATGTTCTTAGCATATTTTTGTCTACTTATACCCCTTAAATATACATGTATTGTTAAATTAATGTAACCAACTCCTTTTTAAACTACTTTGTAGTAATTTGAAGAAAATATAATATCACATGGATTTATGTGCAAACTTTATTTTTCTAGTTTTTATTACTTGTCATATAATTATTCTTTGGGCTATTGATATCAAGATTGTATATTATTATCATAAATACTTCTCATCATACAATTTTTTTTGGAAATATTCTTACTAAATTCTAATGTTTTCCATGTCATTCTTTATCAAATATGTACATATTCCTTACTATTTATAATGCATTCAATTATCTATAATTACAAACATGAAATATTTTTTTAAAATATGTATATATATTCCTTATTAATGGTTATGATCCTATAAAATATCAAAATATACAAAATATGTTATCAAAGATAAAAGATTAAAGTTAACTAGTAATCAGTATAGTTTCTATCAGTATATTTACACATAAACAATCCCTACAAAATGTTGCTACTAGTAGAATTGACTATATTTATTTTTTGGAAAAATTACTAAAACCCTAGTTTATAATATCATTAAGCTATGTTTCCACTTTCATTAAGAGTCTCAAAAAACCACCATCAATTGAAGAAAACTAGTAACCATTAACATCTCTTGGGGATTGGCCATTGGAAATATTTTCCTGTTGTTCTTTCTTGCCCCTTATATGACACCATATATCCACCACTTTTCCCAATCAAACTTTTTCATCAACTATAATAGAATACCACTATAATTCAACTCATGTTTTTTTCCATTTCCCCCCTTTCGGAGTACTTTATGGAAATATACACAAACTTTGACTCATTTCAATTTTAACTACTTATAGTCATTAAAAAGACCCAATTTGAGCACTAACAAATGGTATAATCTTTCATATCATAATAATCTTCTTTTCTATGTGATTTTATACTATTTGTATGAAAAAAATTGACCAACTTATGATTACCTTTAGCTATTTCATTCTCATTAAAATTATTTTTCTTGTCATGCAACTCCCATGCGTAATCCTTTGAGTTCATTTTTTTTCTTCTATATATCTATAATTCTAGATTTTGTCCCATTAACAACACTTGAAATTGTCTTTATATTTACTCTTGGGGTTTCCATATTGGTTTTTGTTTATGATCATCACCTTTATTTAAGATTCTAGAAGAATTAATACTCTAGGAAATATTATTTCAAACCACAACCTTTAAATGTTCCATAATTTCTTTAGATGGAATCTATATGAATGCTAGTTTAATTTCTAATCTTTGATATGGATTTGGGTCCCCTTTTTATCCATTAAGATGATTTATTATTATACTTCTAGGAACACATTTGATAGTTATTTCTATTCAAATATTGGACTTACAGTTGAAAATCATTTTAGGTTTAGTATTTACCCAAGTGCTTTTCTCTATTTGTTGTTGGAGGTGTTTCTGTCTTATTGTCCAAGAGATAAATATGGATAAGATAATATTTTTATTGACTATGTTATTTGTTGCTCCTCTACTTCACAATTTAAAAATATTTGAATAATATTATTTTAACCATGCCAACATCATAATGGATCGAAATTTTCTTATTGTGTTGTTATGCTAGATCAACACTAGGTCCAACGGAATTCTCAACACTAATTGTATAGTAGTAGTTTTATCTCTTTAAATGCATTAGAGGTTAATGCATCTACAATTGGGATGAATAGTAAGGATTTATAGCATGGTACTTAGGATAATTACACCATTTTCGCTTATGTAATTATAAAAGAAATTACAATATTGTATATTTCACTTTAGTTTGGATATATTCTAGAATAGAAAAAATTTAATGGTTAGGTGATATTCATGAGAAATTTTCAAGTGTAGTTCCATATATTTGAAAACAATTTAGTTGATTTTTGGACTACATAGTGGTAATTTTTAAAGTAGTTTTTATCTCATATGTACGTTTGTGCAAACATAGTTATACTAAATTGGTATTTTATTCGAGTCATAATTCTCCTCTCTATAATATTGGTATCAAGATTTTAGTTTTTTTTTTATAGAGAACTTGTATCACACAACACAGAATATAACTTTGTTCACTACATTCTAATTTATTCCCATATCATCAGTGTTTGCAAGTATTATGAAAATAAAATAATAGATTTAACTTAGGGTTAATGAATTTCTACACTTCAATCCTAGAACACCAAACCTCGAAAGATGTTCATTAAAAAAATATTTAAAATATATATTAAATCATAGGTGTGAAAGATTCAAAGTTGTGCAATGACAAGAGGAAGATCGATGATAATATAAAAAAATATGCTAGATCATTTAATATAACTAAACATAGTTGTGTTAGATAAGAAAGTAGACATCAAACTAGTTATGGAATACATAGTATAGGTTAGATATACGAAATCAATTTGTATGTTTGTTGAATTATTCTATAGAACCAAATCATCCACATTGAAATTGAAATCATCAAAGAGATATTTTCCTTCTAAATTTCTATTTATATTTATTAGTCTTAATTCATGTGATTATTTAGGTCACACTAAAAATAATCTTATCATTTATTAGGACCTAAATTAATTTATATAATTAATAGGATAAATTATTTTCCTTACAACATTGGGTTGTTGAACACATAGCAGTACTGAGAGGGGGGGTGAATTAGTACTTAAAAAATTCATTTCATTCAGTAGAAATTAACCAATTAAAAACATTATGATCAAAAGAAGGGAAAATGCACACACAATAACACCAGATTTATGTGGAAAAACCAAGGGAAAAAACACAGTGAGCAAGCTATTTGGAGCTACTATCCAAATCCAACCTCACAAATATAACAAATTTTACAACAAGATTTTTATGGTCTTTAACCAAATAAATTTCACTACTCCTTGCTCATTACAACTTTCACTATATAGGCTCACTACCTCAACATACTATTGGATAATATCAATACATTAGTTACCTCCAACTTACTACCTTTGGTAAATACAACTACTTTAATAAGCTATGTTTCTTAAAACTCACTTCCTTCAACAAACTATCTCATTTACAGGCTCATATTCTTCTTTGCAATCTTCACATTCACTGCTGACCTCTCAAAAATGATCTTTGGAGCATTTCATCATAAAAGATACTACATGTAGAGAACTATTCACACATTTATTGCTTTAAAAAAAATTCAATACATTCACAATCATACTTCTCCATCTTCTCAAAGCTTTTATCTTTTATTTATACCATTTGCATTGTTCAAAAGGTTCTTCAAGTTGGCTTCAAATAGGAAATATAAGATATACAAAATTTATAATGAATTCAACTTCAAACACATTTACAAGTAGAAAATAACTTATGTGGTCCAAGAAAGATATATAAGACCCATCCTTCATGAAACTTATCTTCAAAAATTACACACATATAAAGACACTTGGTGCAATCAACTTAGTATGATAAATCAACCCGACAAAAAAGTAAACTTTCAAAAGAAACTCCAAACCAAGGTGGTGCCAGAGAGACCAAGAAGTACTTTGTGAACAAATTCAACAAACATATATGGCATGTAGATTTTTTTTTGTGCAGCCCTTTTTTTATATCAAATCAAAACATGCTAGTGCAAACACTTCATACTCAAGAAATATTGATTTTGAATAATGCTTCTGAAGAAAAGAATTGCATATCATATTGTGGAGCTACCAAAGATCCCAAAGGGCTTCCATCATGCATTACAAACCCTTTGTATACATTCTTGAATAAAAACATGATGATGCAAAGAAATTAGACACCAATAGACCAACCTATAAGGTTATCAGAATATAAAAAATACACTATCATCTACAAAACCGCTAGTGGTGAACAAAAATGTTTGAAATATGAACGTAGAAAAACATATCATCTTCATAGAATCAACTTCAGAACTGTAAGATAAAACATTAATATGTAGTAGAATATGAAGGCATAAAATCTCTCTTTATCTTACATGCTCTGGGACTTAGCAAATTCATACACTAATAAAATCAAAAACATTCTACAGTGGAACTTATGTATGTATACATGGAATATGCATACCTTTTGAAACATTGTAGAGCTATTCTTCAAACCGCACAAGCAAAAATTCAACTATTGAGGAGTGTAGAGCATCTGACAAAGCTCATGTTTAGCAAACTTTGTACTTTAGACAGATATGAACTTCTTCAACCAAGGAATTCAACTCTCAACATTGATTGATGATGCACAATGTTGTACCAATGATGACATGTGAATATGAATTTCAAAAAATAGAGCAATCTTCATTTATTTGTCACTCAACCATAAACAATGAATATGGTATGTCCAAGAGTTGAAATCAATGATGGGTAAAAGTACAAAGTTGTGTTACACTTTCAGCCAAATTATTAACACAAGTGAATTTAAGTATTTCTAACTAAAAATATATTTTGGTTGAACATATGATCTTGTAAGATGTATTCTAGCCAAGTTAGATATATTCACATCTTTTCCAACTAAAATTGTTGGCTAAATGCATATATAGCACCACTTTGAAGCGAATTTATCAAAAAAATTGATTTATTTTAAAAATTCAATGTTTTAACAATTTCTACATATGTAAATAACATTTTTTCAAAAATATAAAAATACCCTTTTGTAGATCTATCAGTCTAGATTTCAAATATATATATATATATATCAATAATTAAATTATTATTTATATTTTTCCTTTTATTTTTACTAAAAGTAGGTTATCAACACAAAATATTAGGTTGATTACCATGACAAGGAAAAATAGTAAAACTAATTAATTTTTTTTTTTAAAAATATGATGCACTAGACAAAAGAATCTATATAAAAAGGGTATAATGTTTTTCCATTTTAGATAAATAGATAATATGAAAGTTGACATCAAATGGAAACAACTATATTTTAATATGTGCATATTTTAATATTTATTTAAAAATATATATTTATCAAAATTGGAAAAAAAATATACCCATGCACTAAAGTTTCATGTTATAAATACATAGAAAAAAATTGAAGGAGAAAAATAAAAATTACTATATAAAGGTTGACATCTCATGTGACTTCATTTTTCAGCATTTTCCAACAACTAAATTATAGTGTCAATTTATAAACAACTATATTCAAATATTTTTTATTTTTTATTTTAAAAATACAAGTATAAAATATACTAAAAATAAATATTTCATTAATTTATATCATTTCAAAATTTAAAACATATATGCCACTTTTTAGTGATTCAAGTTTAAAAGTTGGACCAGTGTTGGTTGTTTCCTTTAAAAAAGTGTAACACAACTTTGTGCTTTTACCTTGAAAACACCAACAAAGATTGACATCAGTGACAACACATTATCCACACAATTGCCAACATGGATAAATATACATCATATATTAAAAATTTAGGCTAAATAAATAATATGATTAGCTATACAAACAATTAGCCTAGATAATCAGGCTAGGGACTATAAATAATAAATAAAATAAAATAAAATTATGTTTAATACTTAGATAGATTCAAGATATGAAAAAATTATGTTTAATACACAAGAAATTGATGTTACAAAAAAATATAATTTTAGGACTTGAAAATAGCAAGTGGCTTAGAGTTTACAAATAAATTATGTTTTAGGTCTTGAGTTATTAATATCTACAACTATAGAGCTAATCTTCAAGATTATAAAAATGATTTTGAATATAAAGATGAACTTGTACCATATGGAATGAATTAGGAAAAAATTAATAATTGTTCTTTTTGCCTCATCTTCTAGTGTTTGAATCGAAGGATTAGTGGTGTCTATAAATAGATTTAGATAAGATATGAATATTTTGAGGGTCATTTTCTCCTTAATGAATTCTCTATGGGGATAAATTCAACATCTTTAGAACTATAATGCCCCGCCATAGAACCTAGAGGACAACATGGTACAACACATAGAAATGAAACAATTTTGTTTGAATTGCAACATACATTCAAGATTGTGGATGATACAATAACTCATATTCTAACCTAAGTCCTCTAAGGTTCCATGACTACACTACCAAAATCCCATTAACCAAACTAACAAGAATTATATTTCATCACATTAAACAAATCCATCTAATAATATGTGTTTCCTTTAACCTGTCTCATTTAAAAGATCAACCAATATGAATTACTCGTATCATGTCATTAATATAGCAATATCAAAGACCATTTAATTAACTAACATATGTAAGAATCATCATTTACATTATCCATTACAAGAGAGAGTACAAGGTTGAATTTCAAGAGAAAATAACAAGAATGATAAACATATCTAAACATTCATAAAGTTAAGCTATGCCAACTAATTCAAAACATTGGATCGTCCACCAAGGAACTACACCCAAGGATTCAAAAATTCCACAAGACTGTGATCCACCATCTCAATCCACATTCAGGTATCTTGATGCACTAAGAATTTCCTCAAGATATGATATCTTAGAAGTTACTCCTCAAGATACGTAAACCTTGGAAGTCACTCCTCAAGATATCAAATCTTGGGTACCTCTCGATCCAAGTCGGTGCCCTCTAAGGTTCAATGGCTGCAGTACTCATCAGGATCAAGACATACATCTCCAAATAATAGCGTCAGAAGCAACATAATTAACCATAACATGTCATTAATAGATACCATTCAAAATCAGCTTCATTAACTAATATAAATAAGGTACATTATTAACTTTACTAATTACAAGAGAAAGTTCAACAATGGATTACATCATTACATCATTACATCATTACATCATGAACAACAATGTCTCCTTGAACACATGTGAGGAGAGTACATCAAAAGTATAATGCATGATCTACAATAGATTTATGGTACAATACAAGTACATGAAATATAATCCACATGAACTGAATGAGTGTAGAAGTCTTCATATCCAGGAGTATTCACCACAAACATGAACATAATGAGGGAAACCGATGGAGTACAAGGCACATTCCAACCAACCATGTGGAACTCTAAGGTCCACCCCCCGTTCTAGGAGATAGCAATAAGGTCCCACACAGACAAAGAGACCACAATAGATATAACAAGGCTAAACATGACTCCAAACTGATATTGCACCACATTAACATCACATGAGAGCATACATTGCTTCCAGAAGAAATCACATACTAAAGGGAGAGAACAAATAAAGGAATACTAGTATGCAAAGGGAAAAGTGTCATCGCATGGTCCTGACATGGGTTACCCTCAAAGTCTATCATTAGCCGTTGGCCCCCATCCATGGTTACCCTAGCAGTCTCTCACTAGTTGTTGGCCCCATAGGGCGACTCATGTGAAACCAATCTTCCTTTTGTGAGGAAAAGGAAGTTGTTCTTGCCAACCAGGCCTTCTCAACTAATCCTTAGCCTAAATGAGAACTACAAGCATAGGCAAGGCATTCACTTATCTTGATTAAGGTGTAGACTACCCAACCCCCCCTAATTCATTTTAAGTTATCTCTGAGTTAAGAAACTCCCACATGGGTTACCCTAGATGCCACTTTGGGATTTAGCCCCTATTGAGATCCACTCCCCCTTATTAGTAGCTAGAAGACCCAACAAAACCAACAGGGTAAAGCCATCATGCACATAAAATGAAGACCACAAAAGTACATATCTCGAGCAAGGCATGGACTATCTCGCTCTCAAAACACAACCGTAATACAAATAAAGAGTGCATGACTAAAGACCCTCAACAACACATCGCAAGTATCACATCAACCAATTCAAGGCTCAAACATAATAATTCAACCAATAACATATTTTCCCCAAGCCTCTAGAAGACTTCAACTATCCACCTTACACAGTGACTTAAACATTAGTACAATAGCCCATAATCATCCCCAATTCAATAATCATTTACATTACTACATACAAACAACTCAAACCAACAATAGAATCATGGGATACATAATTAATTTACAATGCATCATTTCAAGTTTCCAAATATTTATCTTAAATAAAAGACAATCTATTTCCATATAAACTAATCTTTCATCCATTTTAATTACAAATACATCAATCCTTCTAAACCTAGTATTTTCCTTGTTTCATTTATTTTACAGACACAATCAAATAATAATAAGGAAACAGTACTATCTCTTATTATACTTATAATATCTATATACAAGAGTATATATATACTTATATATCATCAAGCAAGGTTATTATTTTAAACACAAAATGCAGATTTTTAACCATATAGATATATAAGTATATATATTTACATTTATAACCAAACTGTATATATTTTAAATACTTACTAATAAACTTTTATTGCAATGAATACAAAATACAAAGTAAAACAATGATTTGGCTGAACTTAGAAATTCCACAAAATACAGGGTTAAAAGCAGTGAATATTTGCGCCATACGTGACTCAATTAACAGGCATACCTTATGCCTCCCTATACAATCTCATAGCATCTGATTTTGAAGAAGAGGCATCAAGTATCCCTAATATAAATCGAAATCCAACCAATAAATGGGTCCATTGAATCTTACAAGCTCAAAATTACCAAAACAAACCAGTTAAGTCGAATCTCTACCATATATTAGGAGTATCGATTATATTATACACAACATATGCCAATTTTGAATGACAATAATATGGTATATTTCCATCGACATGGAAGGCAATAAAAACATCAATTTTCCAGGCTCCAAGCATTGAAACTATTGAAATAAATAAAGATCAAATTAGAATCCAGTATACAAGCAAAGCGGCATAGCTGCTGAGAGGAGGAAAGAAGGATTGGCCGCTGGTTGAGACTAGCTGGCATCAAGCTAGGATTACACACCAGCCACCAAAATAGGCCATTGACCCAAATACATGGTGCGCTAATTACAAAGAAGGTTAAAAGAACTTATGAGCCAAAACAATTAGTTGTGGAGAAAGAAACGAGGCTAAAGGGTACATACACATCATGAATTTATATTAAAAGAAAAAAAACTGTATAACGCCATACTCTCATGTGTAGGTGCGTGGCTTAAGCTTCTATAACTACTGCCCTGGTGAGCCAGTATACAATGGCCTCTTTCCCTCAAATTCTGATGAGATATGTTATCAACAACCGCCTAACCCATAGGAAATGGAAAGACTTTACGAATGCGGTTATGATCTTGTAAAATAATTAGGGTACAATGGTAAAGGATGTGGCAAACATGAACAAGGCATTTGTGTTCCCATTGAACCTAATACACAAGGAACTAAGACTGGTCTAGGGTTTTCCTTTTCTAAAGCTACAAAGGACCATCAATGTCCCTCACTCAACATCAACAATATCACATGCACACCAAAAAACAATCTCACTCTCAAGCATCCTGAATTTATTGATATGGATTCCCCACCATTCACCTATGTTCATGACGATGAAGCTTTGAAACACCTGTTAGTTGCTTCGTATAAGACTTCTTGCCTCAAGATCCATGCCTCTTGTGCTATGATAAGTTTTGAGCTCAACGTTAGTGACATTAGTGACACTCCCACTAGCATGGAACCATATGATCCTGAAGTTCCCAAGTCAAATGCACTTCCTTTAGGGGATACCCTTTACATTCCAATGGACATAGATGATAAAGACAAAGTCATTAAAATTGAGAAGTGTCTTGATGGTGAAGAACAAAATCTTGCAACCTTACTTCATTCCTTTCCTGAACTATTTTCTTGGAAATATTTCAATATGCCTGGAACAGATCTGAAGATAGTTACCCATAACATTGTTCTTGCTAAAATGCTAAGCCCATTCGCCAGAAGATACACAAGATGAACCCTAAGATAGCCTTTCATGTTAAAGGAGAACTAGAAAAAATCTTCAACGTAGGTTTCATTCACCCTATCAATTATTCTCCTTGGATATCAAACATTGTCACAGTTGCTAAACTTGATAATCGTGTTAGGATATGCATGGATTTTTGAGACTTGAACAAAGCCTCTTTATAAGATTAATTTCCTCTTCCTAACATCGACATGATTGTGGAATCAATTGTTGGACATGCTTTGTTATCCTTGATGGACAGATTTTCTAGATATAATCAAATCTTCATTAACCCACAAAATCAATACAAGACGGCCTTCACATCCGCTTGGGGAATATTTTGTTGGGTTATGATGCCTTTTGGTTTAAAGAACGTTGGTGCTACTTACCAATGAGCAATGACCTTAATCTTTCATAATTACATACATAAAATCTAAGAATATTGTGCTGATGACATTTTAGCCAAATCCTTAACTCACCAAGATAATGTGAATGTCCTTCAACAAATCTTCGAGCACATACATAAATATAACATGAGCTTAAATCCAAAAAAGTGTGTCTTTGGAGTAGATAGCGGTAAAATTTTAGGGTTTATCATATCTCATAGAGGCATCGAGGTGGATACGAAAAAAAATGACGCTATAATTAACATGCCACATCCTTGCAACATCTCCCAATTGTGTACATTACAAGGAAGGATTCAAGCCATCTGTCACTTTTTTGCATCCCTAGCTGATCGTGCGTTGCCTTTTACACACCTCAAAAAGGATGTAACTTTTGATTGGAATGACGATTGTAAACAAGCCTTTGAGAGTTTGAAAGAGTACCTTACAACTCCACCTATTTTACAACTTGCTATACCAAACAAACCCTTCATCCTTTACATTGTCGCTTCTTCCCACACTCTTGCTGCATTGTTGGCTCAACAAGCTGACAATCAAAAAGAGCATCTTGTTTATTAGATTAGTAGAACGCTCATAGATTATGAGGCATGTTACTCTACAATAGAAAAATAATGTTTGGATCTTGTATTTGCTACTAGTAAGTTGCGACATTACTTACTAAATGTCGAAGTACAAGTGATGACAAAGTTTGATCCTCTCACATATCTTTTCAATAAAATAGACCTTTCAGGACGCCTACCTAAATGGGTAATGTTGTTAACTGAGTTTGACCTTACATTTGTTTCCCAAAAAGCAATCAAAGGCCAAGTCTTAACCAACCATTTAGCCGATGCTCCTTCTCCTTTAGTGCTACCTACCAATGACTCCTTTCCCAATGATAGTCTATTTACCATAGAACTTCCTACATGGGAATTGTACTTTTATGGATCCAAGTGTTGAACAGGTTCTGATGCTAGAGTTATATTAATTCTTCCTATTGGTAAGCCTATTCCCTTGTCCTATCACCTAAATTTCCTATGTACAAATAACACAGCTAAGTATGAAGCATTAATTGTTGGACTGCTTGTTACCTTAGTTATGGGAATTAAAGACATAAATATCTATGGTGATTCACAATTAGTGATTAAATAAATAAATGGTCTCTATCAAACTAAACATGATAAGCTATCACAATATAAGGATCTTGTTCTAACTTTATTAGAACAGTTTAACTCGTTCACCATTCATAACATCCGTCGAAAAGATAATTGACATGCAGATGCAATGGCTAGTGCGGCTTCTCTTATCTCTCCCGCAGATCCTTCTGAAAAATTCATGTTTACCATCCACCCCATCATGAAACCTTCCATCAGTGATAAACCTGATGATGTCCTCCCAACCTTCCCAGATAATTGATGTGAATGGTATGATGCTATATATAACTATTTAAAGGATGGCACCATTCCTGAACCCACAACTAGAAATACCCGCATTCACCTAAAAAAGTTAGCCACTAAGTACATAATCCTTGTTGATACATTGTATAGAAGATCCTTTGACGGAATTATTTTGTGATGTCTCAAGGATGTTGAAACTCATTGCCCTCGAACAAGCCCATTCTGGCACTTGTGGAGGTCATTTTGGAGGAAAAACCTTAGTGCAAAAGCTTCTTCACATGGCTTGTTACTAGAAGAACATGGAAAAAAATTGTTGTGCATATCTTAAGAGATGTCATAAATGCCAAGAACATAGAAATTTGATCCATGCTCCTGCTTCTGAACTCTGTGCCCAAATCCCTATTTGGTCATTCTCTATGTGGGGATTGGATCTAATTGGCAAAATCTCACCACCTTCTACTAGACATACGTTTATCATTACTGCTACTGACTATTTAACTAAATGGGTAGAAGCTATTCCTCTATGCTCTACAACTACGATCGTGATATGTCATTTCTTATTGGAACACATCATCGCTCGCTTTGGAGTCCCTTTCGCATTAGTTTCGAACAATGGCACACCATTTAAAAATAATGATGTGAAGAAGTTCCTCGAGACCTTTCATATTCAACACCGTTTTTCAACACCTTACTACGCACAGTCTAATGGTCAAGCTGAAAGCACTAATAAAATCCTCAAACAAATCCATAAGAAGACTGTTAATCTCAACCAAAAAGATTGGTATACGCAATTTTAATATGCGTTGTGGGCCTATCGCACAAGTGTTTGCTCTTCCACGGGAAATACACCTTTTAACCTTGTCTATCGCACCGAGGCTATCTTACCTTTAGAGTTAGAAATCCCCACATTGCAGATTTCTCCCCAAGGTCTTGTCAATAATGACACCTATAAGCAACAACAATTGCACTAGCTTGAAATGCTTGATGAACAACACATTAATGCTCTCGAGCATCTTCAAGCTTATGCTAAATAATTACAATGAAAACATGATGTTGGTGTCATTCCTCAAACGTTTGAAAGGGGGATTTGGTTTTATATGAAAATCAACAAAACACTATTGTCGATTATGCTGACAAAGGCAAGTTTAGTCCTAATTGGTTAGGCCCCTATGTGGTCAATATGAATTATGGATTTGGTGCTTATACTTTAATCGAATACGATGGAACTCCCCTTAAAGACCCAATTAATGCCACACATTTGTGTTGGTATTATGTCTAATCCCCTTTTTTAATGGTATGAAGTATAGAGCAGTGTTTTTAGAGCTATTGGATATATCCTATAGGCTTTCTCATTGCTTCGTTCTTAACAAATCATTATGCATGTGTCCTAAACACTAAAGTGATTATTTAATTCCATTTTATAATTGCTTTAGATTTCATACTATTCAATATATGTCTTCTTATGTGTTATGTTACTGAAAATAAGTGCATAACATACTCAATCTTTATGTTGTATCTAATAGAAACTATACTAAGTTTCTAAATTGGATCACATACATTTTGTTAAATCATGTTGCCATTAATTAAGTAATCCTCCAAAGGCTATTTAATTAATCACATTGTCATTTAACATTCACACATTCAATTACACCATATAAAATACAAATGCATATATATATATACATATATCAAAAGTTTTTTGTACATGTCATGTCATAATAAACAATGTCATTGAGGACTGTGATTACCAGATCCCTTGAGATCTGGTACTCATGCTGCATCGATAGCTAGACATCGAGAGACGGTTGTGCATGATCGTGATTGCGATCCGCTGAATCTGATTGTGAACTCCATCCCCTCCATCCACACAAGTATCACCCATTGCTCTCTTGCTATCTGATCCCTCTTTGCCTGTACTCGTGCTACCTCTCTCTCTAGTCTTTGGACACCTCTACCAAAGGCTATGACGATTGTGCCTGTGGTGCACCCTTGACTCGACTGATTTGTCTCCTCAAACCCTCATATGCTACTCGTAGTCTCACGAAGGGTCTCAACATCTCTAGATCTCACTCCATGATTGGTGATGGCACGCAATCAGAGCCCATCTCCTCATCGTTGAAAGATGCGAGCACTATCTCTATAGCTGCTTGACGGTAGAGATCTTGACAATCCATTGTGGGCCCTACAAGATAGCAACAAAATATAATCAGTACACATCATGATATATATATATATGCATCAACTAAAACATCAAAGTATACAATACATGTGGCACAACCAAATTTAATCACCTATATCTCTGGTGGGATGAGCAATATCCACCTCATCCTGTGCAGGGGGCATGGATGATGTGCTTGCTCTCCACAGCTATGAGTACTGGTGCATACTACTACTATTGTTTAGGATTTAGTCATATAGATGGGTGAGGCCTTTCCCCAATCATATCGATCCCCAGCTATTGCCTCATCACTCTCACTCAAAGGTGACTCCTCATCCTCATCCCCCTCCTCATCCTCATCCTCATCCTCATCCTCTTCCTCTTCCTCTCCCTCCTGTCCATCATACTCCTTATTAAATAATGTCATTAAATATATTTGCAACCTTGTAGAGTGTCTCCTCAGCTCTATCCTCTCTCTCTCATCCCCCTCATCTAGTAGAGTTCCTACATCCCCCACTAGCTCACCAATCGAAAACACTGAAGCTAGTCATGACGCTATCAACCACTCCTCATGATCCCAAGTGGCACCGAAATCATCTGCGTTGGAGACCAGTGGCTGATCGTGACCAGAATAGTCAGTCACTCTGGACAACATCCTCAAGTGTTAACTGTGTTGTATCACCTAGCCTCTGGGCACTTCGAACTGATCTCCTAAAAGATGATCATGACTGAGGTGGTCTTTGCACCTATCCAAACTATCTCATCACCCGGTCATAGTAGAAGGACACACTATGTGATCATGTCATCCAACAAAAAATATGTCCAACTGCAGTCTCCTCGTCTGTCTAGTATGATCTAGCCACTATAGTATGAGCTAATATGATCTCCACAAGATATCATCCTCCTCCAATAAGTCAAATGTCACTCGCCAAAAGTGTAAATCCCCATACTGTCATAGCCATGGGAGAGGATAACCAAAGGCCTGAGGGTACCCCACTATTGTTGGACATGGGAAGCCAGTAGGCCTAGTACACATGATATGCTCCAGGCACCACACTTATAGAAGTGTATAGTGAACCATGTTATCCAGCTCTCAAAAGACAAATCGCCCAAGATCATAATATAAATGTGCTAGGATGCGTGTCATCCCGAAGCGTACATTGTCTTGTGCTCCACCATCTCTTGTATCAGGTGCACTAGCCCACCCTCAAGGTGTGTTTCTCATCCATCTAGAAGGAGAACCAATGTGATAGTGTGCATCATGATCTGCCTCACTACTGGCACTCATGAATACAGTAGTAGTGCTAGATCGATCTGTCCCGCCACCCTATGATCATGAACTGGTTCATCATGGCAATACTACATGTATGTCCATTGCTCATGGAAAGATCGACCCCTTTGAAGGCGCACCAGCTCCCCCCAAATAGGGACTCATAGTATCCAGTGTACGTCCTCTAATGTGATGGTCATCTCTCTCATGGGAAGGTGAAAAGTGCATGTATCCACGTTCCAACGCTCACACAATGCCACCAACATGGCATCATGGTACCTCATGGGGGGCATGAGGTATGCCCAATATATACCTACCTCTTGTAATTGATTTGTATCCACTGTTGACAAAGCGGGGGCTAGATCTCATAGAAAACTCAATTGTCTCCCATAGAGACGCTGACGAGATCGTGTGGGTACCTATAAAATTCATCACATTATGCTCTCTAAATCATCTAATATCTTCAATTTTACTCTAATGCATCATGCAAGTGTACTAATGCTATTCTAGTGTGCTTTTTCTAAGGCCTTAGACACTTTAGAACCCTTTTAGGACACTTCACGAAGAAATAGGACACTTTGCAAATAAAAGGGACACTTTGCGAAAAAAGGGACACTTTGCAAAAAAATATTCTAAGATCCTAAATAACCTAAATATGCATATAAATCATCCTATAATTGAAAAATTCATGAAATAAAAGGTACCAAAATCGACTCACCTCATGATGTTGCTCGTCGTTGGGCACCTAGCCGTGCAGCGCATCCAATCTCACAAGTGTGAATCCATGTGTGCTCGACATCTTTTGTTCTCTCCTCATCACTCTCTAACACTACAAAAGGTAAATGATCAAGTAAGTGACAAATTACACCATTTCCATCCCTTTTACTCTATTTCACTTTTTCATTTGAGCACATTGTACTTTCACCATGTTAGACCTTTTAGTGTGCATATTTCTTCAAATCAACATACTGGGTGCTAGTGAACTCTATTTTTTATGTCATTTGTTGCGTCAGAATCATGTTTCCACGCCCTACATCATCATTCACCTATCATTATGTGGCATGGTACTTGGAAATTCCCTCTTATATGTGTGTCCTCATTTGATGTGGCTAGATTGCTACCTTGATTCCACCTCCATAAAGCAAGCAGAATCAAGGGGGCATACATATACCCTCGAATTTGATCTCTAGGAATTAGATAAGAGGATTTTTGGAATTCTAATAATTTTTTTTTTAGTATGTAATTCCTGACATTATGGTTTTGCAGATAGCTACACTGGGGGCTTCATTATCCCACCATTAAATGAGTATCTTTTTATGAAAATAAAACGCATTGTTTAGAGTCATTTAGCTTACATATGCACGTAGAGTTATATGGGTGCTAAAGTGGGGGCTAAATGTGTCACCAAAAATTGTATACCTTTAAATAAAAGGACAATTTTGTGCCCATTTTGGACCTACTTTAGGTACCCTTGCATCAATCCTCCTCCTAAAATAGCATTTATAGGCCCCTAAGGCTCGTTATTTTTTACTTTGAGGCCTATTTTACCTAAGGAATCATACAATCCTCAACAAACAACATCAAAATTATTCAAATATCACTAATCCCACCTTAAAAACCCTTGGTGGGACTAGGTCGCCCAAGTTGGTGACCTAGTCCTTTTTAGGGATTTTTGCATTTTTGAGCGGGAAAATATCTATGTTGCTAAAAAATCCTGATGGGTGTCAGCCTCTTAGGTCAAAATTACCAACAATTAGGTATTTTTGCTTATAAATACATGTTTTTAGGTCATTTTTCTCTCTCTCTTGGTCATTTTTCACAAGCAACTTCAAGAATCAAGTGCAAAACATCTTCCTCAAGAAGATTCATCCCTCTTTTTACAACAAAGTTGAAGCTTAGGACAACAAACTAGGACTTTTTGCAAGTCTTCAAACTCACTTCACACTCAAGATCTCACATTGCAAAGGGTTGAATATGGATTCCTATGGAGAATCATCAAGAACTCTAGGTTGAGGAGGTGCAACTAGCCACCAAATCACACCTAAAGATTATTTTCAAAGTGACTCCATCTTCCATTTTCAGCCTATCTTCATATTTGAGGTTTGCATCCCATTTGCATTCCTTTCACATACATTTGTAATGTTGTATGGTTTCTAGGCTTGAAGTCTTGCATCATTCAAATCTATTGCATTCATCTTATTCTAGCTCAATAGAATAGGGTTTTGTCTTATTTTTAGGTTTTCCTAGTTCTAGACACACTTAGGGATAGGTTTTATGCAAATTTTCTATCTCTTTCAAAGTTTAAATACAAACTAGGGGTTTGACCAAGGAAAACCCCACATTAGAAACCACAATATACTCTGTTTTGTAGGTGATTTTGTGGGTCTAAGTCTAGATTTTAATGAAGAAGCAAAATGCAGACCATAGGCCTCCATGTCCACTTTCAGTTTTCTCGAAAAGTTGAAAGGGACTAGGTCACCCATAGTGGAGACCTAGTCCCACTGGAGTTTTTTGTTAAAGTTTTTTGCAGATTTGAGCACCCAGTTGGCTAGAATGGAGTCTGGAGTAGTTTTCCAGAGAAGGGACTAGGTCGCCCAACTTGGCGTAAGTGTCTTAGTGGGCTTAAAACTCAGATTTTCTAGATTTTTAGAGGCTTATGCAATCTCTACCCCAGTCCTCTTCAATTTCCAAGTGCACTTGTTCGATTTATTAGGTTATTTTTCTTTTTTTAATCTTTGTTGTATTACATCATGTGTTTTCCAGAAATATAGATTTCATTAGTTTACATGCAATAGTTACATTTACTTATCAGATTTTAACACTTAGCATACTACATCATAAATACATTCAATCCACTTTAATCCCTAACATTGAATGAATCCCAAGGTTTATGCTTCCACAAAGGATATCCTCTTCCTTCTAGGTGAAAACCCTAGAAAGTTGCAGGCGACCCATTCCTTTACACAAAAGCATAAATTTTGTGGTTCACAAATATGAAGATTTTAGATTTGAAGCCTTTGTAACTTTGGTTGAAGAAAACCCTCAAAATTTCAGAAGGTGTTTTTGAATCCATGCTCTAACACCATGTTAGATTTTAAAAAAACATAAGATACAAGATCAAACAAAAAAAAAACACCATCCATGCATGAGAGTTGCAAAAAGTGTTTTTCTATTTCCTCAAAAAAAGATACAAAATAAACCTCAAGAGTGCTAAATAGAGGAGAAGTGAGACTCAACACAATGAAGGAGAGTGCTCATAAGAGTGAACCCTAAAACATAAAAGAATTAGATCATGAAAAGTGTCAACATCACATGTGATTAGATATAGTGATCTAATAATAGCTCAAATAATAAAAGAAAAAAAACTCCTAAGTGTGGAAATGAAAAAATTATCCCTTTAGTTTTCCTTCCTTGTTAAATTAAGCTAAAAATATTGCCTTGATTTAGTGTTGTAATGTGTTTGAAACATTCACATTAGGTCTTGGGTCCTTATGAACTTAATTGTACCTTGTTTAGAGTGTTGTAAACACTTTCACACTTTTCTAGAGTTATCAATAATAATTGGGCTTCTTTATTCTTTAATTGGCATCTTTCTGAGGATAATCCCGCCATAAACCAAGATCAAATCATAATTCAAGTGTTTCTATGTTGTGTTGCTCGGTTTTAGATATTTGGGACTCATACACCACCTTGGGTGTATGGGTCTCACCTAGGTTTTTGGGTCTTGATCTAGATTTCAAACCTTTCTAAGAATTTTTAAAAATGGTCCCATAATTAATGCCTAATGGGGCTCATACACCACTTCTAGTGTATGAGTCCCATGTGGCCCAAAATCAAATTTAATTCAAATTCTTGACAAGATTTTATTCTCTTAGATCTGATGTCGTCTTGTAGTGTTGTAATTTTGGGAAATTTGGCATAAACAAGTATAAATACAAGGTTTTTTCACTCATTTTCACCCCAAGCTTTCAAGTATTCATGCATTATAGAAAATTTATGATCAAGAAATAATTCAAAAGCATTCAAGGGTTGATTATCAAGTGTTTTGGAGGATTATTCAAGCATCAAGCATCATATTTGTTTTTGAGCTAACAATTGTGATGTAGGGTTTATGATTCAAGCTAGCATTCAAGTAAAGATCTATCACATTCAAGAAAGGTTCAAGATCTACATCCATTGGAGCCACTTCATACATGTTTGCAAAACTTTATTGCTAGGGTTTGGTGAGTTGTAACATTGCATATTGTTCATTCATCATTCTCTATTCCTATTTCATTCTATTTCAAGGTTTGATTACCAAAATGAGGTTTGACCATGGGAAACCCCTTTCCACTAACAAAACAACATTTTCCCCTCTTTAGTGTGTGATTTGTAGATCCAATTTGAAGTCATATTGGAGAGAAAGCTTGGAGAAAAGTGTTTGAAGTTGTCAAAGTTGTCACCTTGAATTGGAGATCATTGGAAGATATCTACAGGTTGCAAATCATGGTTTTGGGACCAAAAATCAAGAGGAAAGTAAAAATTAGACATTGAGGAGTAGAATAAGACTTTAAATTTCCAAAAACAACCTAATTGGACTGATACACCACTTCTAGAGTATGATTCCTAGTCTAGGTCAAATTATAGATTCTTGCATATCCAGAATCTCCGCTGTCAGAAACTTGTTCCTACCCAAAACCCTAATCTGGGACTAAATCACCTAATCTAGCATATGAGTGCTAGTTAGCATTAAAATTAGTGTTTTCATCATTTCAGAGCTTCATCTAGTCCTCTTCAAGTTTCCAAGTGCACACCTTTCATATCTCATTTTTCTATTCTTTTTTACATGCTTTTCTAGGTCATTTAGTGAAGTATTGTATTGCATTAGGTTTAAGCATTAGGTCTTGCATTTGATTAGTCAGGTCCTACCACAATAGTGTGTCTCACTTTTAGGACATGTTTTTTTCTTGAAATCACTTTTTTTTTTTAAACTAATGGTTTAAGCCTTGAGAGGTTCCATCTAAAGGTTTTTAATTGAAGAGGGATAGATAAGACCCCCTTAGATCAAACCCCCTTGGATATAACCCCTCTAGTATTAAATCATAGCCACAATGGAGTCTCCTTCACACTTATCAAAATGTTGAAAAAAAAAACACTTTTTCTTTACCTTTTGAAGGATTAAATAATTTTATTTGGAAAATATATTTTACAAGATTGTAGCCCTTGAAATGATCTTTCCAACAACTATAGTTTTGATAAGTTTTCATTTTACTGAACATAGGTTTTTCTTTGAACATCAAGCTCTTTGTTTTGTAGAGGTGGAAAAATAGTAAACCATTGTAAAAAGAAAATTCAAAAAATACCCTTTCCCTAGGTATTGATGTCTTTATTTCACCAAAAAAAAGAAGTATTTCGATATATACACAACAAGTTAGGTTGTATGACACACATGTATGTCCAAATTATAGTTACAATGACTTCGGAAATTAATTAAAAAATATATATGTAACAAAAAATTATGGAAAAATATCCTTACCCTAGATATTGATGTTGAGAACCTATATTTCAAAAAATAGAATTTTATCCTTTATAGAAAATAATTATGTTGTACGACACAAACGTTACTTTCTGAAAATATTTTTTCTTTTGTTTAAAACTAGTTATTGAAGAAGATGTTGAAAGATTCATGATTTATTTTGGAATTTTAAAAAAAAAAATATTTAGAATCTACACACAAATTGTTACAAATCACTAATTTGCATTATCTTCAAATTCTTAACGGTTTAGCTGCTATAGGTCTTAGAAGATGAAGATTCAATTAAAAATATTGATGTGAATGTCCATCTTGGACAAAAAGTGAGACATAGTATTGTGATTTCACCCAATATGTCCAAGCCCTAGCTTGGTGGTGAACCCCTTTTTAGTCTCTAATAAAACCCTAGGACAACCCTATTGCAAGATTTCTTTCTCCTTTGCATACTTTAGATTGAGATCTCTAGGGTTCTCCTTGAGTGAACAAATGTGAAATGGGTTGTTCTATATCCTAAACCATAAGCATCACCCCATTTTTTTTTGTTTCACTAAGTTTTAGCTTAAGTGTATGAAGTGAAATTAGCCTAATAATCAATTAAATATTAATTAATTATTAGATAATGAATTATTACTCTAACGATCAATTACCATGTACCCTCTCCAATATCCGTCATCAAAGACATTCCAAGATCACTCCAAAATTGTAAAGAATAAATGATTTTTATAACAAAATAAAGCATAAGGGTATTGTCATTGGGGAAATGCAATTTCAGTCGAGAGAAAATATCCTTGTTAGAGGATTCGATGATAAAGAAATTTGGAGATAACCCAAGCTTGAAAGAACATACAAGTGAGAATGAATTAGGGGCCATCCATGCACATGTTATTATTTTATCTAGCCAATTCTACAAATTCCTTGCACATCATTTAGTCAATTCACAATTACATGAAGATAATAATAAAAAATTATTCCTAGAAACTATTATTACCTTCATTGTTTGAATGCAACTTACAATAGTTGATTCCTTATTTTTTCTTAGATCCACCTTCCTCAACTTCCCCATCTGCTCCAAAATTTCCATTCTTGGCACCTCCCAAAAAGTCTTTACACACACTCAATCAAGTGGTTTTTTTAATCGCTCAAGGAATTAGGAGTTTATCCTAACAAACTAGAGCATAGTTCTTTATAGGTAAATCCTCCCTAAAACCTATCAAGTGATATACATCAGACCCTGATCCACACAATGGTAAAATATGGAGTTGAACCCAAAACTTGGGCTATCTAAAGGGCAATCAAGACAAAGTGAGCTAACTCTAGGGGTTTGTAGGAGGGGTAAAATATTTTAATCTAGAGCTATGAACCTGTGAGATCACAAATATGGGACCTAATTCCCAACATAAAAACTTAACAATAACACCTCAAAGGGGTTTTAACCTTGATGGGAAGAACAACATCACCACATTTAAACCAACACACTATTCCAATACTAGAAATCAAGTTCTCTTTACAATCAATTAGATGGTATTAGGAAGGTGATTCATTAAATATGATAGATTACCTTCAAAAAAATATTCTCCTTCCTATAATGTAAGTTTATTGAAGATTGCATCTAGTTATTAGAGTCATCTAGGAAAATTATTTTAAGAATACCTACTACTAAGGCAACTAGGTGACTAATTTATTTTCTAGCTTGGGAGTGTCTAATGATGGCTATAATAATGGGGATGATGGGGCATCTCTCTATTTAGAGGCCATAAAAATAATTAAGAATGAATATTATTATGTTGAGTAATAGTAATCTCATCACCACCCCATTATAGTTTAGGGATGAAATATCATGCAATCATCAAGGGGAAGAATACTATAATTTTGAGAACCTTTCCACCCTTTGTAAGTGAAATTTTCTTGAAAGGTATCATTTTTTGGATTGGCTTCAAATTGATGGCACGTTTATTATTGAATGTAATCATGCATCCCCAAGGCATAAAGTAAACCAAGAACCAATCCTCATCAACAGTGAGAAGAATTATATGAAGCATAGATCTTATCAGATGGGAAGGAAGAATGACAAGGGTGATCCCACAAAGCTGGTTTACAATTTCTAAGAGGAATTGATTTGTGCTGAAATCACATATTTTTAGAAAATATAATAATTCAAGCATTAAAATTTTCCATTTTAAGGATTTCAATTGAAGAGTATTTGATCAAACCGCATTAGATCAAACCCCCTTGGATAGAACCTTGCTAGTTTTAAACCATACCTATAAATGAGTCTCCTTTACACTCAAAATGTTGATAAAAATCACTTTTGATTTAACTTTTGGGGGATCAAATGAATTTATTTTAAATTTATTCCAAATTATTATGGTATTCCTCAGAACGAGCTATCCAACGAATATAATTTTAATATGTTTTGGCTTTATTATGTATTTATTTTTTTAGTTTTATTAAACATAGGTTTTTCATCGAAAATGAAGGTCTATGTTCTGCACATGTGGAAAAATAATAGATTATCAAAAAATAAAATTAAAAAATATGAGTGCACCAAATATTGAAGTCCTTGATCCAACAAAAAATAAAATTGAATTTTGATATATACAAAAAAAGTTACGTATTATACGGTTGTGCTATGTCTGAATTGTAATTAGTTTGACTTCAAAACTTGATTAAAGAAAAAATATTCAATATAAAACTATCTAACCAAGTGGAAGCAATACATATCAGAGTTACAAATCTAAATTCAAAATAATTATAATTTTATCCTTCATGGAAAATAAGTTATGCGTTATACGGTGTGCATCACTTTTTAAAAATATTGTTTTATGAAAAAAAAAACTAGTTTTTGTGGGAGATGGAAAAAGACGTGCAATCTGATTCCAAAAATTTTGAAAAAAATATTTTTAGAATCTATAGAAAAAATGTGACGAGACTCTAGGTTTCATCATCTTCAAATTCCTCATGGTTTAGTCGCTATAGGTGCTCGAATGTGAAGATTTAGTTAAAATTAATAATTTCAGTGTCCAGTTTGGCCAAAAATTGTAAGCCACTATTGTGGGATCACCCACAAGGTGTGAAAAAACCTAAGAAAATGTGGGATCACTAAGTATATAGAAATATTAATAGGCCATGAACCCATAATTTCTATCAAATTTTCCAAAAATGGGATTCTAAGGTGGAGAAATTGAGGGTTTGGAGATAGAGGTTTATGAGGAATTAATTATGTAGATTGTGGGTCTTTCTATAAGGGGTGAAAATTTACAAGGATAGAAAAATAATAAATATGCACTCTCCTCCTTACATGATGGAGAAAAACTCAAGTGAATTAAAAATGGCTTCTCTAGAACTTCACTTTCTTGTCCATAAGATGAAGTAGAACTTTAGCTCATAAGATATGTAACATTATTAGAAGGAAGATTTGATTTGAAATATTCAATTCATTTGAGTTTTTTTAATCATTTCCATCATTCCTACCATGTTAGCTTTCCTTTTCTTTTCTCCATCGAGCACTCTATAATAAAATTTAAAATGGGAATTCGGGTTTCTTGACTATACCAAGTCCTGATCTTATTGATTATTAACTATGAAAAATGTTACTTTTAAGGCCTATGCTCTAGTTTTACCATATCCCTCTTATTTCTCTAAACCCCTCCACAAGAAACACAAGAAATCATTGGCTCTAGAAACCATTGATTAAAAAAAATCTCTTATCCATGAATTCACATCCCTAAATAATCAACTTGTTATCTCTGTTATTGTTTGGAAGGTGAACTTCACAAATGTGGAGACTCTAATAGCAATAATTCAAAGAATAAATGAAAGAAGAATGTTGTGCACCAAGAATAATATGTCTCATAGGAGGATGAGTATGTGGACCCCTATAAGGAAAAGGGTAAGGTAGTCATGAAAGATAATAATGATGAAGTCGTTAATCTACTAGAGGTTGAAACATTTTTTAGTAACCATATTCTTGATCCTATTAAGAATACCTATCCCTCCTCCTCAATTGAAGTTATAACACCAATTATAACTATGTTAATAGGTAAATTTATTGAATTATACATAGATCAATCTCACAAGAACAAAAATTTAAAATGGTTATATTCAAAGCTTAACAAAACTAGCCTCAAAATCTCACTACTAGCTAAGAAAGTTGATGGGGATGTTCTTATCCTTAGTAAAAAAAATTTAAAAATTAATCAATAGAATATTAGTAAAGAAATCAATAACATAGACACATTTTTTAGGAGGAGAGGCTCTTAGTCCTAGAGAAGGACCTATAAGAAATTAAGGCTAACATATATAAGGTAGTATAATTTAGAAAAAAACAACATTTAGAACACTACTAATAATATCAAAACACTTCAAATGAAATTGGAACATTAATTTGTTCTAAAAAATCAGGACCAAGCTTAAGAACAAGTAGCTACACAAAAAAAAGGCGAAGGATCAACTAGATGATGAATGTGTAACAAAATAACTTGAATCCCTTTATGAGGAATAAGTTGTATTATTGAAATAGATTTAGGCCTTAGGTCTAGTTTCTTCAAGTTTACTACTATGTATTCTTATTGACTAATTTCAACCACATGTTTATGTTTTATCTATCTTTCTATTACTTGGGTTTTTATTTTTTTATACAACTTGTCTAATTTGTTGTATACCTCTCTCCAATTTGATTGAGATACTTAGAATAACCCATAAGATGACCTAAATACCTATATATGATTATAATAATCATTATATAACTTATTTAAAAATTAATATGGCCACAAACCAACTAGTCATAACCTAATGTGCACTATAAGATTCGTGGTATAACATTCTTGTAATGAAACAAATTACACGATAGAATAATAAAATAGAAAATCTTCTAACAATTCTTAATAATAATATACCACTTTGAGGGGGATACATCTAATAGTCTTTAATAAGAACACAATATTCCACTCGGTGATAATAACTATCCTCTAGCTCTTGTATATACCTAATTATACCTTGGTTTCCATCCAATCTGACTTAGATACTATAACCCCTAGAATAATATAATTATATATAATTACAACAAGGGTTATAAAAATTATTTAAGAGTTAAGATAGATAGAAGACAACTCCTCGTAATTCAATACACATTATAAGGTTAGGGCCATAACAAATACATTTATCTAATTGGCACCAATATAACATAATGAGTTTCTTTTACTTGTGTTCCTTACTTACCTCAAGTTGTTCATTCTAATTTTATGTTCATATGTTGCATTCATTCATTTTATTTCCACAATGAATAATTTTTGCAATTAGATATTCTAGTATATTAAAAATATTTATTGATGTTTTACATTAATAAGAATTATAATGATTTTATTCCAAGTACAATTATGTTAATTCTAAGTACAAACAACAAAATATATTTCAAGTAACATACAAATTATTTGAAGCATTTTATTTAAAATATATAGTTATTTTTAAGAACAAATATGTGATCAAACAAATACTAATGATTTAATATTAAAATACTAAATTTATTATACATCACCTACAATTAAAAAAAATAAAATTTAAACATAATTAAACATCTCTAATCTTTTAACTAAAAATAAGTAGTATATTCTTTAATAGTACCAACTCTTATTTATCTACATCTTTTAAATATTATCTTATTTATTATTTATTAAGGTTGAGTAAATTTTATAAAAGATGTATATTTTCTAAAAATTCAATATATTTAAAATTATCAGAACTTATTAAAAAATTACATAAAATTTAAAATGTTTAATTATATTAAATTTTAATTTTATTCATTTAAATGGATGGAATAAAACATTAAAAAAAAATTAAAATATTTTTCATTCTATATAATTATATAAGACGTAAATGAGAGACCAATTAAATATTTTTTTTTTAATTTCTATTTAAAAGTTGAATCTTAAACCATTATATTTTTAATTTCATTTCACCTCGACTACATTGCATGAAGAGAACAAAAGTAATAATTTTTTACATTTCTCCAATTGAACTTTACATAAACAATAATTACTACCAATGTATTACAATTAACTCCTTGCCACCTATAAATAAACTAGCTATTGCACTTTAGGTGTGCAATGGGTTATGCCGAATAATTGTATGGATACAGTACATAGAAATCAAAATCATCATTAATATCTAAAAAACCATTATGCATATTCAATTTGTCTTATTATATGTATTTAAAATTGTAATATACAATTCTTATAATACATTACTCTATAAATTGAAAATCTAAATTTTGTTATTTTTAAATAAAATATAATATTATAATTATAATTCCATTAACACCTAAACCTCAACCCCTTGATTTATTTATATATCATAAAAGCAAAAAAATCATTATGAAATATCTCACCAATATTATCCGATGTGTAAAGGACCTCACTTAATAATAGTTATATAAAATAAAACTTTTGTTATCATTCAGATTAGTAACAACTTATTTGAGAATTTCAAAAATTGTGCATAGATTGTGAATATTCAAATTCCATTGGACAGAGAGTTGGGAGAGAGGAAGGGGAGAATTTGGTAATCGTCAAAATTCTATCATCGATTTTTTTTAATCAAATGATTATTCTGACTCTCTTATCTTCAACTGCGATCCACTTTTGCATATGTCCAGTTTAAGGATCGAGATGCACTCTCGAAGGCCATAGAGTTAAGTGGTAATTTATTATGTTGATGAAGCAATGGATAAGAAGTGGAGGTGATGATGTAGGTGGCAGAAGTCTCTCTCAAGTAATTTATGCCAAAAAATTTGTGGTTGGAAATAAGAATGGAAAAACATCAATCCCTCTATTTATTGTAAACCCTTTCTAGACGTGATCTGTTCAGGTCAAACAAGGGCACCAATTACTAAAGTTTCCTTCACCATTGTTTACAAGATTTTGATAAATTTATATGTTTCAATTATCTATCTTCTTTCACCCTGATGATAGATCAGGGATTGTGATCCGAAACATTGATGCAAAATAATTTGACACAATCGAATTAAGAAACCAACTAAATAATCTATATGGATTGTGAAAACTTGATATCTGTGAAAAATTTAACTATCTATTCCAAAAATCTTTTATAATTCAAGAATTTGTATTAGTTTCACAGTCAACAAGTCACAATTATGTTTAAACAAACTTAGTGCTCTATTCTAATAATTAATAAAAAAATTCACAACTTTTCTATTCCCTCTGAATCTTTAGAGTAGATTCACAATTGTCTCTGATATATTATACAAAACTGTTTTGACTATTGCTAGTTTATAGTGCACTTACAAGTGATTGCTTTGTTTTGACTATTTGCAATCATTAACCTCTACAGCAAGAAATGTGGGCAGCATCAACTCTCGAAAACAAATCTTCACAGAATTCCCATCTGCATTCTGTTTCAATCACACTTTCAGCCCAACCCAAAACAACAAGATTCCACCCTTCAACAATTTTTCAAAGTTTCTTGCAATCCCATTATGGATTTTTGTTAACAAAATTCTGCTAGCAATAATTTATTTATTTTTGACATAATTGAAAGCAGAGAGCATTTGGTGCTAAGTTACTTAAAAGAAAAATAGTGATGGGTCAGTGCTGACTTAAATATAGGCAGCTTTCTATAGATCTATCAAACTTAGTTTCTCCTCATTATATCCTTTACACTACCTTAGCTAATGCAAAAAGGCACCTCTGAATATAACTTGGGTTTGACATTTTTGTATGCAATAAATAAAAAGTAGAGGTAAAACCAGTTGTTTGCTTTAAAGTAGGTAGTTATGTGGCCCACTTTACTGCCAAACAAAATTCATGCAAATTTCACACTACAATGACTAAAAGTTGTGGGATAGTTTTAGCCTTCTTCAATTCATTATAGCTTTATGAATGCACCCTTGATTGCATTGTAGGTGTATGATATGGCACCTGCTCTTCTTAAAGATCAAATGGTGTCATTTGAAGAACTACCTGCTAGTTCACCTATCACTTAATTTACATTTAAAAATAGTAAATACTCATTTTATGTTAAATTAGACAAAAAAATCTTTGAACTGTTAAATAATTGGGTAGTTAAAGAAAGATTGGTGACATCACATACCAAAAAAGCTATCTTGTACCTAAAGACAAGCACGTGCCTATGCTAGTGTCATATGCTACAAAAGCTACCCTGTAGCCTAAAATCAGTTAGGTGAACAAAATGCATAAATAATCAAGTACCCACATATAGATTGTTTCCCTGATAACAGAAAGAAAAACTGGTAAAGGCGTCGAGTGCTAATCTAAATCTAAAACACTTAAAATCATTTAAGCAGAGATAGATTTCAGCAGCATATGATTATTTCTAACTATACCAAAACAAAAATCACACTAAAAATGAATGTGAATGCAACAGATTTGCAAATTCCAATCAGTACAAGAATTTTATGGGAAGGAAAAAATAAGTCAAAAAATTAATGTCAAAAGAAATGTTCATTCATGATATAATTATGATTTACAAAAGAATTGTGAACATTCTATTTAAACATCATCTGATTCAATGATCAGTATTGAATAATAATTTTACACCTCATCTACACCTAAAACAAATACTTGTCCTATTTTTATTTACCAAACTAATTACAAATATAAATAATGAATAAACATCAAACAAAAACACAAAAAAACAAGATGAATAAAATCCCAACTAAACATCCTAAAAATGAACATAAATTCAACATAAAAAACAACTCCACAATTAAGAATTTTCACATCAAGAAAATATAATGAGATGACAAAACTGCTATGCAAACAAAACAAAAAAAAAACAAGAGTTATAATTAATAAATTGATAATTAAAGTGAAAAAAATATCAGTTCAAATGACCATGGTTTTTTAAAAAGGATTTTCATATGTAAGCAATAGATACACTGAAAATAACATAAGTATTAAAATTATCTAGGAAGTTTAATTAAATTATTAAAAATAAGTCTGAAGAATTTGTTTAAAATGATTAGTGTATATAAAATTTAATCTAAATTATTGTGCACTTCTTCAACTACTGGGGTCACATGGAATGGCCTAAATGTGTTTGAGCTTATTTATGTATTTCGTCTTTCTCCTACAATTTTCTCAACTCCATCTACAAAAGGGCAGATAAAATGAAATAAGTAAATCATATGAGTGCCCATAAATGACTAAAATATGTCAGTGGGACTATAGAAGTAAGATTCATATAATTTCTAACAATAGGGTGGTTCCTTCATTTGTAGGTTTGAGATTTATGAATATAGTTTCTTACAATTATCTTCTGCTATATAGGAAGGAAAGAGAAATCTACTTGAAGTCTTTGGTGTTTTGGAAGGGAGACCTTATTCTTTTTGCGACCTTTGCAATTTATTGTATGAGTTGCTCTTCTTGACGTTCAAAAATTGATAGTAGTGCTTGCATTGGTAGAACAACAGCTAACCCTGCTCATTTTTTGGCGCTACATTACAATATACAGTTTTGTCTTAGGTCTCTCCTTTTGTATAGGAAGAAAAAATTAAAAAATTACTATAGTGCTCCGAAAAGGGCATTAGCAATAGCAATTAGCAAGAAGAGAGATCATGAATCAAAACAAAAAGAATACAGAGTGCATAGCAGACACCTACCATGGAAAAATTCCATCTCTTCTTTTGCAGCTTAACATCCTTGAACTTCTTTTCATAGCTGTCAATTAACTGGCTTTGTCTACTGTCTTTCTCATGTGAATCGTTGAAGTCCTTATTCATTTTGTCGACCTTGTTTCCTTTCAAAATTATCTACCTTTACCTTCTTTCTAAACTCCCCAGTCTCCTCTACCTCATTATCAATTTGAATGTTCTTTTTAGAAGTACATCTTAGTCTCAACTTAAAGTACTTGATTCTAGAAATTTAAAGTGGACGCCAACTCCCAAACTCTATTTGTTCAACTCTAACCTATATCTTTCCCTTTTCACTCACAACTTGAATACGTTAAAAACATTCAAAGATTGTTTAGTATATTGCTTACTACTCATGAAAATCTATTATAAGAAATCTCCTTGATATTTTTGGTTGTCAACTTTTATGAAAGAATGCTCTATTAAGATTGGACACCAATGACAATTTTATTTCTAAATCTACTCATGAAATTTAAAGTATTTGTTATTGACAAACTCTATTTGTTCAACTCTAACCTATATCTTGCCCTTTTCACTCACAACTTGAACACATTAAAAACACTCAAAGATTGTTTAATATATTGCTTACTACTCTTGAAAATCTATTATAAGAAATCTCCTTGATATTTTTGGTTGTCAACTTTTATGAAAGAATGCTCTATTAAGATTGGACACCAATGACAATTTCATTTCTAAATCTACTAGATAAATTGATATTTATCATTTATAAAATAAATGATGTGTTACCATCTTCAATTACCCTTATTCTCCACTAAACATTGCTATCCAAAAACTTCTAACATTATTTTTTTACCACCAATCGTCCTAACCTTTTATATAAGATGTCTTCAAACTAATTTTAAAAGTAACACAATAAATTAGTAAACTAAATTCTACTCTTACTAAGCAAAGATAGTAAAAAAGTCTTAACTTGAGTAGCACTCATTCTCTACATGCCTCGTAGGTATTTCAGAAATCGGTAAAATTGTCCATCCTCAATGAAACACACGTTGACACTTGTTTTTCTACCATTTTCAAAAGCACTCCCAATCATGCAATTTTCATGCTCAGATTGGGAGTTGCTGAGCTGGTTTCATGAACATTGGTACACTATTAAATTATGCTTTTCAGAATGCTGGTATGTGAGGGAGTTCCTAGAACATATTTTTTTCTCTCTAGATATTTCTTGGAAGCTTACCTAGTCAAAATGAATCTTTGTTCGCAAACATTTTTTTGAGAATTCTCACTACCAAATTATGCCTTTTCGAACATTTAAACGTAGATTTCACTATCAAGTTTGAGTATCCAAGATTTTCCTCCAAATGCTTTTAACTATCCAAATCTTTGGGTATTTTTTATCTTTGAAGCATTTTGTCAACCAATTCATTTGCATAACCTGTAAGTGAGAAATTTAGAGACATTTTTTCAAACAGTTTGTCTGCACTGACATTCTGGATTCATATCAAACAAACTGCTACCAAAGGGGTAGCTCCTTATCCATTAATTTTTTTGAGCTTTACAATGAAAAGTCTTGCCATAGAGAGAGAATACCAAGAAGCAAATTCCTTCTTGAGATCACGCAAATAGGGTCGGCAAAACTTGATGGGATTTTACAGAATTTATTTTCTATCCATCACGGAAGATGGTTATCGCTTTACACAAAAACTATTTTGAAGAGTCGTGGCAATTGATCACCCACACACCCGACCATTGGCTCACCACTAAGACGTTTTAATGCACCATGAGCAGGAACGCGGTATACATGTCAGATCATCACTTTGATAGCCTCAGCAACCCCGTTGTGCTTTCTTGCAAGGGTTCAAAGGAGTCACATATCCCTTGCAATGTTGACACAGACATGAAAGTTATGGTAATTGTTTGTTTGAAAGATTCCAAAGTGATTTCTATCAAATTCATGGCGTGGTATATGCGGACAATCTGCAGACCATTCTTTCTGATGATGTAATCCATATCGTGCTTACAGTGCCTTTCGTATGCATCCATATCGTGCTCACATGTCTGTTCTAAAGCTTCACAGCTTCTAATAGGTGAATAAATGTTTTGATTTATGTCCACACGCTATTCTGGAGTTCCCATGACTATGGCGCAGAGGCGTGAATGATGCCAGCAAAGGTCGTCAGATTTTGCTTGACGTATGCCAATTGCATTCACTTAAAAGTTTCAAAGCTTTTTCAACATATTCATTTAGGTGTTCGCTGACATGACATAAAGCAGGTTGCAAGGCATCGAACGGAGGAAACCATTTTAAGCATCTCCAGGACAATATGAACTGTCGATAGCCAATCTTAGGTCGCTCTTCTTTAGATTGGATACACCTTCGGCGTAAAATAATAATATTACCTCCAAATGCTTTGTAAAAGTGGAAATAATGCCTCCACTAGTCTTTGCTTTTCTCCCCTCACAGCCAAACCTCTCTCCACTTTGACTTTTGAGCCGTATGTATGGAGTTTGAAGCGACGCTCTCCAGGCCATCTGGAATGTTGTGTGAAGACGCCTATCAATGCCTATTTACCCTCTCCAATCTCCAATCCTGTGTGAGGACCACGCAGCCACTCTGAAGGAGTAGAGAGGGAGTCAAGATCACCCGACAACCGTAAAGAAAAACTATCCTTGGTAGAGAGGGAGTGAACGACAAAACAGAGCACAATGGCACTGCCATTGTGGGAATGCAATTCCGGTTCAGAGAAAATATCCTTGTTAGAGGAGAACTCAGCGACAAACAGTTCTGGAGGCAGCCCATGTTTGAAGGAGTCTACAAGTGAGGACGCATCAGGGACCGCCTGCGCATATATTATTATTTCATTTGGCCAATTCTGCAAATTCCTTGCACAACCTTCAGTCAATGCACGATTAGATGAAGATAATTAAAATATTTTAGTCCTACAAACTATTATTACCTTTATTGTTTGAATGCAACTTTCAATAGCTGATCCCTTGTTTGCTCTCAGTTGCACCTTCCTCAATTTCCCCATCCGCTCCAAACTTTCTATGCCCGTCACCTCCCAGCAGGTCTTTAGATTCAAATCTTCCAGTCTTGTGCAATTTTGTAAACCTTCAATTTTCTCAATTCGGTGGCAACCTTCTACTTTAAATTCTCTGAGAGAAGTAAATCGTGCAAAGCTCGGAAGCTTGTCCAACTTTGGACACCCACATATATGCGGACATTCAAGGTTTACTGGCAGTGCTTCGATCTCCGTTAAATGAATATTATAATTGAGCTTCAAACTCTCAAGGCTGGGATAACGGCCTTCACAAATTGAAATCTTGCACACTTCTGTGAAATGTAGAGTCATCTGCTTCAGATTGCTCAATGTCGAAGACAAAGACGCCGCCTCAAAATCTACTTGGCTGATTGGGCAGTCGGATATAAGCAAATGTTCCAAGAGATTAAGACGCCCGAAAGAGAACGGTAAATATTTCACCTTTTTACAAACATCTATTGTAAGATTAGTGAGGCAGGACAAATTTTGAAGAGAGGTCGGTAAAGATTTCAGGTCGTTACAAAATTGAATTGAAAGACGAGTTAAGGAGGACAAATCTCCGAGAGAGGTCGGCAAAGATTTCAGCTTTGGACAATGACTAATTTCAAGATGTTTCAAGGAGAACAAATCTCCAAGAGAGGTCGGCAAAGATTCCAGGTTGCGACAATACCAAATTGAAAGTTGAGTCAAGGAGAACAAATCTCCAAGAGATTTTGGCAAACTTGTAAATAAGTCACTCCCTATCCTCATGTTTTGCAATCTGCTTAGTTGACCGATTTTAATTGGTATCTCCCTTAACCTATGCAGACCAAATAGATAGAGCTCTCTCAAGGATGCCTGATTTGTGATGTGACGAGGCAGCTCTTCCGATTGCTTGCACCAGGAAAGTTTAAAAAACTCCAGCTTTGTAATGTTTTGAAAATCATCTGACATAAGTATGAGCTCTTCACAACTCTCTAAATTAAGATATTGCAGGGAAATAAAATTCTTAAAAGTAACTGGTAACCTTCTCAAGTTTTTGCACGAGGACAAATCTAGGTACCGCAGATTTGTCAAATTGCCGAAATTGTTGGGCAATGATGATAGCATTTCACAGTATTGTAGGTCGAGGTGCTCCAACAATTGAAGATGGCAAAATTCTTCTGGCAGACTTCTAAAATTCTCGCCCCTTCTAATTACTATCTTTTTCAATTTATTGAGACACCCTATTGAGTTTGGAAGTCTTTAGAATTAGTTGGAGCCAGAAATAACCAACTCTCTTAACTGCACGGGAGCCTGCAACACATTTCTAACAAGACAAACGTAAAACATAATGCAACAATTAAATATATTGAAATGTAGATTTCATAGAACATAAATCGGAGACAACTTACGTCGCTCTCACTCTCCCATAACTATTCTAAATGATTTCCACATAGTTCTAAAACCCTCAAATTTCTCAATGAAATCCGTGCCGGAAGATTTCTCTGCCCAATATTGGACCAGCTAAGCTAGACCAAGTCTCTTGATACTTCACCCATTATTTGATATAAATAATCTCCTCTAATCTCCAAAAGCTTTAGTCGACTTAGACTAGGTGCCAGTGCCTCCTGCAAGTAGCAACCACTAAACTCAACAAACTAACCAGTAAATCAACCTCTTTCCTACATTATTCGTAATGGGTTTGAGTGTTGAATACGAAAAATATGAAATATTCAGGAAAACTACAAAATGCAAAAAATTTAAATTAGTAGCAGTAGGTATAGAAACAGAAAACGCGGACAAACATACTATGTATGACGACCACTCTTCTATTTCAGATGGGGCAGCCGTAATTCCTCGAATGCCATTTCCTTTCTGAAAATAAACATTAAAAATTCAGAATCCTATAAAAGTCGAAAGAACTTCACGGGTTGTTCAAACACATACAAAGTAAATAGGTAAGATGCTAAGTCTATTTGATTGCAGAAAAAAGCTAGCGAGACCATCTCTTGAAAAATGATTTAACGCGTAAGATCAATAATTTTCCTAGACACAAACATACGGTACGAAATTTGTTATCCTTTTCATTGTTTACGCAAACAATAAAAGAACTTATTAACCTCACCTGTATTTGTTGGGCAGAACTAATAATCTGCTGGGGCAACCAAAGTCGGTAGGGCAATTGTTTACTTGCAATTTCCCTTCCAAGATCTCTGAGGTGGTCATGCATTCTTATGCTATTGTCATAGTTAAGTTCAACCAAACACTTATTTAGAAGCCTTTTCCAGGTGTACAGACCACTCCACTCCGATGCATCCCAGACTTCAATGGCCAAACTGTTATCTTTACCAATAAAAAAACAAGCAATATCAAGGAATGCCTCTTTTTCTTCATCATCAAGGGCATTGTAACTTACTTCGAGTATCTTTTTGATATTATGATTTAATATTCTTGAGATCTTATGATACATGGACTCCCAATACCGTTTGCAGAAATTACCATATAGCTGTGATCCAAATACTTTGAGAGATAGAGGCAATCCATCGCAAGCCTCTAAAAAATTTCCAACAAACTTCTCAAATCCATCAAGGGGAGAGGGTTTCAGAAAAGCAGGCCAACAAAAAAGTTGTTCGGCATGATGTGAATCCAATGCTCTCATTTTATACACAGAGGATATGTGCCAAGATGTAAGAACTTGAAGTTCCCTTGTTGTAACAATGATGAGACTCCCCCTTCCAAGACTGTCTTTTGCATGGACGAGAGCATCCAATTGATTTGCATGATCCACATCATCTATTACGATGAGCACCCTAATAGTTCTCTGATGCCTTGCTAGAATCGCCTTACCTTTATTTACATTGTCAGAAGTGTCAGTCGCACCAAAATCTTTGAGAAGTTGATTCTGCTTATTGTGCATCATGTCTTTGGCATCTCTAATATCAAAAATAAAACTAGACTTCTCCATGGATGAAGATCTTTGATTATATAATTCTTTGGCAAGTGTGGTCTTGCCGGAGCCACCCATGCCCCAAATACCCCTGATCACCCTCGGCAGGTTGGAGTGTATTCTCAAAATCTTTTACTGCTACTTCGAGACCTACTGGATGTTTTGCAACCTCTAGTGGCACATTGCGTATTTCTTTCAGTACAATATTCACAATGTTCTTAAACAATCTCGTCTCATCACTGAACCAAAAAAATACATTGAAAAATCAAACTAAGAACACATGTTCAAGCCAAAGTTAAATTCCATAGAAATAAAAAAGAATGCTTATTTGTTAAGATAGGGAGACTGAATGTGTGGTACTTACTCATCAGTTTTTATGATTTCGCCAGTGTAAACTGAGACCTGGTAGAGTGCAGCTTTCCACTCCTGAAGCTTTTCTGGGCTATATCTACGCTTAGCATCATGCTTCTTAAAGGCAGCAACGTACTTTCCTTTCCTCTCAGCTACATATCTGAGATCAGTAGGTTCTACATAGTAGAAAACGGGAATAATTTTGGCGCCACTTTTAAGCATTAATGACAGTTCCTCCAAACACCAAGCTGATTCTGCATAGCACTTTGAAAAAATTGCTATATGGAGAGTAGCAACGCGGATTGTTCTTTCTAATGTTGTAGGCAAGAAATCGCCATATTCCAACTCCTTAGAATCTAAAAAAGCTGTCACCTTCATGTTACCAAGGATATCATAGATTCTTTTAGCTAGTTTTTTTTTGACATCTAGTCCACGATGATTAATGAATACATCGTAAGAGGGCTTTTGGATGGGAATTGAGGATGCACCAGAAGTAGATGCAGTTGGTGCCATTTCATGAAAAGCACCCAAAACCTCATTCTCTGGGATACAGCCAGTAGTACCTGAAGTAGATGCCATGGAATTGGATTCCATTGAACGCCATGAAAGAAAGACAGAAACCCAATCAAAGCAGCATGAAAACAAGCTTCGAGATGATGATGGAGAAAAAGATGGAGATGACGCCATTCCTTGGGACGTGTTTGCAGGCTCACTCTCTGTTCGACCAGTGGTGGTAGAAGTAGAAGCCATGGGCTTAGATTTAATCGAACACAGAGAAGCAACGAGAGAAAATCAACGAAGACAGCCTGGAAAGATGAACTGTTTTTAGCGAGGGCAAAAATGTGTAGGGAAGACGATCCAGGGACTGCAAATAAGAAGGGCCGGATAAGTATAGTGAGTATGAGTGATTTGTGTACTTCGTGGAAGAAACGTGGAATCCTGTGATATGTGGACCCTTTTCATACAGGAAAACATGTGGAAGACAGCGGATTCATGTGTAAAAAACGCGGAATTCTCCAGGAAAGCAAGTGAGGGAGTGGAAGAAACGCGGAATCCTAAGCGTGTGGAAGATGGCTTGGCCTTTTCGTACAAGGAAAGAATGTGGAAGAGAGTCGGTGATGGTAAAGAGAAGAAAAGGCAGAATGATGTGACAAGTGGAGCCACTTGACACCAAGAAGCATGTGGGAGATAAAAAGTCATATACTGCCATCAATAAAAAGTCATATGCTGCCATCAATAATGGAGTGCATAATGGGCTAGTGGGATCACAATAATAAAGTAGAACTGTATAAATAGTGTGAGAGTGGGAACATTAGTAAAATTGTTTAAAGAGGGGAGTGGAGAGTGGAGAGTGGGATCACTTCAATAATGTTGTATATTATAGTGGAAGATCATTATATTAGAATAATAATAAATTTAAGGGGTGTAAAGAATAGAGTGGAGAGTGTACATCATAGATGGTATAAATAATTACAATAATTTTAGATATCTATTTTAAATTTTCATTATTTATTTTTTTTCTTTTATATTTTATCGAATAATTAAAAAAAAATTATAAAATAAAATATATTTGTGTTTAAAATATAATATTATAATATAGTATTGTAAGGGTTTTATTATATTTTCATTATTTTTTTAAGATGGTTGATAATTATAAATACGAGTAAAAACAAAAATTAAATTGATTCATACTAAGTTTTCTAATTTAAAAATCTTATTTTCTATAGCAATGGTTTAAATTTGTTTCTATGAATTCGATCTACACATATGCACAAGTAATCTTTTATGTTAAAGTGACCTTATACTTTACAAGAACAATTGAGCAATTCATAGACTATTGTAACTCACTTGCCCGATCTCGAATATATGAGTGCTTGAAATACACTAACAATATTCACAAACACATTTGGGAATTCAAAATATTTTTCAAACACTCAAAGGATATCTAGTTCATGTAAAGTAATGGACCACTTTTAAAAGTTCATATCTTTGACACTCCACTAAAACCCACAAAAATATAAAGAAACATACAATGAGCAACATCCATCACACAATTGAGATAATTATGAATTAAAACTTACTTGAGTGGTAGCTACCTCCAAAAAGAAGACTAAAAGAAAGAAAAGAAGGTAAGAGATCTTGCGTATTATAGAAAGTGAAACAAGGAACTAACTATGTAGAATGAAAATCTAACTCTATGGATGACTCAATGACAGCACTCTACTTAGATGTGGAGAAATGCAAAAATTTCTACAACTAAATAGACATATGCAAAAGAGTGAGTTAACTACAAGGAAAAAGAATCCATCTAAAAAAATGAGATGCTAAAAGGTCAATTCATTTTAATTCAAACTAGATCTAACTATGTACATAGCATGGCAAAAGGAATATTTTTAGTGTTGTAATAAATCTCTATCTAGTACAAGAAGTTACAATAATTATCATGGTTGTTGTAAGATAAGAAATTGCCTCCTTTGTAACTCCATCTTCTTTTTTTGCACTTTTAGTGTAGTAAAATGCATACCCTTGAATTTTCACACTTATTTGGGCTTACCTTGCTTTATTTATGCTTCTTTATGGCTTAATTAGGTCCTATTTTGTATCCACAAGCCTAATAAACTATATTTTTATGGCAAATCTCGACAAACCTCAAAAGATAAATGATCATTTTATGTTTCTATCTATGTGTCCCTAATTTGTGGATTGGGACTAAAACACCACCTAGGGCATCTTGGTCCTCCATGGGTCTTGGGACCTTGATTTTGAAACCTCTCAATTAGGTCCCTTTTGGAGTTTGTGCCCCAAAATTTGAGCCTTAGGACTAAGATGCCCTCTAGGGTGTCTTAGTCCTCCTAGGCTTATTTTCGGGGTCCAATTTCAAATTTAGGCAAGATTTAGCCTCTTTTAATTAATTATTTAATATGTCATCTTGGTGTGATCAAATTTTGGGATATTAAGCACGAATAAGTATAAATACAAGGTTCCCTCACATTTTCATCTAGGCAAATTGTGAGAGCATCTATTCTAGCAAAATTGAGTCCATAAGAGCATTCAAGAGCAATTCATAAAGCATTTGGAGCTATCATCTAGATTCAAGCATCATGTCAAGGGTTTAGTGTATCCATTCATATTGTTGAGCCAAGATTGTGGATGTAGCATTGAAGATCTATTTACAACCATTGTTCACATCATAATCCAAGGATCCAAGATCTTCATTTTTCATGGCCACTACATGGTAGATTGCATATTTGCTTCACAAGACATCATCCAAGGTGATATCATTTACATATATTTCATGTTTCATGCTTCATTTCATTCATTTCATCATTTGGTTTAATTACCTACATGGGGTTTGACCAAGGCAAACCCCCATTCACTAACAATCAACAAGTTTTTCCCACCTTGTCTATTTCTGTTTGCGGATCTAGGTTGAAGACTTGAAGATCACTTGGAGTGCAAATTTACATAAAAATTGCAAATTTGCATTACCAAAGTTGTCATCTTCACGGAAACTCACCTACAGGACATATCTGAAAGTTTCAGGACCTCAGATCTGGAGAGAAGCAAGTGCAGACCTTGGAGCCCAAGACCAAATTCAAAGTCTTCAGAAATTCAAAACAGGACTAATATGCCACCTTGGGTCTCTTAGTCCTCCATAAGGTATTTTTCAGAGATTCTTCGAGATTATGTTCTGACATCCGAAGATTCTGTATTTGCCCCAAAAAATAGCAATGGGACTAATGCACCACCTTGGGTGTCTTTGTTCTCCAAGGCACTTTTTGGCAGCTTCTTTGCATTTCCAAAATCATCCCTACATCTCCAGACTTCCCAGGTACACATACCCTAACTTGGTGTTGCTTATTTTCATCATTTGCATCTCTCATTTAGCTCATTTTAAGTCGTTTTGCATATCACATTGTGGTTTCCAACATTTGCCTTTTCCAAGCATGTGCTTGGTGGTGAACCCCTTAAAGCTAAAAAGAACCCCTTCCTAGGTCCTCCTAATTGTGAATTGACTCACCTTGTGAGGTTGTTAGTCAATCCAATTAGGACTCCTAGGACCATCTTGAATGACCTTAGGAGAAAGTGGTGTTTTATGGCCTAGGTTATAAAGCACCCATTTTCCCATTGTTCAACACTTATTCTAGTGCTCATACCCTTTGTATATTTAGGATCATTTTCACTGATTTTGACATTCTCATTTATCATAAAAGAATGAAATAAGAGCACTAAACTTAGGAAAGCATGCCCAAACTCCCTACGAAAGTTTCAAGATCAAATCTATCACAACAACTCTAGCACCCTTGGGAAATCTAGCCCTCAATATGTAGCAACCATTAGTGTTAGGACACCCATTAAAATTTGTGAAAGGATACTTCTCCCCCTCTTTTTCATCCTAATTAGATAAATTTTCTAACAGTTATTTTCCCAAAAAATAGTTGTAATTCGCATAAATATTAATATTATTTCCTTTCAAATACATTATATACCTTATCAATGCAAGAATAGAAAACATGGTATCTCTATCTTCTCTCTGTACACAAGAATTTATTAAAAAATGGTTGAAAAGTGGAGAGTTAAACATTAGAGATCTAAATTAGAAAATATTAGGAGAATTATCATAATCAAGCCCTAGAAAAGGTAAAGATATTAACTAGAGAATAGGATAGGGAAATCAACCCTAATAAAATCTAAAAATAATATAAAATAATTTAAAAATACCTTAAATATAAAACCCCAATAAAGAAGTAATAAATCCTTAGGGTGTCGGATAATGTTAGGTAGAGAAAAATGAAAGGGTTTTACCATTACCTTGATTATCTTATCTATGCTAGAATCAAATAAATGCAATAATCAAAACCATAATCAATAAAGATGGTAGAATTCAAGTTGATCATTGTCTAAATATAATTAAATACAAATAATTAAATTAAATTAAAAACTACAAGTAGTGATATTTTTATGGTAATGGTTGTCATAGATTTCATAAAATAATTCACTAGTGTTATGTATTTTGTTAATTATGTGGACAAGAATGTCTAGTTTAAAATACACCATATGTCATTCTCGTTTAGATCCACATCTATGAAACTAATCTACATGCATTCATAAGCGATTCTCTACATATTTAAGTGAATAGATAAATTATAAGAATGATCCAACACTTCTTAGACTAATAGATCATCTGACACTTTTTAGACTATTCTACCACTTCTTAGATTATTGGAACTTGTGTGTCGTGATCTTTGATATGTGAGTGCTAGTAAGGAATAGTGATGCTAAAAACACCTTTAGGAATTTTCTAAATCACAAGGGTTAAATTATCCTTAGTCAAACCCTAGATAGACTATATTTATGATTTTGAGTAAGTATTTAAAGATAAAAAATAAACGTACAATAAATAGGACAATGTGTTATGATAAATTCTTTGATACAATTTTTGAGTAAAGATTTGAAAATAACAAGTAAGTTTGGAGTAAACCTAGGATGATGTGTTGTGATAAATTATTTTGTGATTCTCTTATAAAATTTACATCAATAAAACCCTTACATGACCATTTCAATCACCCCTAGATGAGATTAACTATTTCCAAAAATAGTAAGTCTTTAATTATGTAACGCCCCGCCACGCAACCCTAGAGGAAGTTGCATTTAACTACTTAAACGGAATAATTTTTTTTTTTTTTAAGTATAATTAATAAGTAAGTACGTTAACTAATGCCAACAACCTCTAAGGTTACGAGACAGAGGTTAAATAGAACCTAAACAAAAAACATGATTTAAACCATGTTGATTAATTACCAAATAAATTAAGCACATACATTCCAATAAGACGAATTACATCAAAGCATAAAGATAACTGTCCATTTCAATAAACCATTCATTTAACAATAAGGTTACAATACTCATTCCCTGAATGAGGTAGGTCTAATAACATAATGAGATTACAATTACAACATCCACCTCGATAACCACTGAGGGGTAAAAAATACAAGATCAACTGAAAAGAATAAAGCAATAACTGAAACCAACGAGCTCTCCAACTGGAAATCTCGTCCACATGAACATGAGAGAACCCAACGAATTTAGGTGCACGCCACCCAACCAAGTGGAACCCAAAGGCCCATCCCCCGTGCTAGGAGATAGTAACCAGGAATCCTAGTCAAGACAATCTACCTCTAGACACGGGCTAACATAAACTGAACCAAACTAAAACAACCAATCACACATACCACACAAGTACAATGCAAGTACATCATGAGTACAACATTGGTACAAAACAAGTACAACATAAGTACAACTCAGGTACGACTCTAACAAGGTCACAATGCTTCCAGATATAACGCAAGATAAGGATGTTACGAGAACCATACACAATATAACAAGTACCAACTGTTGTCCTAGATAGAGTGTCATCACATAGCTCGTCATGGGTTATCCTTGGGAATCTTCATAGGCTCTGGCCCCCACAAGAAAAGGTTATCCTGGTGACCTTTACCGAATCCCGACCCCCACACTCACTCATGCGGAGCCAAATACCTTTTGTACAGACAAGATAGATGACCTTGCCATTACAAGCCTTCCCATCTCATCCCAAGTATAAACGAGCACTTAGGTCCATGAGTGAGGCATTAATATCTTGATTAGTGATAAGTTAGTCCTAAACTTCTAAGTATTGTTTTAGTTATCACTTGAGTAAATAACTTACAACGAGTTATCCTGGCACCACTTCGTGTGCTAGCCCTCGTTACAAGCCACTCTTCTACGACGACACACACACACCATCCAAACAAAAATCTATGGAACCAAGGTGCAACAAACAAGATAGCACGACCTCTCCTTTCTCAGGAGGCGACAAAGATGAACCCATCTCCAAACACTGGAGGTAACAACAATAACAAGACCGCTCCCGACCGCCCCTGACAAGGGAGCACACATCACAAACGAAAACCCTCACCAACGACAGACCATCTGGAAGACTTACAAATTTACCACACATTTAACCGACTTCCCAAGTCGACAATCATAAGAGACAAGCAATTTAATCAGAATTAACTCTACTTCGAATTTCCTAAATCCACGTCTTTTAGTAAAGCTCGATAGATTGTTTCCATACTAACACTGATTTAATAATGTCTCTTTCAGACATAAGCATAATTTAAATCAAAATTACATCCTTTAAATGTTTCCAATATTTATAAATTAAACACTTATTTCAATTATTCAGAAAATGATATTTAAAAACAAATAAACGTTTCCTCTACTTGGCGTATTCATTTCCAAGATAATTTAACATAACTTGATATAAAACAAATCATTTAACATCAAATATAATATTTCATCCGATATATTATTCTAAATTACGATCAATACTTTGATTGAGGGTGTAACGTTTCCATTTTCACAATCACATTTAAATCATGCAATCAATTTAAATCAATATTTAATTCCCTCGATTGAACTTAAAGCATGCCTTTGAATATATACATCATTTTATTAAACAAATACACAAAACATATGTGTTATTACTTAATATTATATTAATATAATAGAAAATACTTACGTATTTTAATATTAAGTTAATATATTATAAAATAACAAATATATATATATATATATATATATATCTATACATAGTACATAATATTATATTAATATAATATAAAATACATACGTATCTTAATATTAAATTAATATAATATTAAATAATGAAAATATAATTATTTCTTTTTTTTGAAAGGGCCCCACTAAACCCTCGGGCTGCGCGCTTTTGACCTAAGGCTGGCTGCGGGTTTTCTTATGGCCATGGTTTCCATACAGCAGGGGCGGCACGTTTTGGTGGGGCGGCGGCGGCGTTTTAGAGGGCACCGTCGAAGGGCGCCGAGCGAAGGTGGAGGAGGCGGCGATGGAAGCTGGCGCTAGCTGCGCTGACCTTGGTTGTGGTCGGCGGTTGCGCTGTGCACAGCCGTCCACCACCCATGGCGGTGGCGGTGCCAGTAGTCGCGCGGGGGTAGGGTTGTGGGGGTTGCGCTGGGTGCGGCTCCCCCAAAGCCCTCCCAAACATTTTTTAAAAAAAACTAAATTTTTAAATTAAAAATTTTATACAGCAAGGCCTGCAGATTTTAATTCCGATTTGTCCAGGTTAAAAGAAATTTATTCCTCCAAATTAAAAAAAAAGCATAATATATATAAAATATATATATATAAGCATATATGAGAGTAAATATATGTATTAGTGTGTGTATATATATATATACACCAAAAAGAACTAGCCAAAAATAATAGAGAAACCAATTTGAAAACCATTTTGATCAAGAACACCTTTTTTTTTATCTTTTTTTTTTTTGAATAAATCCATTTCCAAACAGGGATTTTCCTTCAAATTTAAACTCAGATCCAGTATGGGTTTGTTTTACAATTCTAACAGAGAATCTAAATGTTTTTCCACATGATTTTAAATCACAAAGCATATGCAAATTTAATTTGAAACAACTAAATTTTTAAACAAAGAAACAACATGAACCTGGTAAATGAATTTGCGAAGATCTAGACGATGCTCAACTTCTTCCTTTGATTCCCTCTTCAGTCCAACAAATTTCACCACTCCAATCCAAAACCCACAAACTTGAAACAAGCTTCCTCTCTCAAATTCAAACTTTTCTCAAAAACTCCAAGATCCCAATTGTGAAGCCAAAAATTCCAAACATAAGGATTCAACCCTAAAAACCTTCAACTACCCTCATAACTTCTTCAAAACAAAAAATAAGAAAAATATCTAATTTCTTTAATTTTTTAATTCCAAACTTTCAAATTTGACTTTTAATTCATTTTTTTCTAATTTTGAATTCCAAATTTCTCAAATTGACTTTCATGCATTTTCTTTAATTTCATATTCAACAAAATAACAATAACTTTAACATAAATTAAATTCTTTCAACATCAAAATTTAATTAATTAATAAATATATTTAATCAACGATTAAATTATTTATTAATTAAATTAAATTAATAATAAATAAATTATATTTCAACATAATTCCATATTACATTATTCAACAACTTAAATACATTAAGCTATTCAAATCACCCAGTTTAACTCACAATTAAATAACGAAGAGAGGGAACAGAAATCAAAGCAACACAACCTGACAAACAACTGATGACATACAAGGACTAGGGTGACGACTTGACACGGAAACCTGGTTACTATCTCCCAATCGAATACCATTGGGTATTGAACACGCTCTCACCTATGAAATCAGGTGGAGTCGATGTCCTGTACCTGTCAACTTGCAAATCAAGTAACAACAACATATAGTATAAACAACATAAAATACACACCATGAAGAGGAAACCACAGGATCGCAGGGCACTTACAAGCGAGTGATGCAATACCGTCCTCTTCACCAATTCATTGCAAAAACTGACAATTTAACATGCTAGTATAATCCAAAGCATAAACATCTTTAATTCGAATATCCACTATGCTAATCCAAAACATGGAATAAAGATAACATCATATTAACATACCATCACATCAAAACATAACATTAACGTCGCTTTATAGATAGCGATCAAATACAGTCGAGTACCATAGTCAAGGTACTAACAGAAAATTACAACATAAAAAGGTATCTGAATATCCAGAAATACATCAAAGCAACATAACAACACAAGGACATACTGTCCAACTAGAAGGCAAAACGGAGGGGTATTACAAATTACACTATTCTTGTGAATATTTTACTACACTTATATTTTAGTTGGCTCAAAATAGGTAAAGAAAGGGGAGAGAAAACTTTGAATTTGATTTTTTATTTTAAAAACTTGAGGGTCAAATACATATAAGCATAGACTTAATCTAAGCTAGTCCACATTCATATATCTACCCTAGAAGAGAAAAAAAATTATAAAATGTAAGATTGCATAATGATGATAATCAATAATGGCTAAATTATAATTTATCAACTTCTTTGGAAACTAGACAAACTTATATAATATTTGATAGCTTCTAAAATATATTATTATTAATCCAAATTTTAAAAAAGAAACATAAATATAAAATTTCATTCGATAAAATAATAAACAAATTGTATATTATTTTAATTATAGTGTTTTCTAATATTAAATAAAATTATCAAATAAAAAATAATAGTATTACACAATTATCTTCTTTCAAATTATTTTTAAAATTATTTATTCATTTTATTCTGTCATATTATGAAAGCATTTATTAATTAATATAAAATATATTTGAAATAAAAGTCAAAATAAAAAAATTAGGGTGTACTCTCTTTTTTGCATTATCAAGATTCAAACTCTTTTCATAATAAAAGAAAAAAATAATTAAAATTTATCAAAGGGAAAAAATAATGTCGTGGCTTTTCGATAAATATTAGATGTTTATTTTTAATGCTTCACTCTAAAGTATGCCCATTACTTTCAATTCACTTTATAAGATAGTTATAAGGAGGAAAAGAAATGGTTGGATGAAATTAATGTCACACCAAATATACAATATATGTACTAGATTGTGTAGTTAGACTCAAGTTATAAATGAAAATTGTAGTTATCATTTATATTGGATGAATAAGTGTTAGCATTATCATCTATAAAGAAATAATAGTAAATATTCACAAAAGAGGTGGGTGGATATAAAATCATGACCTAATATACCAAACAAGGCTACAACTAAGATAAAAAAACATAATATAAATAATCATTAAGCAACAATCTAGTAGTAATTGAAGAGGAAGGAAAATGGTCCTAGTCACCTAGCTTACCTGATACATTAGCAGGGTTTGGAGTGTTTATGGGAGGATCCCACCCCTCATCATCTTTTTGTTTATCTTTATCATCAATGGTGAAAGAAATAACCAACGTCAATTGAGGAATTTTTTTTTAATAAACCTAACTAGAGGTACCACTAGAAGGCCACCTAGGAGCTCCACTAGAGGACCACCTAGAAATGTTGCTAGAAGGCCACCCAAGAGTAACACCCTGAGGGGTGGAGAGGTCGAGTGCCACCTAATAGGACGTGACGCACTCTTGTGACTATCATCCCATCAGATAGTCGAGGGAGAAGCATGTTATTTAAAACAACTTGATTTTCCTAAGTAGAGAGACTCCTACCTCTCTTGTGCCCATAAGGAGGCAAATGGCTCCAAGAGGAGGAAGGGAATGAAGGAAATTTTTCCCCTTCGCAAGGGGCATTTCCCTAGTGTTCAAGAAATTATTGAAGGTTATCCACCTTTAGGGAAACCTTATTGGCTTGCACCTAGATTTGTAGTAACACAGCAAAACAAATGATTGCTTTAGCATAAGTAAAACATTTTGGTCAACAATGTAATGAGTGAAAATTGTAGAATTTCTCTTTCTAGAAGAGGTGATTGAAGGAATCCAATTGCATATAGATTGAATAATGAGTATCTCCAATGCCTATATGAACTAATCATGACCCTAATAGTAAGCTTTCTAAAATAATACACCAAGAAAAGTGATCCAATTTAGGATCCAAAATTATAGACCAAATGGTAAGAAAATTGTGTTGCCAAACTAAGATCGATGACTACAAATTCCATGTCTAGTTTAGATTAGGGGCCATGGATAAAAGTGGAGAAAGATAGTGGTATATAAACCAAGGTTTATAATTATGGAAGGTGGTGTTTGTACCTCACTTCCAATCTTTTCACCAAGGTTTGTAAGATTGAACGCCAAATTTCAAAAATATTATGGTCTTGATTAGTAAGGTGAAACTTAGGATTTATTATAAGCATTAGATACCTTTATTATAAGTTTTAGAGAATAAATATTGTAAGCATTGGATACCTTTATTATGAAACTACAAGGCCCTAACCCATGGAATTTGAGCCAAGGAGTGACCTTGACATTGCAAAAGAGGGGACCACCAAATCTTTTGTTGGTTAAGAGAAATACCATCAAAAAATTGAAAGTCATTCTAGAGAAGCCAAGGTTTAATGGATTCGCAAGATGACCATATATTTTTAGTGATGAAATTCCCTTAATTTGAACTACATCCTTCATGGTGATAATGGTTTTAAAACCAATCCCCTTCTAGGTAGGCTAAGTAACTAGATAGCTAGAGGAAATGCAATCTAGAAGAAGAAATTTACAGCCTTCATTTCTAATGAGGGAATGAATGATCAATTTGACACAAAGAACCAACCTTTCCTATTGGGTGGATAAGAGTCCCAACCTTTTAGACTCACAAGGGGGACAAAAAAATCCTAGAAAACCCAATGAAAACCCTTGTGGTTGTTGGAAGAATCCAAAATAAAGTAAAAAATAAGCTTCTCTAATTTTAAGTAGGAGGATTTTGAAGGGGCCCAATGAGAGGAATAATTGACATGTGTGGCTACAAGTATTTTTTAGAAAACTTGAAGTTTCCCTATGAAAGAAAGGGGCTTCATGAGTAAGAAAGCTTATTTTAAATTTTGGAAAGGACCACATGTGATAAGGCCACCTGATAATCATAGAAAGAAAAGGGAATGCCTAGAGATATGAAGATTTCACCATTACCAATCCACTTCTAGCTAGAATCTTGAAGCCAGGTAGGCATAGGAAAGATTGATTAATGGTAACACTAAGTCTTTTGTCATTGAATGGATAATCCATAGGCCTAATAGAAGATGTCCAAACATTGAATGGAATTCTTGATTATTTTCTCATTTTCAATGAGAGTGACAAAGGAGTCGTCAACAAAATAACCATTGACAAGTTGGGTTGGTGAATCAAGAAAGGAAATTCCACAAACTAACTCATGAGAGATAAAATGAGCCAAAATGTATCCAATACCTTCATAAATGAGCATATAGCGAGAGGGAATTAGAGGGAATCCTTCGTGAATGGTGTTAAAAACACATTGGATACTAAGAGGGGGGGTTGAATCAATATTATAAAAAACTTAAACCCCTCTGGAACCGGAACTCTTTAGCACAATGCATTCTTCTCAACCCAATAAAAATCCTTAAACATATTACTAGCAAAGAATTATATAGCAGTTTAAACCTTTAGCAAGTTCAACAATCTTCAACAATGAAATATTTAGGAATTCTATCCTTAACTAGATTAGAAGAAATGAAAATGAAACAAGAAATACATATCCACAAGGTGAAACCAAATTTACATGGAAAACCCAATGAGGGAAAAACCATGATGAGATTTAAACTCACAATATGAAGGCTCACTACCAAAAAGGACTTGCAAACTAAGGCTCACTACCAAAAAGGACTTGCAAACTAAGGCACACTACCTTAGAGCAAGATACAAAAGGACTTGCAAACTAAGGCACACTACCTTAGAGAAAGATACAAAAGGAATTGAAAAACTAAAGCTAGCATAAATTTAGGGGAAATATATAAGTTCTTGATGAGATTCACTATCTCATAGCAAGATACAAAATGATTTAGAGAATTTACAATATTTTTCAACACAACACTCTGTTGATTAAGGAATTCAAGCACATTTGATCTTTCTTTCACACACTTTTACACTTTTCCAATTAGATATTCAATGTATTACACATTCACACTTCTTTTCACTTGTTCAAACTTCCATACATCATGCATTTGAAATGTTCTTGCAATTATATCCACCGCAAGACCTTAAAACATCAATTAGATTAGCCAGAAGAGAATACAAACAATAAATTCAATAGGTCAGCCACAAAAACATAATGTGATCCTATCCAGAAGATTGAGAGGACCAAAAACAATCTTATTACATCTTCCAATGTGATGCAGAGAAATTCACACGCTGATGGACATCAACCTAAGTCAGCAATAGGGAAACATGTAGATGAAACGTGAAGCACATAACCAGTCGACCCAAAAACATACTTCCAATTTAACTAACACAATGCACGGTCCCTAAAAAGATAGGTAAGGACCTAAATCCATCATAACAAATTTTCAAATACTGGTGCAAACCATCAAGAACATGATGCAAGAAAAGGAACAAGCCCTGTTGACCATATTATAGTGTCAAAAAATGTAGTCAGTGACATTTTCACACTTGTTTGGGCCCTCCTTGTGAAATTGGGCTTAAGAATACCTTGAATTAGTTTTCTAATGTGTTTAACATGCTCGCATTAGGTCTTGGGCCCTTGTGAACTACTGAACTTAAATTGTACCTTGTTAAGGTGTTGTAAAGTGTTGTAACACACTTTCACACTTTTCTAAGGTTTAATTAATTAACTAAACCTAAAAGACCTCTTTTTAACTAAAATGTACCTTAATAATGCCTTATTTAAAGTGTTGTAACACACTTTCACACTCTTCTATGGTTATCATTAATAATTGGGCTTTCTTATGCTTTAATTGACCTTATTTTGCATCCACAGGCCCCATTTAATGCATCTTTTTGAGGATAATCCCAAAAAAAATCAACATCCAATCATAATTCAAGTATTTTCAAGTTGTGTAGCCCAGATTTAGTGATTTGGGAATCATTCACCACCTTGGGCTAATGAGTCCCACTTAGGTTTTTGGGTCTTGGTCCTGGTTTTACACCTTTCTAAGTATTTTTGAATGTGGTCCCATAAATTATGCCTAATGGTCCTCATTTGCCACCTTGGGTGAATGAGTCCCGTGTGGGCCAAAATTAAAATTCATTCAAATTCTCGGCGAGATTTCATCCTCCTAGATCTAATGTCGGCTTGTAGTGTTGTAATTTCAGGAATTTTTGCATAATTATGTATAAATACAAGGTTCTTTCACTCATTTTCACCTAAGCATTCATGAGATCACCTAGAAAATTGAATGAGCATCCTTATAGAAAAATTGAGTTCACAAGAGCATTCAAGTGTTTACAAGAGCATTCAAGGGAAAATTATCAAGAATTTTAGAGCATTCTTCAAGTATCAAGCATCATGTCAAAGTCTTCATGCATCATGTTGGTTTTCGAGCTAACAATTGTGATGTAGGGTTTCATGATTCAAGCTAGCATTTCATTCAAGATCTATCCTATTCAAGCAAGATTCAAGATCTACATTCGTTGGAGCTACTTCATACATTTTTACAACACTTTATTATTAGAGTTTTGTGAGTTACAACATCACATCCTATTCATTCATCATTCTCTATTCTTATTTGATTTCATTTCAAGGTTTGATTACCAAAACGGGGTTTCACCAAGGTAAACCCCTATCCACTAACAAAACAACATTTTTCCCTTTCTTTAGTGTGTGTTTTATAGATATAGGTTGAAGACCTTCTAAGGAGAAAGTTGCCAAAGTGTTCAAAGTTGTCACCTTGCATTGGAGATACTTGGAAGACATCTACAGGTTGTAAATCAAGGTTTCAAATCCAAAAATAAAATGGGAAGCACATAGAAGACCTTGAAGAGAAGATTAAAACTTTGAAGTTCGAGAAAACCCTAACTAGACTGATTCACCAATTATGGCAAATGAGTCCCATTTTAGGTCAAAATTCATATTTTTACAGGTTCAGATACCCATTCACCAGATTCTTGTTTTTGCATAGAAACCTAGATCTAGGACTGATTTTCCCAGCCTGGCATATGAGTCCCAATCAACATTAAATTCACTATTTTCAACATTTTAGGTCTTCATCCAATCATCATCATATTTCCAAGTGCACACATTTCATCTTACAACTTTTGATTTTTTTACATGTATTTTTAGGCCATTTAGTGAAAGATTGCATCATACTAGGTTTAAGCATTTTGATTTACATTGCATTTGTCTTTCCAAGCCCTAGCTTGGTGATGAACCCCTCATTAGTCATTAAACAACCCCTAGGATATCCCTATTGTTAGATCTCTTTCTCATATCTTCATCAAATTGAGATCTCTAAGGTTATCCTTGAATGAGAGTGTTGGAGTTTTGGTACTCTAGGTCCTAAACCCTAGTAGACAAGCCCAAAATTCTTCCTTTCATTTTGGTGAACCTACATTCAGAGCATCATAATTCTGATTTGGAGTGCATCATCATTCTAGATCTTTCTTGCATTAACATTGCATTAGGGTTTGTACTAGTTAATTGGCATTCTAGGGTTTCTAATTTTTCATTAGTGAAAGTGCATATAGCTTGCATTTTTGGTATCTCAAATCATTAAAAATCATAAAAAATCTACACTTGCACTTAGGTTATAGTTCATACAACATAAAAAGCATAAAAATAAATTGAAATTTTTTGAAATTTTTGAAAACAATCCTCACTTAGACTCATATGCCCCTCTAGGAAAATCAGTCCCAATACAGATTATGCACTACATTTTCCTAAATTTGAAGCATTTTTTATGAGATTTTGTTTGTTGTTTATAGCTTTTTGTTTCAATTTACAAAATTTATGTTATAATCATTTCATTGTTCTTAGCTTATATTGCATCTGCATTCATTTTGCATTTAGAAGCCCTTGCATGAGTATTTGGTGTCCTATTGCTAATACTGTAGTGAGACAAAGTTTGAGACTCATGTCATCCCGTGATAGCACAATCGTTGTGGATCTTGCTTTGTCTAGATCTTTCACTCCTAGTGTTGACAATAGTTCACTGGGTATGGACCATACCCTTAATACATCATTGCCTTGAAGTAGTGTGACACATATTGATACAATGGTTACTAGTGTCCCACAAGAAAATACAGTACAAATACATGAAAACCTAACAATCCTACAACATTGAGTGAGAAATGATAAAATTTCAACCACTTCTATTCCTCTTATAGATACATTTCATCACATGATTGAAAATGAAGATGGAATAGAGTTTTCACATAAACTAATGGACATCTTTGGAAAAGGCCTTGCCCCAAACACTAGTTGTTCTTTACCCTTGAACAATGTTACAAGACAAGGAGGAACTCAAATTCATCCTCCCACAATAATTTCCTCCATTCCTACCTATACCAACCCTCAAGTCACAACAACAATGCAACCAACTAGTAATGTGATCTCTTCCGTAGGTATTTCCGCTAGCATCCCTAGTACCTTTGTGGCATCACACGTCATATCCCCTACCACCCTACTACCTATAAGTATTCCTTTCAATTTTCCTTTAAATACATACACATCTCCACCTTATTCACCTGCATCTCATAATACAAACAATGACCCTCTCATAATCCAACTTTTACAAACCATCTTAGCCCTTCAAAAATAAGTATCCACCATAAACCAAAATCAAAATGGCCCACCTACATATTATGTCAAAAAAAATCCATTATCCTTGGAGATATTGTGAACACAGATGCCACAAGGTGTAGAGGTGCCTAGATTCCAAAAATATGGAGGAAAGGGAGATCCTTCTAACCATGTTAATGCTTATACCACCTTATGCAGTGACTTTGTCCTTGATGATAAACTCTTGGCTAAGATTTTCCCTAGGTCCTTGAAGGATACTACCTTAGAATGGTTTCCTTCTTTACCAAACAACTCAATTCGTTCATTCAATGAACTTGTTGAGGTATTTGTCAACCATTTCCAAGTGCATATGACTCCTAAAATGTCCTTGGCCAATTTGATCAGATACAAGCAAAATAAGAAGAAAAGATTACTAACTTGATCTTGTGCTATCAATCACTTTATTCCCAAATCGATGTCAAGGTTCTTGACCCTCAACTTCAAAAGATGTTCATAGAGAATTTGAAAAGCAAGATAAAATTATGATGTGGCAGTGTGTTTACTGGAGACGGCTTCACCTCCTCTCCCTGTGGCTGTGGTTGTGGTTGTGTGCATGCTACCGCCTTTTCTTCCACTCATGGTTTTTGTGGTTGTGAGTGTGGGGCTGGATTGTGGCATGCTTTCTCTTGTAGCGCCCTTTTTGACTCGAGCCTTATTCTATCGGTGCTCCTTTTTGGGGGATTTCTCTTTGCTGAGACCCTGCACTATCAAGGTTTGATCTCCTAGTACTCGTGGGTCATCTTGGTGTTGCAGTTCTTGGTGGGAGTGGAGGCTTCTCTCCTTGTTGCATTCCTTATAGTGGGTGAAGGTGTGCATTGGTTTTTTTTTAGGAGGTTCAGTGGCTGAATGGGCCTTTTTTTGCTCCTATTCAGTGTAGTATGAGGGCTTGGGTGCTCCTCGTGCTGGCCTGTTCTCCCTCTTTCTTCTTCTCAATCCTCCTTTGCTTCTTCCCGTTGTTCATTTGGTGGCTCTCTTTTAGGGGTTCTTTCTCTAAGCGTGTTTTGGGTGCTTCTTGTTCCCCTCCTGTGGAGTGGTGGTGTCTTCCTCTGGTTGGTTATGTTGATTTTTGGCCCATTTATGGCTTTGACCGACATGTTGGGGTAGCTTGGTGGTTTTTCTATGTGGCCTTCTCCTTGTTTCTATCCTATTTGGGGCCCCCTATTCCTCTTGGGGCTTGTTTTCTCCTACTCACTCTGGGGTTGGGTCTCTTTTCTTGGTGGTCTTTTGGTATGCACTTTTTTTGCAGTTATTTTCTCTATGGTCATGTTCTCTCTAGTGGCATGTCATGTGGTATTCCTTGTTGAGGTCTTTGTTGTTCCTTTTAACCCCAAGTGGTTGGTGATGTTTTCTCTCCTTGTGGGGTTTGGTTCCTTTGTTCTGATGTTTTGTTTCTGCTTGTTGAAACCTTCTAGTTTATCTTTGCTCTAGGCTTTGGGACTTGTCACTGTTGAGGGGGGTTGTTTCTAGGTTGCTAATTGAGCTATTCCAAATTCCTTTTTTCTCAGCTTGAGCGGATGCTTTCTTTTCACTATTGGTTGGGTTGTTTTATTATTCCATACACCTATATCATGTGGTTCCTAAGGATGTAATGTCATTCTTTCCTACTGTCACTGTCTTTTTCCATGTTTTATAGGTTGTGTCTTCTTTTGAGGTGGAGACAACTCCTATTAAGGAGGAGGCCACTCCTACAGAGCTACAGTTGGTAGTTGTAGAGGTGGAAAAATGATCTTTCCTCTCTTATGAGCTCTTATTGAGGTGGAGTGTAGTGGCCTTAGTGGGAAGATTTCTCATTTTATCCTCTCCTATAGAGGAGAGCTTTGTCCTATTGAGGTGTAGATTGAGATGGCGGATCAGGTGGGTTGATGCTACAAGGTGGTTCAAGCTTCTCAGAGCTTTGTTAGGTTCTCAAACTCTATTTTCCCTAGTTTCTCTCTTATTGAGGTAAGGAGTCTAGGTGAAATGATTATTCTTGAAGGGTGCTTTAGCAACCCTTATTATTTTAGCTCAATGTTGAGCAGTTGGTTTTCTATGGAACATTTGCTGAAGGTTGTGGTTAGTGCCTGGCTGAATTGGACAATTTTCTTTTTTAAATGATTGGGTTGTAGGCCCTTGTGATTTCCTAGTTGTAAAAGGGTTTTCGACCCCTTCAAATTTGATTATATGTAGTTTATTTTATCATGTGTGTCTTGTGGTAGACTGTCGATGTTGGGTTTCTGATTGTCTGTGTCCTATCTTTCTGCAGCTTTCATTATGTTGGTTGGGTTTTATAATCCCCTCAAAACAAGTATGTAAGGGGTTTTTGGTCCTTGCAAAACCTATTGATCGCTAATAAAAAAACTCAACCTTGTAAGGGTAGAACTAAAAATCCTCTTGAGATTGCTTTCTCCTCACAAGATATACTTAAACATGCACTTGATGGTCCTCTTTACATAGCCAGTCGCATCTATGGTAAGCCCACTAATGGGATATTAATAGATCTTGTCTATGGAGAGAATTTGATCATAGAGGAATTCTTACTTCTACACGAGTTCTATCAAGATATATATGATAAACCAAAAGCATGGATCAAGACGTATAATGGTTTCCCTTGCCTTATGATGGGATCAATCACCTTATCTTTACAAATAGGACCAAAAAAATTAGATGTCTCATTTTGGATCATCCTGCAATTAGACAAATTTTGTGTGAAGCTAGGCTATCCATGGCTTCTCTCCATGAATCCAGTCCCTTCGATTGTGCATAAATGCCTAAAGTTTCCACTTGACAGTGAAATTTTTATTTTCCATCATAATGGCTTTAACCCTTTTTCTTCCTATGGAAACTTTTCCTTAAATTTATTTTGGCCCGAGCCTATAGAACCTATTAAACAACGAGAAGAGTTCTTTTTGAAGTCTTACCAAAAGTTCAAAGCAAAGAAAATAGCAGAATTATCCCTCGGAAACATGCCTCAACCTACAAATGAGCCTACTATTCTTGATGAAACAATTATTGAACCTAAAGAAATTCCAAATAACCAAGACCAACCTAAGACAAAACCTTCACCTTCTTCCTACAAGCGACCAAGAGATAACAAATAAATCTCATCACAACTCCTAAAGTAAAACAGGTTTACAAAGTTAAAGAGAAAGTGTTCGAACAACCTCCTATGGTTCATTTTGTCCCTCCCCTTAGGGAAGAAAAGAAACATATGGTTGATCAACCCACTCTTGCACAAAAGCAACTTGAAAATAGAATAAAAATAAACAGAGGTGCTAAAGAGTGTAGACATAAATGGCGTGCCCTTGCTCACAGGTTAACTGAAAAAATAAACAAAGAAAATCAAGATCCAAACTTGACTGAAGCAATGAATGATGAGTCTACCCCCTCCTTGAAAAATAAATATCCAATAATGCAATCAAAATAGGATTTGAACACTTCTTTAGACATAATCATTAGACCTCCTATTGTGATTAACTTAGATGATGTTGACAAGGTTGCTAATATCAATGAGGATGTGCATAATGAACTAAATACATTGTTCTCATCTTCCATGAGCTTAAATGAAAATTCTCCTAGGAAGAGTGTTGAACTTTGTAATGGTCCTAGTTCGGCACTTGATATTGTCCCCTTAGCTAGTTGTCTACCCTCTATATACAATGGACATGATTGGGATGCGAATGACTTGCTTTAGGTTGACTCGCATGTGCCTTACTAGTCTTATACATTATTTAATTTTCATTTTTCTTTGTATAATTACATGTGCGTACTATGATCCCCTATGACGTTTTGTTTCAGGTCTCTCTCTCTTTGTGACATTCCTCTATTTGTACCTACATTCTTCTCTATGTTGTAAACCTTTAAAAATATTTTTCCTTTATCTTTTCATTTTCCTTGTGTTTTCCTTTTGGGGACATGATGCAAGGCATCGAGACATTCATGTCTCTTCCATGTTGACCCAAAATCTTTTCATTTGTTATGTGTTTTCCTTTTGGGGATGATGCAAGGTGTCGAGACATTCATGTCTCTTCCATGTTGACCCAGAATCTTTTCCTTTATATTTTCATTTGTCCTATTTTTTCCTTTTGGGGATGATGCAAGCTTTCGAGACATTCATGTTTCTTCCATGTTGACCCAAAATATTTTCCTTTATATTTTCATTTGTCTTGTGCTTTCCTTTCGAGGATGATGCAAGGTGTCAAGACTTTCATGTCTCTTCCATGTTGACCCAAAATATTTTTTTTCATCTTTTCATTTGTCTTGTTTTTTCCTTTTGGGGATGATGCAAGGTGTCGAGAAATTCACGTCTCTTCCATGTTGACCTAAAAGGTTTTTCTTTATTTTCACTCTCCTTGTGTCATTCTTCTCATTCTATGAGTATTCAGGGAACGATGATAGTTTTGAGCTCTCTAAAAACATTGTAGAAAGAACATATTGACCCCAAATACATAGATCCCTTATGTGTTTAGATTTTCATTTTTGGGGCAACCCCTTTCTTTCATTTGCAGACGTAGCTTCACTTGGAAACATATGACTTGGCATAGGGATTTCCAAGTTAGCTCTCATGTCTTCTTTATTGTTAGCATTTATTATTTTCTACTAAAAAGTAATTTATCACAATGTGGTGTTTGGCAATTTCTTTAAAGTGGGGGAATAGATTGGCATTATTCTTTTGCAATTTTTTCTCTTCATGTTTCATGGTGCAATCTTCTTACTTTATGCGATGTGTTTTTCTCTTTGTAGTGAAATCGAGTGTGATGTTCCTCAAGAGCATGATCTATCTTAGCATATTACATTCCTCTTAGTGGCTTGATGCAACATACTGCATCCCCTAAGTTGCAAATATTTTATTCTTTGATTGGTCCTCTCTTGGAGACATTAGGCATGATGTCCCCTAAGTTAAGACCTCACATGAAATAATCAATATTCCTTTGAACGTCTCTTATTATTGCATTTGCAGTTGTAGTTATATGGCCACCTTGCATAACACACTTTGCATGCCTGTGGAGCCATCTTGTTTGTTCACGAGTTCCAAGCATACAAATCTTTGCTTGCCTCATGAAGCTCAAAGTTCATTTTTGTGTGGTGCCTTATCAAAGTTATCATGAGGTATAAATTTTGGTATGGTTTGAGTGGGAAGCCGAACCGAGGTATGACTTTTCCCATAGCCATCACATGTGTGTGTGTGTGTGAGTGAATATCAAACATATGTGTATGTGTCTCACCTCTTTGGATACTCACCCAACAGACAACCAGGAGTTGTGTTGCCTTAGAGTGAGCATGCATTTTTCTGACAAATAGCTTAGATCTGATCCCATTGCAATGGACAAATGGTCAAAGCTTGATCTACCCCTTCCTTTTTCAATTTTTTTCATCTTCTTTATGTCTTTGGCAGTGTATGCTTTTGCCTTGTTGCTCTTATATCATTTCCATGTGTGTTCTTTTGTGATTATGTTGGTTTGTCATAGGATCTTGATCTTGGGGGCTTGATCACCCCTCTTGATCATCGTCATCCTATCTTACGAGCATTGGTGCATTTGAACCCCTCTTGATGCAAGTTTGTCTACTTTAGTGTGAGTTTGAAGCAAGTTCACCCTCTCACTAAAGTGGAGGCTAAATGTAGTGTCAAAAAATGTCATTGGTGATATTTCCACACTTGTTTGGGCCCTCCTTGTGAAATTGGGCTTAAGGATGCCTTAACTTAATGTTATAATGTGTTTAACACACTCACATTAGGTCTTGGGCCCTTGTGAACTAATGAACTTAAATTGTACCTTGTTAAGGTGTTTTGAAGTGTTGTAACATATTTTCACACTTTTCTAAGGTTTTATAAATTAACTAAACCTAATAGAACTATTTTTAACCATAATTTACCTTAATCATGCCTTATTTAAAGTGTTGTAACACACTTTCACACTTTTCTAAGGTTATCATTAATAATTGGGATTTCTTATGCCTTGATTGGCCTTATTTTGCATCCACAAGTCCCATTTTATGCATCTTTTTGAGGATAATCCGGACACAAATCAACATCCAATCATAATTCAAGTATTTTTAGGTTGTGTGGCCAAAATTTAATGATCTGGGACTCATTCACCACCTTGGGTGAATGAGTCCCACTTAGGTTTTTGGGTCCCAATCCTGGTTTTACACCTTTCTAAGCATTTTTTAATTTGGTCCCATAAATTATGCCTAATGGGACTCATTCACCACCTTGGGTTCAAATGAGTCCCGTATGGCCCAAAATTAAAATTAATTCAAATTCTTGGTGGTATTTTATCCTCCTAGATCTAACATCGACTTGTAGTGTTGTAATTTCAAGAATTCTTGCATAATTAAGTATAAATACAAGGTTCTTTCACTCATTTTCACCTAAGCATTCATGACATCACCTAGCAAGTTGAATGTGCATACTTATAGAAAAATTAAGTTCACAAGAGCATTCAAGTGTTTACAAGAGAATTCAAGAGCATTCAAGGGCAGGTTATCAAGTATTTTAGAGTATTCTTCAAGTATCAATCATCATGTCAAAGTATTCATGCATCATGTTGGTTTTTGAGCTAACAATTATGATGTAGGGTTTCATGATTCAAGCAAGAGCCAAGATCTACATTCATTGGAGCCACTTCATACATGCTTGCAACACTTTATTATTAGAGTTTGGTGAGTTACAACATCACATCTTGTTCATTCATCATTCTCCATTCTTATTTGATTTCATTTCAAGGTTTGATTACCAAAACAAGGTTTGACCAAGGAAAACCCCTATCCTTAACAAAACAAAAAATTTCCCTCTCTTTAGTGTGTGTTTTGTAGATCTAGGTTGAAGACCTTCTAAGGAGAAAGTTGGAGAAAGTTGTCAAAGTGTTCAAATTTGTCACATTTCATTAGAGATACTTGGAAGACTTCTACATGTTGCAAATCAGGGTTTCAGATCCAGAAATGAATTGGGAAGCACAAAGAAAACCTCGAAGAGCATATTCAGACTTTGAAGTTCCAGAAAACCCTAACTAGACTGATTTTCTAGTTCTAGCGAATGAGTCCTAGTTTAGGTCAAAATTCAATTTTTTATAGATTTAGATACCCATTTGCTTGATTCATATTTCTACACATAAACCCAAATCTAGGACTGATTCACCCAACCTGACATGAGTCCTAGTCAACATTAAAGTCAATGTTTTCAACATTTTAGGCCTTCATCTAGTCATCATTAGATTTCCAGGTGCACACATTTTATCTTACAACTTTTGATTCTATTTTACATGCATTTTTAGGCCATTTAGTGAAAGATTTCATCATACTAGGTTTAAGTATTTTGATTTACATTGCATTTGTCTTTCCAAGCCCTAGCTTGGTGGTGAACCCCTCATTAGTCATTAAACAACCCCTAGGACAACCCTATTGTTAGATCTCTTTCCCCTATCTTCATCAAATTGAGATCTCTAGGGTTATCCTTGAATGAGAGTGTTGGAGTTTTGGTACGCTAGGTCCTAAACCCTAGTAGACAAGCCCAAAATTCTTCATTTCACATATATCCATAAATAACCTAGAAAACCAACTCAATTGATACATAATGCAACACCAAGGGGATCAACCAAAATCAAGTGGAGCACATGGGGATGTTCCGTGAACATCCAACAACACCTCTAGAAACTTCTTTCATAATTTCATACCACTAATAGCCACCACAAAACAAACATGAACACAAAAATTCATCATAGAAGTACAAACAATTCATTCAAGAGATATAACATTATCAGATCAACTTGCAAACCACTTAAACACATGAAAATAGAATTGATATACTAAAAGGAAAGAATAGTGTGGAAATGCCTTCCAAATGCAAAATCCTCATGAAGGAAGTGAAGAAAAAACACTCATTTAAATTGAGTTATAAACATTAAGATGCACACCATCAAAACACAAGAATAGACAATTTAAGCAACACCCAAATTGAATACCAGCTTTACATGGGAAAACCCTTACAAGAGAAAAAAACCCACACATCAAGTAAAGCCTCTTTGTATTTTAGTAAAAAAATTACATACAGAGTTATAGACTCCACACTCGGGTGTTAATTTCTAGCAACATACATTTTTGGGTGCTGTCACAATAATGGGTTACACTTTCTATGACATCTTGATTTTTCCTTGAAATCACACATTTTTAGAAAATATAATGATTTAATCCTAGAAAAAATATATTTGAAGGATTTTAATTAAAAAGAGTTTGATCAAACCCCCTTAGATCAAACCCCCTTGAATAGAACCTCACTAGTTTTAAACCATACCTATAATAGAGTCTCCTTTACACCTATCAAAATGCTGATAAAAAACCACTTTTGATTTATCTTTTGGGGGATCAAATTCATGTTTTGTAAGTATGTAGGCCTTATTATAGGCTTCCCAAAAAGTATAATTTTAAATATATTTAATTTGATTATTATATTTAATTTTTATTTCTTGTGAACGTAGGATTTTCAATGAACATCAAGGTCTTTATTTCACACATACAAAAAAATAGGAAAATAGAGAAAAAAAATTCTAAAAAATACATGTCTCCTAGGTATTGATGTCCTTATTCCAACAAAAAAAGAATAAGTTAATTCAAATGCATACAAAAAATTTTATGGCATGCAAAGTACACCTCTGTCCAAATTATAATTACTCTAACTTAGAAAATTAATTATAAAAAAATATGCAACAAAAAATTATGAAAAAATATGCATGCCCTAGATATTGGTGTGACAAATCTGTATTTTAAAAATTATAATTATATGCTTTCTATAGAAAAAAAAATATGTGTTACACAACAAACATCACTTTTAAAAAATGTTGTTTAGTAGAGAAAATAAGTTATTAAAAATTACATGAAAGGATTCATAATTTTTTTTATAAAAAAATTAAAAATATAATTAGAATCTACACACAAAATCTCACAAATCACTAGTTTGCTTCATCTTTAAATTCTTAATGGTTTAGCTGCTATAGGTTTGATAAAAAGAAGATCTGGTGAAAAATGTTGATTTCAATGTCAAGTTTGGCCAAAAAGTGTAACCGAATATTGCAGGATCACCCTTCCCTTGATTGAACTTGTTCATAGATTCTCATTACATTTCTTCTCTCACACTTTTTTTAATGCTTTTATAGCACAATGTAAAACAACCTTCACCAATAAGTTTCCTTTTTTTTATCGAGCCACACACACCACCATCTAGCTTGCAACAAGTCACCCAACAATTAATTCGATTACAAAGGATTTGCTCAAATTTTCTCTTTGTCAACCCTAGAAGTTGATTATGCATTCAAGGCATTCTGATGTCCATACAATCTGATTTGATCTCGATCACCTCTGCAATCTATGCCACCATCATGAAGATCAAATCTTCATTTAAATTGGTCGTTGGAGTAGTTGAAATAAATAATTTATTTACTACACCATCTACTAGACTAAACCCTCATTCTTCACAAGCTACCAAGTCAACCATCACTTTCCATCTCATCACCAATCGGGTCCCACCACAACATTCTCCATGAGTTATCGAGTCAACCATCGCAATATCAAAGAGACATCATATCATCTCCCATTGATACAACATGTCTCAAACATCAAATCAAGTTCAGATCCGATTTGACAATCATGTCCACACTGAGCACCATAGTCAGGGAAACCACCAAGCATCACCACAAGAATGTTGAGTGACTAATCACATACCAACACTCCCATGCAGAGACAAAATCACATCTCCTCACACCATGCACGAAGCATGCATGCATAACTGCAACTATCTCATCCAACATTGCCCCTAACAAGCCAGGGTCTAGAAAATAGTTTAACAGTAGCTCCACAAAACCATAAGTTTTCTTGACCATGCAAAACCTACAAAACCACTGTGTTAAAGAACACCCATGCACACCCATATCCACTTCACATCTGAAACACCATAACGGTTAAACCAAAAACTGGATTATCATGAATATGCATAACCATAGATTCTTTAAATGAGAATCTATAAAACCCTCAAATCCAAAGAACACAAATCTGAGTGATGCAAGTACAACACATCCTTGAAAGGAAACAATAGTTTAGGAACTCTAAGCCCATATCAAGCCAACTCCAAAACCACCAACATGCACATACATCTAAGAGAGAGAGATAGGTTATTTCAGAAGCTTCCAGACCATCCAATGATCAACTCCATAACCTACATGCAATCAGGGTACCAGAAAAACTGTGCCTTCTAATACCAGGAAAAACGTGCCCAACATAAGCACAATACTCCATGACTGAACAACAACCCAAACTTCTCCATATCACCAAGGAGCCTCTCACACAGACACCCAATATGAAAGCTTGTTGCAATACAACAATAGAGACAATAATATTCCACCCCATGCATGAGGGTTATACCACTGCCAACTCACAAGCTTCAGGTCACATCTATTCAATATGACCAACTCAAGTTTCTCCATCTTTGCCATCCTTCATAATGTGTGTTGTCACTTGGAACTCAAACAAAAAAGAGCAAGAATTTCTACTCACCAAAGGACCAATCCATTAGTCGATTCCATCAAATTTTCTCAAGCCTGTCACACTAAGAAATCTTCACAAAAGGAATACCCAGAACCATAAACACTGGGAATTCATACATGCATCAAAATGCAAGCACATGCAAGACACATGTGAGTCCATGCAAGTACATGCAACATGCAACACACATGCAAATACATGCAACTCACAACCTACACATGCAAGCAAAAAGCAAATCCTAGAAGAAGGCTCTGATACCACTTGTTGGGAAATATGGGTCATCTTAGAAAGAAACATCCAAGATCAGTAGTGCCTTTGGTAGTTTTTATTTCATCAAATTTCCTCAAAGACACGAACTACTATGCCACAAGGTGGAATTAGACATAGTTAATTTCCCACATTGACCCTTAGAGAAAAATAAATGCTTAATTAAACTAGTTCCAAACAACACCATTAAATAGATTTAATCACGCAAAACCATTAAACATGAAAGATGGAATAGAAAACATGGACACACAAATTTACGTGGGGAAAACCCTTTCAGGTAAAAAACCCCACACTCCAAAATCCCAGATCGCCATTGTATTATTCAACAACAAAATATAGTTACAAATACAATTAAGGCTCTAAGCCTTTCTAGACTTTACATCTTGTTCCATCTGGAGAGAATCCGACAGCATAACCCTACTTCGATCTCACCTCTCTCTCATCATTGCAAAATGTTCTAGGGTTTTATAACATTTGTTCTCAACCCTAACCCTAGTTACAACATTCCAACAAAAAACGATTCGGTTCAATCTTCCACAGATAAATGGTTACAAAATAGTTCAAAATTTTTGAGTCTATCGTCATTTAATCTGTCAACAGTCGGTAACCAACTATCGCTTTCCAGTTGTCAATCCTCCTTCATATACTACTTGTCATGGACAGGGTCCACCAAGACACGTGTACACCACTTGTATGATTCCAAAGAATCAAAAGGGAATCTATAATATTCCCAACAAGTCTCCTGGAAAATACTTAACACCACGGCACGTGTCTGAAGCCCGCACACTTCGAAGGAGTCACTCGGGACCCACCACAAGAGGCATGGTGCTAGCGGGCACCATTGATCAAGCCAACATGTGTCAAATGCTCAATCAATTCCGCTCGCTTCATAAGAGTCTTATGAAATTCCCAAAACCCGTGACATACTGATAAGCACAAGAACCCCAATGTTGCTAAGTTAGAAAGTTATAAAAATTTAGAACCCCGCAACATAGGTTTCAAAGTTTCAACTTTCCGCAATCTAGTGATAGGTCTATCAAAAAGTTATGAATTTCCACAACCTCGTGACATGAGTTCCAAAGTTGGGATTTTCAACAATCCCGCGACATTCAGGCCGAATAAGGGAAGAGCACAACTGCTCCAGGAAGTCGATCAAGCCAGTAAACTTGAGTCACATTTCTCAACACACTAGAGATAAACAATTTTTTTTTTATAGTGGAATCCAATACATGCTTTAACCCTAAAGGTTTTAACAAGACCAAAGACTAACATACTACACATATAACCTCTATTGATTTGATAAACATGTTATTGAGAAATCACAGTGTGTAGGTATGCAAAAAGCTATTCATGAAGATAATAAATTTTATGGCTCATAAACATGCTTCCCTAGATGGATCTCTAAATCATGAGGTGCATAAAAACTACTAATGAGCTACTCCTCCATTAAAAATAAAAGATGATTTTTATTTCAAGTCTATGGTGGATCACAAATTTCTTGGACTAGTGCCTTATTCATTGGTTTATAGAGTCACAATTTAGCAAGATAAATAGCACATCAAAATAACAACAATTATTTCATATCAAACAATTAACATACTTATTGATCCCTCTCAAACTCTAGAAATTTATATAAAATAAAGAAGAGACCATTACGAACATTGCTTGTAATGACTTAAAATGCTATGAAAATTATCAAATCCTTATTACAATCATATCCAAAAATATGGTAAGAGGAAACCCTATGCTAGAATTCTATCATCCACCTAAGGGATAGATGAATGAATTCTAGTTCTCACCATCTTTTTGTGATGGTGGCAATTGGATTGTTGTTTTTCATTTTTGTATCCCTTTAGCTCTAATCTAAGGTGGATTGCTTGATATAGGATAAGATTTAAATTTTATGCAATTTCTTATCTATTTTAATCTTATATTTTAATGCTCACACCTATGATGATTGTATTTGTTGTGTTTGGCATTTTTTAGTATGCAGTGGAGCAATACATGAGGTTATCTATGAGGTCATTAAGCAAGTGAAATTTTGTACACAACCTATGTCTCTGTATTGTTAGATGTCTAACATTATTCATAATTGATTTGCACTACCTAAAAAAATGTGATCCAAGCAATGCATTTCGTTATATCTTTATTTAGTAGATTATATTCTCTCTTTAGCATTACTATAATATAGTCACTCTATGGATGAGCTAAGTGAAGAAGATCATTTGTGTGCAAATAATGTGTTGGTTTGTTCTAGTAGACTATTGCATTCTACACACAAACTAAAATTATTAAACATTGTAAATATTGCCCATAGATATACCCTCACTCAAATGTATTTTCCAATGCTCTAGATGTTGTTAGGTAAATGGTCATAATTTTGTAACTTTCATTTATCTACCTTCACAATTTAGGTTTTCTACTACAAACAAAAGAAAGAAATATGTTTGATAATGCCCATCATTTCTATTAGCTTTCATTGTTACAAGATGATGTCAACCACTAATCCCCAAAGAGCCATAATTTGAAATATTCTCTCTTCCTCTCTCTCCCTATAGACATGCACCATCTTTGAATTGTTGGCATGAAATAATTAATTTAAGCCAATCTTCTATTTTCTTTATCTCTTTCTCCCTTTATATCTCTTCTTTAGGTTTGTCCCCCTTGCTCTATCTCTCCCTCTTCATCTCTAATCTTTCTACCACTTTTTCTAAGCCTCTTTATCTCCTTGTCTATCTCTCTATTTCTCTTTACCTCTTCCTTTCCCTCCTTCTATCTCTTTTATTTCTCTACTAATCTTTCTCTCTTCTTTCCTCTCTTCCTCTCTCACCATGGACATGTGTCATCTTTGGATTATGACATGAAATGGTTGATAGAAAGTGAATCTCTTTTTTCTAAAGACAAATTATCACGTCCTTGAAGAAATGACAATATACTCCAACTATATCTCTCCATAAACATTGTGTTATCTTTAAATTTGTTAGTAAATATTTAATAATATAATTAAATATTAAAAATATAATATTTAATATAAATAATAATAAACTCTTTTACATAGTATATATTTACAATAATTAATATAATTATTACATATTTAGATTCATAGTTATCGTTCATTTTTGTGCTGCTTCTCGAATTAAGCTGATAGAGCCATATGAGCAAGTTTCCTTTTGACAAGTGAAGTCAGACTTTTATGTGATGGAGGTCAAGATGCTTCTATGGCGACCGTGGTAAAGGGCCAGGAAGATGTTTGTTGACAGAGCCTTTAATGGACTTCGCGCCCTACATATATGTCTATTCTGTTGTAGCCCGTGTGTAGAAACAATGTCACGACAGAAAACTTTTTAACAGATCCGATGGTCAATATTAACTTGCTCCACTTGATACAGAGAACGGGTACGAAAAATGTTTGATTTCATTTCACATCAGTACCAATTTGGAAGATTTCTCTACAAGAAATGAATGAAGGTACTCATTGTGACTCCCGACACATTCTCTCAGCTCAAAACCAATTTGATGCATTGTTGGATGCTACAGTGTCATTGCAAGGACGATCAAATTGGCGGGCAATAAATTTTGGAAAAAGCTACACAGCATACAATCTGATAATTTTACTGGATTTATTAATTAATTAAAAATTAAAAAAACATTATTTTTATTTTTAATTAATTAATATATCTGATCAAATAGCCAAATTGCCTAAATTTTCAGTATTATTCTTCAACTTTCACTCATATTATTGTACCAAGTTTGTGTAGATGGGACCACTTGAATACCATGGAAAATCAGTAAAGGAGCTCGAATTCCCATCCATGTTCAGTAAAGGAGCTCAAATTCTTGTAAGGTACAAATTCTTGTAAGAGAGCTTCAGGAGCCCTAACTTTCTTTGGAGGTTTTGAGCATTTTACGTAAATTTAAGTCTACCGCATTTGACAGAAGTCTCAGATCTTTACGGCGAATAGGTGACATAACTATCTTCAGTTTTGTGCCATATTCAATCAATGAACAGGGAGAACGATGAATAGGAAGGATAGAACAGGGAACAGTGAACAGGGATCAACACGGACAGGGAACAGGGATCAACGACGAACAAGTCTTGGCACAAGGGTTTCCATGTGGCGTTTTGGGATCTTTGCACATAGTGGGCGTCGGTTCCATGGTGGGTCCTAGGTGTTTCTTTTGCCTTTTTTTATTCAGAACGACAAACAAGGAAAAACAGGGTAAAACGGTGAACAGAGCAGAACGACAGAACGTGAAGACAAAGATTCACCTTGTCTTCTTTGCAAACAAATTAGATGTGGGCCCTACTACTTTCTTTTGTCTGTTGGTTCTTTTATTGTCTTTAGTTTCTTGTTTCATTTTTGCAACGTCAAAACAGGGATGTGAAAACCATAGGGGTCAGTGCATCGTAAATCATGGTTAAACAATCAGTAAACTTTCAGGTTATCACACTCAGGGAAAGTCAAGGGTTTGAAGGGGTAATAACTCCTTTATCTATAAAAAATGCGTAATCTTTGAATCTAGGGCTTGTAGGGCTTGCATTGGGTGGCTGTGAGTCAATATACAACCCCCAAATGTAGATAGTTGCTTCTTGGGTAAAGAGACTTTACTAGGAAGGTATACATATCTCGTGGGATCACTCAATGCAAGCTACAAAAGGGCATGCAATCTCATTATTAAGCTCTCAAGCAGGTGACCTGGCCAGGCCTTGGATTTCGTTTTGCCTAGAGGTTCCTCAAGCTTTTTCAACTGACACAAAGGAGAAGTTGGTGTTTGTGAACGCAAAGCAGTATAAAGGGATTTTAAGGCGTAGGCAAAACAAAAAACTGAAACTGTCACAGAAAAAAAAACTCATCATGATTTTACCAAAAGGTAGAAACAATGCAAGTGTCGCTATTAACATGCCCCATTTAATAGATGACCAAACAATCCAAGGCGAAATTAAAGATAAAAAGAAAGAGACTATGTCATCTTAAGAGGCTTTGAGGCCAATCCAAAGCAAAACATAAATTTTTACAATAAGCAAAGAGGGTGGGGCAAAAAAGCTCCAAGACAATTTGGACTCCTACAGTCCCACATCCACTCCTCTGTTGTGGTCTTCGGAGCTCTATGTGAATGAGCTCATGAACATGAAGAAAAGGATTGAATTGTTAGAAATGAAAGGGCAGCATGATGATTCCAAACTAAAAGAAATATTAGAAGTCAATTGGAATCATGCAAGAGAATATAAGTTGTTCAAAGAGCAAGTAATAAGCTTGTAAAGTAAGATGGAGAGAGGTCAAGAAGAGCTGGTTGCTTTAAAGAAAAATTTAGAACAAACAAAAACAACAGAAAAACAGAATTCAGAGGCAACATTGGTAAACGACGTAGCACAACTAGAAGCGATCCAATCAGCAATCTCAAACATGGTAACAAGCAAAAGTAAGCTAAAGGATCAAATAGAAGAAGCCAAATCTTGGGCACAAGTCATAAGTGGACCGTCAACCACACAAAATTAAATCATCGAGAAACACATAAAGATGCAATTAAGAGAAGAAAAAGTCAAGCAAGACAAAGCTGGGAACATCATCATCAAAGGTCTGAAGGATTTTGGGGAAAAGGAGAGGACTGCTATTTTAGAAAGGGACTTTCTCAAGGACCAACTAAAGTGGGTAGGCAATATTCAACAGGCAAACATGATCGGAAAGAAGACAAAGGCAGGGAGGGATAGACATGTAAGGGTTGTCTTAAGTAACATGGAAGACAAGATTGAGATCCTAAGGAAGAGGGGGTCTCTTAGAGGTGCTCAAATCTACTTGGATGAAGATCTAACATTCGATTAGCAGGAAGAGCGAAGGAAGGAATGGGTGAAAGTGAAATCAGCAAGAGATGCCAGAAAATGGGCATGGCTAAAAAATGGGAAAGCTCAAATTAGCGAGTGATCACCACACAATAAATAGGAATTTGGGGCCCCACGAGAGCATTTACACATAGTAAGTTGGAATTGTAGGGGTTACCCGTGGAGAAGAGGACCGGGGTTGGGAACAATAGCAAAAGGGAAAGACATTATCATTCTTACAGAAACACATGAGCATGATGGTTGCAAAGTTCCAGATTTTGAAGGATATGTTAAAATCTTAGCGTGGAATGAAGGGACTGAAACAGGTAAGGGGCATGGTGGGATTGTAGTCCTAATAAAAAAAGCTTGGGGAGAGATAATAAAAGTTGAAAAAGTGGATCCCAACAAGCAGTTTATATGGCTAAAAATAACTGAAAATGGGACTATAATTTGGCTAGTTGCATGTTATTTTGCCCCTAAAAATTCAAAGATCTACAAGAAGAGAAAGATGGATAATGAGGATCCGTTTGTTGAGTTAAAAAATGACATTTATGTTTTTAGCTCTTCAAGAGAAATAGTGCTAATGGGGGATTTTAATGCAAGGACAGTCAACAATCAATCCATTCAGTTGGGAAATAGTGGGGAGGAGGACAACAACCCTCTTTGGCTAGAGGAAACAGAGGTTCAACTTTGGGAAAGGACCTCACAAGATGGTAGTGGGGGTGTCACACTTTGGAGTGGAGCTACTTGGCTTATGTAGCTTATATGGCATGGTGATTTGTAATGGTATGAAAATGTGGCCAGATTCAGGCAGTATCACTCGTAAAACGTACAATGGGCAAAGTGTGGTGGACTATGTGTTATGTTCTCAAAATTTTATCTCTAGGCTGCTGGAGTTCAATATTGGGTGTTGTCCTATTGGTCTATATTCTGATCGTATGCCTATTCTTGTTAAGTTTGGCATACATGAAGGCAAGCGACAAGAGGGGCAAACTCACCAATCTCATAAGAAGGCTCATTCACAAGGAAAAATCCTTGTGAATCATGAAAATCAAGAAATATTTGTTGCTACATTGGATCAACAGCTTCAAGAAAGAAAAAACATGCCACATGCAATGAAAAAAATCATTACATTAGCAACAATATGTTGGTCCCTCTAATTCACAAAGCTCTTGAAGGTTGTAAGAGATCTCGAACCAAGAAGGGGACTTCAAATACTTTTCCTTCTAACCCTTGGTATGATGAGGATTACAAAGCAGCAAAGAGATTAGTCAAAAAGAATATGTCAAACAAAGAAACTAAAGTAAACTACAAGAAGTTGGTAAAATCTAAAAAAGAAATCTATGTGAATTTTAGAAGGAAGGAGTTAATTTCTATGGGTAAACACAACCCCAAAAGCTTTTGGAGAGAGCTGCAACAAAAGAAGAGTCAGGTAGAAAATAATATCACTGGGTTGCAATGGCTAGAATATGTGAAGCTCTTGTATGAACGACTAATAGAGAAAAGCATGCCCCCTTTAATTCATGCCTCAAGTGAGCTCTTCTCAAAAGAAGATATCAAGAAAGGTATAAAAAATCTTGCAAGTGATAAAGCTCAAGACATTGATGCATTGCAAGCTGAATTTTTAAAGTGTGTTTGTGAGCTCCTCACGCCTCACATCAAATACCTCTTTAATAACATTACTCAAAATGGATTTCCGGCTGAATGGACTACCAGTGTGATCATCCCCTTACACAAAAGTGGGGATATCAATAATCCTTCTATCTATCGTACTATCATGGTCAATCCTCTTCTTGGTAAACTATATGGGAGCATGTTAGAATGCAGAATTAGTAATTGGGCCGAAAAGAAAGGTAAAAGGGAAAAAGGGTAGGTTGGTTTCAGGCCAAAGCATTCCACCATAGATCACTGCATCATGCTTAGACACTTAATTGAGAAAGCTTGGGACACTCAAGGGGGTGAAGCTTTTTGTTGTTTCGTTGATTTCAAAAACGCCTTTGACACGAGGCCTCAGGACAAACTTGGAACAAAATGGAGGAACTTGGTATTCATGATGAGCTTAGAGCAGCAATTCATAAACTTTATGAGAAAGTTAGAGCTAAAATTAGAACAAAAGATCATATGTCTGAATGCTTTGGTAGTGACATTGGGGTCAAGTAGGGTTGTCCTTTGTCTGCCACATTGTTTGGCTTATATATTGATAAGCTTGAAGAATGGTTAAACAAAACTATTGGAGAGGGTATTCATCTAGCTAGCTATGTGGTGAAGTTACTTTTATACGCGAATGATCTTATCTTGATTGCAAAATCTGCTCCTGGTTTGAGAGATCATTTAAAGGCTCTCGAACTCTTTTTCCAAGAGGTTGGGATGCAAGTTAACACCAACAAAACCAAAATCATGATCTTTTCTTTGAAAAGGAAGAAGCAACAGTTTAATTTCATTTTTGAGGGCAACTCTTTGGAGGTGGTGGAAGAATACAAGTATTTGGGTATTTATTTTTATAATAGGCTCAGTTGGGAGACTTGCAGAGCGAAAAGTATTCAATGTGGTTGGAGGGTATCTTATTTAATGCAGAACAGATGTAGGACAGTGGAGTTATGGGATTGGAAAACAAAGAAAACCCTTTTTTCCTTGTTGGTGGTGTCAATTGTCCTTTATGGGTGTGAGGTTTGGGGGGATAGCATGTCGAACCACAAGTGGAGGCAAGTTGAAAGAACTCAAAAGAATTTGATCACTACTAGCATTAAAGTCAAATCCTTGATTCCGTATGAGATTCTCTTGGCTAAAACTAGTACATTCCCGTTGGAGGCATCCGCAATCATTCGGTTAATAAATTACTTAAAAAAGGTTGAGAACATGGATACGCATCGCTAACCCAAAATGGTTGTTGGGGAGGAGCTAAACCGTAGAAAGAAGACTTGGATGAAGCAAAATAGAAAATGGTTGAGCAAATGGAACATTAAGCTGCATGAGTGCCCCAACAATAATACTGAGATAAAAAATTATGTGCTATAAAAATTTAGGTTTATTATGTGGACTAAGCAAGTTGGTCGTAAAAAGACACATTATATCCAAGAGTTCAACCCCACACGGGAACACGATAAGAAAGACTACCTAAAGGTTGCAATTAAAGGCAAGGCTAGGACTTTGGTCACTCAATTGAGAATTGGGTCGCACCATCTTCAATGTGAGACAAGTAGGTGGGTTGTCCCCAAGGAAGCTTGGGAACAAAGAACTTGTATTTTTTGCAGCAAAGGGGTCATGGAGACTGAATGGCACTTCATCATTGAGTGTGCTACTTATGATGATATCCATGTCTAGTATGAAGACAATTTGAAGGTGCACAATCTAAATGAGCTCTTTAAGGAGACTAGGCTCCTCAAAACTGTTGGCTTCCTGGTCAAGATCTATAATAGGAGGTCGGACATGGAAAATAACTTGAAAATGGTTAAAGTTCTGACACTTGGTCCCATAGACTGATGGTCTCGTGGATGTCATTAAAATCTATTCATTTATTCAGTCATAAAAGATGGACCGTTGGTTGGCTAAGGAGCTCAAATTCTTGTAAGGTACAAATTCTTTTCAGAGAGCTTCAGCTGGATTTATATGTAAACAGTCACAAAAGATGGACAGTTGAGATGGACTGCTAGTTGGTTAAGGAGCTCAAATTCTTGTAAGGTACAAATTATTTTCAAAGAGATTTAGGTGCATTTATATGTAAATAATTGTCCAACTTTTGTGAACTGTCAAAAAAGTTGGACAATTTTTTACATATAAATTCACCTGAAGCTCTTTGAAAAGAATTTGTACCTTACAAGAATTTGAGCTCCTTTACTAAAAATGGATGGGAGTTTGAGCTCCTTTACTGATTTTCCATGTTATTCAAGTGGTCCCATCTACACAAGCATGGTACAATAATCTTTGAGTGAAAGCTGAAGAGTCATAATGATAATTAAAATTTAGTGCCTGCCAATTTGATCGTCGTTGCAATGACACTGTAGCATCCAAAAATGTGTGAAACTTGTGGGAGATAGATTGAGATGTAAGGGAGAGGAGCTCGTGGGTAGGGTTTGTGTCATAGGTATAGTATCTCACAGTTCAGGGTCTACTTTTGGGTAATGAAAGAGCCAGCGAAAAATTCAAATATTTCTATTAATATGATAAGACATGTTCATGTCAAATTCACATTATGTCCTAGGTAGACTATTTATTTTCCACCTCCTCAATATTATTAGGTGAATGCAAGTTGATATATTTATTTCCACAATATAAACATTCTTTGCCACCTTCTCAATATCAGGGTAATGCAAATGGATATATATTTATTCAAAATATATGTTTTATTGCATTAAAAGTGAGTTGGCTTGAAACTAGAACAGACGAAGTTGTATCTTGTGTCCGCTTGTTTCTTTTGAACCCCAAGATACAAATGAATTTGAATCCTAGAAAGAGGCATTTTTCTCAAACACAAAAGCGATTTTATCAATCGTAGAGGCGAGTTTGCTAAGCTTAGATAGGCAAACCAATCACCTGGAAGGGAAGAATTGTTATACACAGAGGCATATGCACCTCCCATACAAAAATCCTGAGAGTAAACCCTCTTAACCACTAAAATCTTGTATTTTTTTTAGTCTATTGCCGTGATCAAATTTTTTTTATCATCATCCATCTGCTCATAATCGTCATTTTTGTCCATCTTCATTTTTCAAAAGTCCTTAGATTGCATATCCATCGTCAGTTCATCAATTTGAATCCTTTAGACTTTGTTTAAAGGGATTTTTATCCAATTAGGCTAGGTAACTAACCCTAATCATCATCATCCACACTCACTTAGGATTGATATCTGTCCTAAGTTAGTAATCCTCCACGGCCTTATCAATCTCCTCTAATCGTGAGGTAGATTATGTGTTCTGATCATCCTGTCATCATCAATTTAAGCCCTTCAACTTAGTTTGGAGTCAATTTCATCCATCCAATCCAATCAATCACCCTATCCCTATCAATCTATCTAGACATCATCCCCTTTTGAACAAGGAGTCAGCTAAACTTATCCTTCATTCATCCAACAATCATCCAATTATCTTAGCTATATCCTTGAACTTAGGAATCTTCCCATCACATCCTCCAATCATCCTAATATGAGCTTAAATCCTATCTTAATATGAGCTTCAATCCAATCCTAATCCGAGCTTAAATAAAATCCGAATCTGAGCTTAATTCACATCCTAATTTGAGCTTTTCTCCCTCCACATCCAAGGTCTTCTGATATCGAAACAAATCTTATGATCCCTTCTTCTAGGTTCTTCTAATCTATCTTATTTATCTCTTCATCATCTTTTATTTTCTTCTAGTCATTTATTCCCATCTTTTTAATCCACTTTCATCTAATCCAACATTATGAATCCTTGTCCTTCATTAAAGCAACCAATAATAGTAGTTAAGGGAAATCCAAATTGCATTGATGATGATAACAAAAGTCTTGTTGATCAAGATGAATATAAAATAGATCCCTTTGATGCTATCATTTCTAGTAAGCTTTTCCCATCCGTCGTCCAAAATCCAATCAGTCATCCAAACTATCCCATCATGCCTTCATCCACACCTACTAGCAATCCTTATGCTACCTTTGACAAGGGATATACATTATCTTCCCTATCCACATATTCATCATATCCTTCATCTACATCTCTCTCTTATCCATCATCCCAATCTTCCCATTCTAATCCACCATCCCAATATTCCTACCTTAATTCCCCATCCATTTTCTCTAACGCCATTCCTTCATCTACATATTGCTATCTTAACCCCCCATCCATGCTTTCCTATGCTAATTCAACATCCACATCCTCTTATCCTAATCCATCATCCCAATCTTCCCATCCTAATCCACCATCCCAATATGCCTACCTTAAATCCCCATCCACGTCCTCCTATCCTAATCCACCATCCACATCCTCCTATATCACTCCATCCTCCACTCCATTATATTTTAACCCTCCCTCCAATCCATCCTACCTTAATCCTCCATCAAATCTTGATCCCCTCACCAATTCTAATCCCCCACTTACTCTTAGTCCTCCATCCAATCCCATTCCTTCATCTAATCCTAATCCACCAATCCATAATCCTAATCCTCCACCCATTCATAATCCTTCATCTATTCCCATCACCCTAGCTAAGTCTAGAATATGAAAGTATCTCACTCTAGATGTCATCCAAGGACTCATGACAAAGAATACATCCCCAACTCCACATCTTGAAGTCACCGAACCCTACAGCCCCACTCCATCATGTAAGGTCACTAGTGATGAGGCCCTTCTCCATCCTACACCTATCACCCCTATTACCACTCCTACCATCGTCCAAACTGTTGAAACCATCAAACCCATTGAATCCATTGAATCCCCATATCTTACTCCTAGAACTATCGAACCCATCAAAGACACCCAAATCAATTCCACTTCCCCTACTCTTGGTATTTACCAAAATCCGCTCCCATGAATTTCATGAATCCTCCATCCTCCCATCTCCCCCCCTTGAGAGTCCCTCCATCACTCCTCCATCAACATTCCACACACACAAGATGATTCATGCCAAGAGCTTGATCCAAAGAATACCAACATACCCCTAACATATCCCCTTCACTACATCAAGATCCTACCATCCTATCTACTCCATCTCAAGATCATAGTCCCCCATCCATTCCATCTCATGATCCCTCTCCTCAACCGAATCTTGATCCTACCATCCCATCTACCCCATCTCAAGATCATACTAGCTCATCTACTCTATCCCTTGATCCCCTTTGCACTCAATATCCAGTCACTCCATCCCATGATCCCTTATCACCTCCTCCTCCAAGTCAAGATCCTCCCATCCCATCATCTCCATCTCATGATCCTTCATCACCACTTAACCCTACCATCCCAACACCACTTCTATATCACCTTCGTACCATTACACTCATCCATGGTGGTTTTCTTGTAGAAGAAAAAATAAGCATATAAACCACCCATCCTCCTAGATATACTAATATAGTAATATATACTAATATACATATACATATATGTATCATAATGTTGTATCATAAAGGGTTGGAAATGTTTGTACCATACATGCGTATGTATCTATGTATATGTATATATATGTGTCTATACATGTGTGTATATATATATAGATAGATAGATAGATACATAAGTTTCCTATAGTCTTCTTCATTTACATTCAACTTGATTAGATGTATGCTTTGTTGGTATATATGTGTATGTGTATGTATACATATATGTATATGTTTATGTATATATATATATACACCGCTATATATTGCAAAGATAGATAGATAAATAAGTTTCCTATAGTCTTTTTCATTCACATCCAACTTAATTAGATGTATGCTTTATTGGTTCT